>PYXC01002597.1:2212500-2227500 GCA_015244755.2 Tenualosa ilisha
CGGTGCTCCCATAACGGGCCCTGAATGCAGAGGAAGTGCCCAGCTCTGACCAATTCCAAACAATCAGAGACAGAGGCAAAACACACACACACACACACACACACAAACAAACACAAACACAAACACACACACAGTACACATGGTGGCCACAGCCTCATGCTCCTGGACTCTGGCTGCTGCCGCCAGACTACCGTGGCAACGATCCTCAAACAAAGCACGTGGCTGCCATCCAATTACAATCAGAGAGGGGATGAAAGGGGGAGGTGACAGGCGCGTGACGCCACGCCGATGAGAGAGAACATGACCGTTACATAACGCCCCGAGCACAACAAGGATTTGGGTGAGACACTCCTCCTCCCCCCAAAATATGTCCAAGCAAACAAGCGTGCACACACACACACACACACACCCCCCAATTCACTTGTGAGCACAAAAATGTGCACGCGCGCCCACACACACACACAAACACACAACCACAATCACACACACAGACACACACCAATTCACTTGTGAGCACAAAAACATGCACACACACACAAACACAAACACACACAAACAGGATCTACGTCAGAAAACTGGAGAAAGGAAGTGACAGCTGAAATAAAACACAGATGTACAACATATACACTTCACAGAAGTGTTGTCCAGAGGGGGCAAATTAGAAAGAAAGATCAAATTTGTTCTTAGAAAGAGACAACTCTTTCTCTCTCTCTCTCTCTCTCTCTCTCTCTCTAACAATCCTTTCAGAGTGGTGGTCAGGGCACAGGTCCTGGATGCCACCAGTGTGCCAGATTTGGATGGTGTTTCTGTCCGTCACACAAATACGCACGCACTCTTTCTCAAATGCACGCATGCGCACACACGCGCGCACACACACACACACACACACACAAAAACACACACACACACACACACAGAAAAAGCAATGTAAGCTCTACAGGCACTTAGTCCCCTGTGAACACAAACTCATTGATGATTCCACCTGCGTTTTGGTACCATTCCACTGTTACAAAAGACTGAATGGGAGAAAAAACAATTAGATTTAAAAACACATGCCTCTGAAAACAAGCCTGGGGCACAGGATTATGTGCCTGTGAAAGTGTGTGTGGACATTATACACACACACACACACACACACCCCTAATGCTTTATTAACGTCATTTACATTTACATAAGCTGAGTCCTTATCTACAATAGAAGCCACAGACAGAGAGAAATTAGTGAGTGTGTATTTGTGTGTCTGCGTGCGTGTGTGTGTGTTTGGGGAGGGGGGGGGGCTAATTGTGTGCATGTGTGTGTATGAGAGAGAAAGGGGGAGGGAGAGAGAGAGAGAGGGAGTGAGAGGGAGTGAGAGTGAGGAAAAGGGGGGGGGGGTGGCGGTCGAGACTGAGAGATGAGGGGAGGGTTTTGTTGGGTTGGGGGCGCACTGAGGAGCCATTGGGTTATGTAACATTGGTGCAACTTGGTGTTTATATAACAGTGCTTTATGGCAAAATCAGCGTCACAGCCTGCCGATGACACACAAGCAGGCCATCGGGGGAAGTGTGTGAGTGTGTGTGTGTGCCTTTGTCTGGTACCTGCCAAACCCCAACCACCTCCAACCACCCCCGTCTCCCTGTACACACAAGCACATTATAAAGAACGGTGAGATCAGGAAGGATGGAAAAACACTAGGCAGAACAGTCCCCTCAAGTCCCAGTTGGCACATGACCAGTCCAATACACAAAGACACACACACACACACACACACACACACACACACACACACACACACACACACACACACACACACACACACACACACAAACACACCTCATGGAAACAAACTGCCTGTACAACATGCACTTGATACCACACAGCAGCAGTGCCAATGGGGACAAGCCACTTAATACTCCAGCTTCTTTCTTGTGTTTCAAAGATGACAGAGAGTCAGTGTCTGACCAAACATCCCTGCGGGACACAGAGCACATCCGAGATGTAAATCAAAGCGGGTTCCTACCTTTAGCCGACACTCTGAACCCTCCTGTGTGCTAAATATTCTAACCCATTCTGTTCTCTCGAACAACTTCTCTCTCTCTCTCTCTCTCTGGGCATGTTTGTATAAGTTGGCCTTATACAGGTCAGCTGCACACTGTAAATTGTTTTGAGAGATTCACTGAAAAATCCCAACAGCTTAGACAGAGCCCAGACTCTACACATGCATTAGAGACTAGCGTCTAGCACAGCAAGTAGCACTCGAGCACCTTTAACAGTACACAGCTCAACAACCACTCTCTTAAGGCTAGTAAGCATTCTGGATTGTCCGTGGGGAACATCGCCCGTGATTGGGCGGTGTGATGTTCCCCAGTATTCCACGGACACAGGAAATAGGCTTACTACTTTCTGATTGGGTTAGAAGTGGTTATGGATTCTGTGTGTTCCAACACCTTCAAAGGAAATTTGGTGGTGAAATCACCACTCCATATCAATCATCTTTAGAATGGTGATGCTACTGGGACTCCTATATAGTAGATCTGGTGTTAGAAAAAAAAAGTTTCATCACTGCTCTTTAGAATGGTAACTATAACAACTAGAGATAAAAATAACTCCAAGTTCTTTGCCTGTGTCTCATCCATTAATTCTATAGATCTGGAAACCTTGTTGTGTGTTGATATCCTATCCGTGCCCCCACACACCCATGCACAGACGCTGAAGCAGAAACTGCAGGCTGAGAGACTGAGCCCTGCAAAGACATTTGGGGCCAAGCACAGGGCTCAGACAAAGGCTCATTGGGGAGATGGCAGCCAGGGCAGCCTGTCTCTAATTAGAGGAGGGCCAGACTGGCAGGGTCGGGTTCCATCTACAGCTCCCTCACTCATTTGACCCACTACTTGCCTCTCAGCCCTCCCTTTCTCACCTCATATATATATTATATTATATATATATATATATATATATATATATATATATATATATATATAGATAGATAGATAGATAGATAGATAGATAGATAGATAGATAGATAGATAGATAGATAGATAGATAGATAGATAGATAGAGAGAGAGAGAGAGAGAGAGAGAGAGAGAGAGCAAAATATATATCTCCCCTCTTTCCCTCCCACACTCTCACTCCCCCAGAGTTTTTGCTCTATGTCTGTATGTCACGAGGTGAGCTACTGACCCACAGACAGGGGAAACGAAGGGGAAAAAGAAAAAAAAAAGAAAAGAAAAAATGGCACCGGTGGCATCTCTCACTCTTCACTCTCACACATACACTCACTCACTCACTTTTTTGCAGGGTTTTCCCCTCTCCCTTGGACTGGGGCACTCCCCCCCTCCCCCCCAACACACACACACACACACACACACACACACACACACACACACACACACACACACACACACACATACACAAACACACAGAAACACAGTAAGTAGATTACAGATTTACTCTCAATCCAGCTGGTGAGTGTGTAAGCACAGTAAGCAGAGCAGCACTGGCCTCGGGGCAGAGGGCAGAGGGAAGGGGGCAGCGGGCCGAGGGCAACAACAGCACTGCTCTTAGCCAGCTGTATAGGCACTCATGTACGTTTGCACATGTACGCACACGCACGCGTATCTCCGACACTCTCACACACACACACACACTTTTCGCAAATTCAGAACTCCAATAATATCTCTGGAACTGGTCGCTGTCTCAGCAGCACAACAGCTGATAAGCCTTTTCATCAGCCCATAAATAGTGATAGAATACACACACCTGATGCGTTGGCGACCCCGTGCATAGAAACACGTATATTGTACGCCGATCCTTACATTCACACCAGCTGTTCAAATCCACCATTCAGCTCATAGTGACTTGGTGGCAGTGACTACAACTGATGACATCATGGCCAGCAGCGCATCTTTCCTGCCTCGGAGGGCAGAGCAGACCAGCTGTTTCGCTGTTGTAATTTTCCTGTGCCATGACGTTGTTGTCGAGCGGGGTAGGGGCGGGGGTGGTGGGGAGGGGGGCGTAGGAGGCTGATGCAGTCCGGCCACAGGGCTTATTCGGCAGAACTGGCAGGCAGGGGCCATCTGCCGTCAGCAAGCAGGGCTCAGCAGATCAGGCGGACGCACGAGACGAGCCGGACAGCTTCCACATGCGCTGTGTTAGAGAGCAGAAGGTGCTCAATGCCATGCTTTGTTTACCTCCCCCTGAGAGGCAGGCTGAATAGGGGAAAAATTAAGACATTTCAAGAAGGGTTGCAATTCAGCTTTTACGTAAACACTTTTGTTCAAAAACACGTAGCGCTGCAGGTTTGTAATTTTTGATCCTTGAGAACACCCTCAAAAGTATGCAGTGGTATGTCTTCACTTTCACATTATCTACAATGACACTTTCTATCGTCCTCTCCACACACACACACACACACACACACGCACACACACACACACACACACACACACACACACGCACACACACACGTATGCATGCGCACACACACGCACCTTTTCTTTTTGAAAGGACTTTCCATTCATGTCTGAGCGCTCAGATCCTTTCCATTCAGGAGCGGTATCAGAGAGCCTGAGCTCGATACTCCTGTGCCTGACCTCTGACCTCCTTTCTGTGCAGAGCCTATCTTTGGCAACCCAGTGGTGGCTCCGGTTCCAGTCCTAAATGCTTGACCCAGCGCTGACTGCTTGGGCCTGTTCTACTTTTATAACAGCTTAATTTATGCTGGCTGGGCACCACTGACTCACAAGGCAGGCAAGCATGCCTCACACACACGCACGCACACCCACCCTCTGGGGGTATTTGTGTGTGTGTGCGTGTGTGTGAGAGAGAGAGAGAGATTGAGAGTGAGTGAGTGAGTGAGTGAGTGAGAGTGAGAGAGTGAGAAGAGTGAGAGAGTGAGAGAGTGAGTGAGTGAGTGAGTGAGAAAATGAGTGAGAGAGTGAGAATGAGTGAGAGAGTGAGAATGAGTGAGTGAGTGTGTGAATGAGTGTGTGTGTGTGTGTGTGTGTGTGAGTGAGTGAGTGAGTGAGTGTGTATGAATGAGTGAGTGAGTGAGTGAGTGAGTGTGTGAATGAGTGTGTGTGTGTGTGTGTGTGTGTGTGAGTGAGTGTGTGATGTGAGTGAGTGATGTATGAATGAGTGAGTGAGTGTATGATGAGTGAGTGAGTGAGTGAGTGAGTGAGTGAGTGTGTGTGTGTGTGTGTGTGTGTGAGTGAGTGAGTGAGTGAGTGAGTGAGTGAGTGAGTGAGTGAGTGAGTGAGTGAGTGAGTGAGTGTGTATGAATGAGTGAGTGTGTGTGTGTGAGTGAGTGAGTGGCTTAGATAAAGGAGGGGATCAGGGTCACAGGAATACTTACACGGCTGAGGGGATTGCGGTGTGCTGTGCACCTGAATGCTGCAGTGTGTTGAGGGGATTGCAGTGTGCTGTGCTGTGCGCCTCAAAGCTGAATGTGTGGATGTCCGAACGCTGAGCTAGCAGTTCCTGTATTAAAATCGGCTTTCACACAAGACCCAAATCACTTGTGGAGTAAAAAGGGCCACTGATTACAATGGTTAGTGGCAGCCTGAATCCATTTCAATTTCTCTTTGTGATCAGAGTGGTAAGCATCGAGCTGTGAGATGAGGTGAACTCAGACGGACCTACTACATCATTTAACACCTGTCGTAGCATCTGGAGTCCAACACAAAAGTGCAAAAATAAAACATACAGACAGACATAATAAACAGGGACTGTATTCATTCAAAGTGTTCAGGTGTTTGAGTAACAAAGACTTTTCTCTTCAGCCCACCTGAGTCATTACCACAAAGTCAAAAGGCACTCATGTAATGATGAATTAGCGTCGCACAGCACAGGTAATTCTATCTCCCTGATAGAGACAATGCGGTCTGCATGGGTGAAGTGATGCACCGAAACGAAGCAGCAAGACGACATCACAAGGTCAGATTGACCTCCAGTCTCTGACGCCAGTTGCCTAAATAGGTGCTCCTCACATTAAAAAAAAAAGTCCAAAAGTAGGCAACTCCCTTGGCCCATTGTTCAATCCCATGCCAGCTGAAGACAAGCGAACAAATGCCACTGTGTTACATAATGTGCGTGGGTTTTAAAACAAACCTTTCAAGCAGTTCCGTTCACATGACACCAGATGTCCACGAGCAGTTAAGCAGTGACTTCACAATCATAGTAGGCACATTTTTGTACATTCATTGTCAAAAACATCTAAGAAAACTACCAGTTACTGAAATAGTGAAACCAGGTCTGTACATGGCACAGTTCTATATTACTGCAGGACTGTGACACAATGATCTATTTGTACATGAGAACACGAACACCATTCCCGTATCTTTTTCAAGTGCTGAAGCCACACTAAATAGGAGACAATAAGGCCTACTGTTAAAGTGTGACCACGTAAAACAGCTTTGACTGGCACCGTATCTCTGAAACACCTTCGTAAGGACAAACCTCACAAAAACTGCCAAGACTCATATGAAATTGCAATGGATTTGGTGAAATTTGAGCAACCTGAAGGTTGCCTTTAGCTTTGTTCATGTATAAATGGAATCGGGTTACAAACCTCCAGACAAGTGATTTAGTAACCAGCATTGTGTGTGAAAACGAGTTGATGACAGTACTCAAAACGCCACATAGTGAGAGGGAGAGACTCAGAAAGCTCTATTGGGCTATGGACTATTGGACATGAAAATAGACTATCACCATGTTGGACTATTATATATGTTATCACTGTGCATGAATTACTTCTCAAAGTGAACTTGCTTAAAAATATCCTCCTATTTTTCAGATGCAGTTAAAAAAAATGACATACTGTGCCAAAATACAGAGAGAGTTCTTTCTTCTAGATCATTCTTTAAAATGTGAGGGAGGACATTGAGGGGCCAGGCAAGGTGAGAGGTAGCTGAGGACAAGGGGAATGGTTTGAATTTGGTAAAAAGAACAGTGTGTGTAAGGAGGACCAGCCAAAGGAATAGGACCACCCCACAAACCTCTAAACACCCGCCCCAAACACACACACACACACAAACCAAAAATGACACCTCAACGGGGTGACCCACTTTAAAACAAATTCTGTTCCCCCAATGGAGACAGACACACGGACACACACACACACACACACACACACACACACACACACAGCGCATACACACACACACACGCACACAAACACATACGCACTGCCACCAGCACACTGGGGCTGGGTCAGAGACGCTTACGTAACTGAGCCTCTGGCTGTTACACAACCCACATGTTCAGAGGTACGGCACGTCCAGTCAGTGTGTGTGCCGCACAAACACACATTCTCTCCCTCTCTCTCGTCCTCTTTCGCACACACACGCACACACACACACACACACACACACACACACACACACACACACAACACACACACACACACACACACACACACACACACACACACACACACACACACACACACATACACTGGCAGGGCTCTAACCAACACGCACACCGTGCCGAGATACACAACCTCACCGTACCCAAGTCTCTGAGTCTGACTCATTTAGGATCGGATGGCATCGTGACTGAACAGGGAACTCTCAGTTTCTCTGCGATAGAGCGAGAGCGAGAGCGAGGAGGGAGGGACATAACCAAAAAAAGAGTGTGTGCGAGAGAGAAAATAAGAGAGAGAGAGAGAGCGAGAGAGAGAGAAAGAAAGAGAGAGAGAGAGGTCAGAAAACAATGTGGGACGTGATGAAACAATGGCATCTTCTACTCAAAAGACAAAACATGTGGGAGAGCAAAAGTGAGTGAGTGCATGTTTATGTGGCCACAATAATTAAAACGGGCAATTTGCACCTGAATCCTGTTGCATGTCTCTGCTCAGGCAGCAGGAAAGACAAACGCAGACACACACACTAAAAACAACAAACAAGCAGCCGACCCCACCAGAAAACAGGCACGAAAGCCCATAAAACCAAATAAACAACCAAAGACCAACAGAGCCTGAAACCCAAACACAGCATTACAGGGACAACGCAGGACAGCCATCGACACCAGGTTAAAACCCACAAACATAGACACTCACACACACACACACAGACAAACAGACAAACACACATAAACACACAGACACTCACACACACATACTCACAGACACACAGACACACACACACACTCACAGACACACACACAAACAGACAGACAAACAAACACACACATATACACACACACAAACACACATACACAGACAGACAGACAGACATACAGATATACAGACAGACAAACACACACACACACACACACACACACACGTAAACACGAGCTTCAGGGGCTCTTGTTTCCTGGCTGCCCCAGGTTGCACCCCTTGTTATTGCAGAGCAGAGCAGAGCAATGAGCCGGAGTGCTGCGGCGTTACGAAACACTGCCACAGCCACCGCCACTGCTCCAGTGCACTCACTGAGCGATTACTAGGCCAGTATGTCACAGACTGTAGGGGGAGCCAGCCAGAGAGAGAGGAAATGAGAGAGAGAGAGAGAGAGAGAGTGGGAGTGAGAGAGAGAGAGAGAGAGAGAGAGAGAGAGAGAGAGAGATTAGAGTCGGCTGGCAGCTGGACGGCTGCGTTCTGTAACGCCTCCAGAGCGAGGGAAGCGAGAGAACGCGGCATCCTCCGTTTGTGTAGCCTGCATCTGCTCGGCTGCCAGCCGGAATTCTCTGGAAGTGCTTGCACCAAAAAAGCAGCACACACCACCAAACACACACACACACACACACACACACACACACACACACACACACACACACAGATGCTCTGACATCAAACCCTATCCCCACGACAGGCAGTGACACACTGCAGATACAATACGCAAATTTCACTTTTTACCTCAACAGATTCAGCCTACGTCTAGGACAGACACGCAGCAGGTGTCACCGTCTCGACACAAAATCAGACCAAGCTGAGACCACTGTGTCTCCCTATTCACCTTGAGATAAACTTCCTCTAAACTAACTGCAAGATGAAAGAGAGACATTAGCTCCATTATCTATCCAAGGGCAGGCATCTAACAGAGACAGAAGGTTCTATATGAAACATTTGGAGAGATCAGATCAGAACAGTAAAAAGGAGAGCAAGAGGGAGGAAGCAAGCAGAGGTTCCCTGGAGGGAAACAGAGTGCCCATTAAATAACTGATTATACAATGCACTCTAGACGCTACAATCTAGAACAATCTGCAGGACAGGGCACTTCAATTAAACCTGTCCCACTTTATTTAAATATATTCAAATGATCTATACAATAACAACATATACTATATACTTGAAATATATTTTTTTAAATCATGTTGGTATGACTGAATGACATTTGTTTGTATTCTATTTATTTTTATCTATTTGTGTTTATTTGGGGCATCCGGAATGTGATGTAATGTAATGGAAGGCTGAGCTGAACCTCACACAGGTGTCTCCCTTATGGGAACGATGTCAACTCTTTAAATCATAAAGAAGAAACTGAAACAATATATTGGATTGTGAAGAGTGCAAAGTCACTGTCAAGACAAGACATCAGTGCAAACCACACCAGATGATACTGTAATAAACAAGGGAAGTAAACAGCCT
Organism: Tenualosa ilisha; assembly: GCA_015244755.2. Classification (NCBI taxonomy): domain Eukaryota; kingdom Metazoa; phylum Chordata; class Actinopteri; order Clupeiformes; family Clupeidae; genus Tenualosa; species Tenualosa ilisha. The sequence continues at coordinate 2,222,064 of PYXC01002597.1, forward strand.
CTTACAGGGCTATCCTGAGTGGCACATCGAAACTCATGCTTTACAAAAGGAGCAGAAATGCCCTTTAACAGACCACAAGCCACAGTGAGACACGGCAACAGTAGCATGTGCTCCACCGGCTCAGAACTGAGACACCCATGCCCGCCAGATCACTTTCACATTTCCAACATCTGGTGAAACACAGGGCACAACAGAGGTGCCATTGGACCATATTAAGCAAAGCCACTATGTTGTCATCAGCAGCCTCATGCCCTACTATCCCACCCTATCCCAACCCCCAATGAAGTGGACATGAGAACAAAGCGATGTGTTTGTCAAGTCTGGGTGGACAGGCTGGCTTACAGAAACACATGGTCACATTATTTGTGCGCCTGGTTCTACAGATGCCCAGCGCAGCTCAGAACACGGATATGTAATCCACTGGGCTAATCTAGTCAAGGACGCAGCTCCTCAATGAAGAGAGAGCATGAATGAGAGAAAAATATAGAGAGGGAAAGAAAGAAAGAACAGAGAGACAAGAACAAACAAAGAAAGAGGAAAAAGGCAGAATGAACAGACATAAAGAAAGAATGAAAGAAACAGTGGAAGACAGTGCAATTTCACTGTAGAAACACGGATGAAGAGGTGAGGTTAAAAGAGATGAGTGAATTGTCTACATCACCAAAGTCAATCTCTTGAATGACACAGACGCACAGGAGCCAACTTTTGCGTACTCTGAAGAAACTATGTTTTGTAACTGTCCCTAATTTCTACACACCTCAGCGCCATGTAGAAATGCGAAAAACAGCCTCAGGAACATACACATTTAATAGGCTGTCAGTCAAATCCCTCATCCTGGCCGTGATCATTTTACAGCTTACGTAAGACAGACAGCAAACTAGGCAAACTTCCTCTCTGTGTCTTTTCCCCTGTCCTCTCCCCCTTGATGTTCTGCCCTGGTCAGCCTGACATTATGACTACTGCACACTGGCAGAGGGTCAACTCAACCCTGAAAGCGGGTTGCCATGGTGATGTGGTCGTGCTGGTGGCAAGCAGTCCGGAGTGGGTCACGTACCTGTGAGGGAGTCAGGTTCGTCCAGGAGCAGCATGCCTGATCCGAGTTTGCCGGTCGGAACGCTTGGAGAAGTCGTAATGTGGCGCGGGACTCTCCGATCGCCCTGCTACTCAACTGACTGACTTTTTTTTTTCCCTCCTCCTTTTCTACCTCTCCTCTCTTGATCCCTCTTTCTTTTTGATTGAGCCTCGCTTTGTCTCTAGAGAAGGTGCTCTCTGGATGCCTAAGACTGGACCCCACACCGGCCAGTTGACGGTCTCAAACGGTACTCTTTAAGGCAACTCTTTCTTCCTGTCTCCTGTTCTCCCCCTTTCCTCAACGCACGTCTGATCTTTGCCTCTACTCCTTTTGTTTCTTGTTACACAACTGATCTCCGCCACTCTCTTCTTCTCTGTCTATCTGCTGTGTTTGTCCGGCTGTCTGAGAGCGCGTGGTTAACTGTGGCGTGGGGCGTGTGTGTACGCGCGCGCGCATGTTACCAAGCAGGTCGCTTGTTGTGCGCTCATTGGCTGGCTCATCTGTTCTGCGAGAATTCAGGGCTGGAGTCGTGGAAACCAGGAAACTGGACTAAAGCTCCTTACATAACCTCACACGCTGGGGCCGGGGGGCCCCGTCAGGGGGGCGAGCGACGACCGGCGCAGGCTCAGTCACTCCATGGCCCTTTCGTAACACACCGGCGTCAGGCGGGGGAGGGGGAATGGGGGAAGGGGGACGGAAGGGCAGCTGGGTAAAGAGTGTCAGTGACACAAACATGCAGTGGTTGCGGCTGCTGCTGCTAAGGTGCGTCAACCAGCTGACTTTTCTGAGACATTTCGATCCACACATGATCCCAGACAGTTCCTGACTGACACAGTATTGTTTATGTGTTACAGAATGCTAGTTCAGTTCCTAGCTTTCCTTAGAGGGAGTGAAGAAAAGCAATGTATAGCCCTTCCCCCATCTATTAACCTAATAGATGAGGACATTTCACAAAATCTATGTATAGACTGAGGCTCTTAACTAGGAGATGATCTATTGATATATTGATGTTCCTTGTGGACAACATTTTTTCCCAATTGTTACTCCCTGGTTAATGGTTGAGAAATCGTGAAAAAAAAAATTCTTGTCATCCAGGCTACTTCCCTCTGGCATGTAGCGTGGCTCAGTAGAATTAGTTTCTGTGGGGTTACTGCTGTCACTTCCTGAAGGTACATGGTAAGTCCTTGCTGCATTATGGCACGACTATCAGCAAGCAGCAGGAGAAATCAACTTGGGCATGACAAACAATGAACACACTAACTCTCCACATAGCAAAGCGGGGGTCTCTGTGACATTGTGTTGGAAGCTTACAGCACAGTGGGAAAATGTGGAACAAGTCAGGAAATCCCCTCACTGTGTTTCTCCAAGTCTAGAACTCCACATCTCCCAGAGGGAACTTTCCTCTGTCCCCTGCCTGAGGGTCTTTCTTTCCCCTACCCCCTGCACCACCCCCCTGCTCTCCTTTCTCATACCACCACAATGAGAGCCCCACCACCACCACCACCACCACACTCTCCAAAGAAGCTCATAAGCTCAGGCATTTTCTTTCCCATTGATATGCTCTCCAAATCCCACCTCCTTCAACTTCAAACTCCCCTCCCCCCAACCCTAAGCATTTGACCCAGATCTTAGGCAGTCCCAAATACCTCCACTCTCTGCTTGTACAGAGAGACAGAGAGGAGAAGGGGGTGTGGGAGTGGGGGTGGGGGTATAGTTGCAGATCTACCAAAGCCATTCACATGTGCTACTCCCTGGTACCACAGGCTGCTCTCCAACTTGAGCAAGAAAAAAAACAACACAGGACATCTTCAAGTGCACAGACAGACAGACAGAGTGAAAAGTTCAGATACATTTTCAGTCATACAGCTGGCTGATTGTCTGTGCCTCTTATGCAAGGCTGCACATACTCAAACACACTTACACACACACACACACAAACAGAGGCGCTCTCTCTCTCTCACACACACAAACAAACACAGACTGACACACACACACACACACACACACACACAAACAGAGGCACACACACACACACAGAGGCGCGCTCTCTCTCTCTGTCTCACACACACACACCAACAGAGGCTTACACACATGACAACTACAACATACACAAGTGTGTACAGAGCTGAATCAAATCAACATTTCAGAGGGTACAAGTTCAAGAGCGCCATTAACCCTTCTATGAACAAACACTCCTCAAATACTACTCATCCATAGTGCTGGGGCCCGAGACACACACCTACATAGAAAACAGAGTTTGTCTGCCACAAATACTACTCACCCATAGTGCTGGGGCCCGAGACACACACCTACATAGAAAACAGAGTTCGTCTGCCACAAAGACAGGAAACAGAAGAGAAGAACTTGCACATGTGGACACACAAATACGCACAGACACACACCCCTTCACATACAACCACCTTCTGTAACTTGTTCGGGCAGAGGAGAGAGTATGTATGTATGTTGAGTGTGTGTGTGAGAGAGAGAGAGAGAGAAAGAACGCAAGAGGTAGACAGGCAGAGAGCCTCGAGGCCGGTCGGACACTTACAAAACAATTGTGTCGCTGGGGAAAGTGCCGGCCTTGTGTGGCTGTCGTGAGCCCCCCCGCTCCCCTCACGAACACCCCACCAGCTCAACCAGCGTGACACACAGACACACACACACGCTGATGCCCCACCTCCGGCCCCGACTACCTCACCAGGGCCACTCCCCCTGCAACAAGGCTGCCTTAGGTAACCAGGGTAAGAGAGTTCTTGGGGGCACAGAGAAGAGACCAGGCAGTTGGACGGAGGTGGGGAGGCGATAGGATAACAATTCAGCTGACCTGCATCCGGTTTAAAGAGCCATGGAATATCAGTTACACACAGACAAAATAGATAGAGGCCTCTAATGGCATGGAGCAAGAGAAATGAGAGAGAGGGAGAGGGACAGAGAGAGAGAGAGAAAGAAAGAGAGAGAGAGAGTGGGAGAGAGACAGAGAGAGAGAGAGAGATACTGTCAAACCAGCATTTTAAAGTGCGTGGGGGAAGGGAGGAAGGAGAGAGTGAGAGGCAGAAAGAGGGAGAGGAGGAAATTAAGAGGAGGTGCTATGGGAGGACAGGAAAACAGTAACAAAGTTATAGGCAGCTCCCCAAGGTACAGTCAAGGGACAAAAATCAAACAAAGCTTCTTTTAAGAAAACACTCACGCACGCACATGCATACACACACACCTCTCTCAAAAACAAAAGCTTTCATCCACTTTCTACATGCGGTCTCCTCCCAGTCTCTGTTCTCCTCTCCTGGCATGTTGATGTTCTTTTACATAATTGCCTTTGCGCCTGTGAACAGAGGGGGCGATGGTTGGCCACCGAAATAAATTAGAGGCTGATTGCGTCAACATCAGACACATGGAGCCCATGGGTGGGCAAAAACAAAGACGGGAGGAGGGCACGACTACGGGGCGCTATGGGCACCTTTGCCCTCTGCCCTATGCCCACGTATGGGTTTGAAAACACACACACCTTGTGTATAGAAAACACAGTGTGTGGATGTTATAGACACCTTACCACATCAGACATAAAGTATATCTGAAGAAAGCTTCTAACATCATAGAATAAAACACAACCAGTTTTCGGTTTGGTGTATTGTAAAGGCGAGAGTGTGCTGTAATGGTGTGTCTGTGTGTGTATGCACACACGTACTTCTGTGTGTGTGTGTGTTTGTGTGTGTGTGTGTGTGTGTGTGTGTGCGTGCGTGCGTGTGTGTGCGTGCGTGTGTATAAGGGAGAGAGAGAAAGAAAAGTGTGTGTGTGTGTGTGTGTGTGTGTATATGAGAGATGTGAAAATGTGTCTGTATGCTTCTGTGTGTGTTTGAGTGTAGGATATTCTTGTATGTTCCATCTCCCCCAAGAATTAGTATCTGTCAGTGGATGACAAATGGATGCTCTTGTACCTTGAGACTCTGACGCACTTTCCCTCTTACTTCTCTCTCTCTCCCATTTATCCCCCCCTCCCTTCTCTGCCTCATAACCAGGACATTGCCAGAAGAGGCTTCTCCTTCCTGCCTGCGATCAATGTGAAGAGGTCTGATTGTGCACAGCTAAATGCATTATTTATTATTTATTTAGTCTCTGCTTCCTTACATGCTGGGTTATACAGTATATGTGTGTGGTGTGTGAGCATGAGCGTGCATGGTTGCACATACTGAGCATCTGGTTTCAACTAAGATGCAGTCTTATAAATACCGCAACATACTCCAGTCTTGGCGATGTGAACATATGTCAGCAGCAGCACTTTTTACACTGAGCTGAATGTCCATTTCTGTTGCACATATTTTGACAAGGAAAGAAATGTCAGTTAGGTTTGCACTCCTCTCTGTGTGTGGC
>PYXC01002597.1:2230000-2277500 GCA_015244755.2 Tenualosa ilisha
TTTCAGGCTTTCAACTAAGCAAACCATTTCCATGATGCAAAGCTGGACTAATTTATCCTGTAAAAGTTTACTCTATTCATCAGACACAAAATGCTGAGCGATGATTGTTTTTCACCTCAATACACACACATCACTGAGGAGAGATAAACAAATGAAAAAAGGCAGTCCCAAACACATGCAACTACAGAACTGCAAAGCTAATGTCTGCGTGACAGACATACCTATGTCCAACTTCCTTGCACAGATCTGGTTGGGCATGAACATCTATCCAAACAAGTTTCAGCATCATTATGTAACTGATACAAGTGGAAGACTACCCAATCAGACTTTTCCTCTACATGGACTACAACCACAATTTACATATTCTCTTGTTTGATTCAGCATCAACTTGTTTGTGTTCCGTGTCCGCAGATGTTTGTACAAACACTCCAAGTTGCATAAATGCTGTCCAACATCAAGGTTCTATAGCGACACTATTTATAGGTGTTCTTTTGACACATTATCGCCATATGTAGGACACACTCGACACACTGCCTAAGCCTTACACCTTACACACACTGGGCTGTCTTTATGTTGTCGGCTGCAAACAATCCAAGAGGAGTCTACGGATATCAGCTAAGCTGATAAGACAACGCTAAATGTTTTCCAGTATGAGATGTCCAAACATCGCCCCAGTGTGCGCACACACACTATTATGTTCCTCTGGCTACTGGTGCGTTAGCTGCATGATTTCCGTCATGAAGATAAAACTTTCCTACCAATGGCTTCATCTTCATCATCGCCATCATTCTCCTCTTCCTCCGTTGTCAATCCAGCATCTTCTAGTTCTTCCTCCCTGCTCTCCCATCCCTCCAGATCTCGATTTGAGATCTCCTGTGCTGCCATACTGTTACCTTCTCATCTTCCTAACCTAAAACAGAAACGCACATTGTTAAAAAAAAGCCCTACACACATTCAAAGACTCTCCACTTATAACAAGATCACACAAAATCAGAGACACATGCAAATAAAACACAATAACACAATGATATGCGCTGCTTTGACCAAACACAGATAAAAAGACAAGAATGCCACTATGATTACATTGGTAATCTCTTTGAAGACAAAAACAGGCAGAAGCTTCCTAATTCAGATGTGAGCCCATTGTGTTATGTTGTTTTCAGACATCTTTCATTGCTTTTGTGAGTGTACAACTTTAGATGTGTCAGAAACAGAAACATAAACAGATCGAAAAAAAGTATTTTCTGTTTATGGAATAGCCAACTGCATAAGCATCTGAGATGAGGTAAGGTAAGAAGACTTGAGAAGAGTGTGTGTGTGTGTGTTTGTGTGTGCACTGCGACACAAGGACAAGGACAGCATCAAGGGATGCTTGTATGAAACAATGTTACAATGTGCTCTGTGGGCTGTGTAAGCATGTTTGTTTCCAAATAAAGAAGAGGGAAGTGGTGTTACACTTTTTGTAAACATGTTTTTTGTAACATGCAATTTGTAATTTGTCATGTCATTTGTAAACACTTTTTGTGACATATAGAAAAGTTCTAATGTAACAATTAGCAGCCTGCTGTGCAAAGAACAAACCCCTGAGTAACGTTTCTCAAGGAAGACACACAAGGTGTGTGAGTCAATGTAAGCCAGCGTGTGTGTGGCTGTGTCTGGCTATCTATCAATGTGTGTATGTGTGTGTGTGTGTGTGTGTGTAGGTACTGCGATACCAGTGGAGAGAGCAAAGGTGAAAACCTTGATTCTTAGGCACCTGACCAAAATTCCACTTAGCCTGTACAGAATGGTTCACCAGTGGGAAGAAAAGAAAGAGAGAGAGAGGGAGGGAGAAGACAAGAAGGGGAGGGGAGGGGAGGGGAGTGGAGGGGAGGAGAGAGGGACTTAAAGACGGCCTTTCATCTTCTAAAAAAAGAAAATGGAAAAAAAAAGAGAGACCGAAAAATAATAAGGAGTGTGGTGAAACGAAAGACAGCAGATTGCATAAGACCAGCTTACATAAGACCTGGCTAATGCTTCCATTACTTACCAGTAAAGTTATACAAGATATGCACTGCATCTCTCAACATGCCAAACACATTCTCTCTCAAACACAAACAAACACACACACACACAAATACTCAACACCAAATATAGAGGTCCTTGCGAAAATGCACATCCATCATCTGCTGTATCTCATCATGATAGTTATGGGCTGCAATTTATCCTCTGTCACACAAAGTAGGCCTTATATGCATGGCTGCACATTACACACATAACGTCAGCCTGTGCAAAAACAGGGTCTACGCAAGAATCAAGAACATCTTGTCCCCTGCCCCAAAAAGGTAGGCTTGAATGACTCGTTTTGGTTGCAGCCCTTTCAACAAAATTGTAAATTAAAAACCCAGCAACACATATGTGTGCATAACCAGAATTCACCGAGTCTTTTGCGCTTCCTTCCAGTCAGATCTCCAAACAATTCTATTAGTTGAATGGCTTCACAATTAGTCCACCTATGATTTTTATTTTCTAAATTATTGCTAATTTTTTTCATTTGTTTATTTAGTTAACATCCCTTTTATGTGGAGAGTGGGTATGGAGGGGCTTCAACTTATTGTACTGTATCTCTATAACTACACATTAACAATAAAGTTGTCCTCTGAAGGGGGAGGGGTGTCTCATCCCCTAGTCGTGATCAAGTATGCTCTTTACGAGACAGAAAGTTGGGTAAAATAATTTTTTTAAAGAAATGAATGAGATAGAATTTGCACATGAATCACATGAAGCCATGTGACATGATGGGCCAGTCTGAAGGACACTGCGTGATGCCCTTGGCTTTTAGGCAGGTAGGAAGCCACATGAAAAGACACACTACACATCCTTTGTTGAGGGATGCTTCAGATCTCCTACCTGGGCTGACCTCCATGTATTCTGGCTTCTTTTAATTTATTTAAATGCAGTTACTGCAGTACCATTGTCCCTCACTTCAAATATGAAAACTATTATTGACTATTAATTTTTGTCATTTCACATTACTAAAGAGCAGCTTTACAAGCATAGTTTGATGTACTTTCACACACAAGTGCTGGCCTTTGAGCTACACACAAGCTAATAGCATTAGGCTACAATGTTAAGGCTGCTATTTTAAAAAAAAAAAACCTGCTGGCTGTGAAGAATAGCTTTACAAAAAAAAGGTCCAAGCAGAAGTTCCAGTTGCATTTTCCACAGTGTCCTCTTTCACAAAGCTTTTTCTTTTTCAGTCTGACTGACTGAACTATGCAAATTATACAACACTCTCAGACAGTTTTCCCCCAGAAGATTTTCATAACGCATCCCACTACGTGACGTCTGATAAAACACGGCGTGCTTAAAATAAGCTTTTCGGAGGCTATTTAAAGGCCAGAGACGCTTTATTTCAACCTTAACCTGCTTCCGTGAACAGTTCTGACCTCGGGACAAGGCTATTTCTGAAGCTAATCTCCACCCACTTCAAACTGACAGCCGGCCATTTCCTTGGCAGTTGTTTACTAAAGCCTCCCTGACCATGTGACCTTCATACTATACAATTGCCACCCAGGCAAAAAAAAAATACCCCCCCTCCCATCTATACCACCCCCCTTTTTCCACCCCAATGCCACTGACATCCATAACTCTACAGTCACGTTGGGGGAAGGGTTTCACAGCGCAATCTGGGTAAGCAGCAGGGTCAGCGGGGACACCGGGTCACAGAGTCCACAGGGTCACTAAGGGCATGTGAGGAGCTCTGGGGGAGGCGAGGGTGTAGAGTTTCTAGGTGTGTCTTTAAGTGGATGCAGAATTCCAGGTGAAAAAGGTGAGAGAGAGAGAGAGAGAGAGAGAGAGAGAGAAGGTCCCGGGGGCGTTTTGGAAAAGAATGGTCACCAGCCTGTGCAGACAGATGTTACTGTTATATCACACACACACACACACACACACACACACACACACAATATGAAAACCCAAATAAAGGTGTTATATAATGTACAGACAGTCTGCACTCTGCATTCAATATTCAATACAACCTAAAACACACCACACACACACACACCTCTGCTCCTTTACCTCAGCTCACAAATTTTACATAAAATGCCTTTGATTCAAAAATATGCTTGAAGGCATATGCTAATATAGACACAAATCAACTGGTCTCTGCACACCATGCTCACTGAACAGCCAGGGCAACATCACGGAGATATAAGTTCTTAAATGTACTGGCTAGCCATAGCATTTCCCCAGTCAGAGGCATGAACCTAAGAACTGGGTCTCCACAATGTCAGTAAGCAGGGCTGAAAGATTACGCTAATCGATTTTTACCCAAGATCACTAATTGAATTAATTAGGCTGAGCAATTAGTAAATAATGATGATTGTCTTTCTTATGCAGATTATGACTAATTACTTGTGAGCATTCTGGGTTTACCAAAAGTGGTGCAGAAACAAGCAAACAGAAGAACTAAGTCTGCAAGACGTGGTTATGTCTTAAGGCAGCAAATCAAACCTGTTTAAAATTAACAAAGGCATCAGAACCACAAATGTGCTGTAAAAAAAGACACAAAACACAAAAAAGAGACAAAAAGCAAGACAAGAGTGAGCAAACTATAACCCTACTCCAGAAATGTAGCCCAAATCAAACCACACTCTCTATAACTGCGATATTTAGATATTGAATTTAGATATTTTCCCCATATCATTCAACTCTAGCAGTAAAGTTCATGGTTGTGAACACAGTCAGTGGGGAAATGAGAGCAGCAGAGAGGTCAGAACTAAATTCCTAGTGGATGTGACAAGTCATGCAAAAGCGCTTTTATGCTGGGCTGTAAAGCTTCTTTTAGGTCAGTTACCAAGAGTTGGGAGGAATGCGTGTAAACAAGATCATGACAGGATCATGTCAAAGATCATGACAAAACAGCCTATAGACTGAGGAAAAAAAACTGACTGGTAAACACGGATTGTATTCCCCAAGCCACAGTCAAACCACATATTGGGTTTCAGATATTTATGCTATGTTAAACACACATCACTAAAATATGACCAAAGCACAGTAGTGAGGCAACATATGCCACTCATGGGTCACATGACCAACAGTGATTAAGAACATAGATGAGAACAGAAAAATAGAACATTTTCATGACGTTGTGTATATGAACAGAGGGAATAAAGAGAAAAAGTGTGTGTGTGGGGGGGGATAAACAAAAAGTCTGCTGTATCACCCTAAAACAATTCCTCCCCCAAACACAAACTTCAGCTCTGAGGTGTTCTCTGCCACAAAAGATAGAGCCATAACTCTGCATAACCTTCTCTGGAGAAAAAAAAAAGAAGAAAAACTTTTTCACTCAGTCACTTTTTCCTCCTTCACCAAGGAAAACATAGAATGAAAATACAACTGAGCTGCTGCACGACACCCACTCCTCAGCAACTAGGTAACAGGTTTGTGAAGTGGCGAGCCAATGAGGTGCTGAAGACGAGTGAAACTGTAAAGTTTGGAAGTAAAGACCTAGCCTAGCACTGCAAATACCTTAAGCTACTCAAAATACTATGGCGATCAGTTGTCACAACAAGACGTTGACACAACAAGACCATTGACATACAAATGCTGATATCCAGCCTATTAACAGCATTGAACTATCAACACCAAGTAGAGAGCGCAGATAAGATATGAGGCAGATAGGACTACTGACTTTTCACAGTAACTGCCTCATTCACCAGAAATGGCTGCCACATGTAATGCACTTGACTCTTACAACTGAACAAAAGAGCAGAACCAAAAAAGGGAGAGAATAACAGGGTTACAGGCAAAGAATATCCCCATGAGCCGTCAAAGTATAAGTCTTTCAACCTTAAATCACTGTGACCTGACAGCTTAATGCTCTCTGAGGGCAGCTGTACACTGGAGATGGCCTTGCACAGAATCATCAGCCCTAACCAGCCCCTTCCCCTCGTTATGTTACAAACAAAGACAGGTCAAGCTGCCCCAGGACATGACAAACACAGGAACACAGACACAGACACACACATATACACACACACACACACACACACACACATTTAAACATTAACACTGAAACCTAATGAAACGCCTTGCACAAAAGATAAAATATTGGCCATGACTATGGGCTGTCCATCAGTGTAAAATATTTGAACTACTGTACTCTACTTGAAGGTCACCTGGTAGAGTATTGAGAAAGACAGGTGTTTTGACAGATTGTGGAAGACACCTACATTAGGAAAACAAGTGCACTGTTAATAAGCTGAAAAACATTTTCGACAACACGCTGACATTGAGACTGACAGAAAATTTTTTTAAAAATAGTTAGGTTTGGATATGGGGAACTGTAGGAAGGTCAGCTGATAAAAATGGTAAACAAAAAAAAATAAAATGCCTGATTAAACAAGATCAGTGTATGAAAAAAATGCTGAATTTGACGCCATGCGCCCGGTGTGGAGGCACACATGTTCTTTCTTCGTACATTGCCTTGCCCCATCTTCTTTCAGTAACGTTACAGGTTAGTTTGATTAACTTTACTTAACAGGTTGCGCTATTAACTTAAGTCAATGAAGTGTTAACGCAGTTGGCTTTACAGACAGTGTCCTTGTTTGGGGGAATTTATTCAGATAATATAAACAGTTAATTCAATTAGCATGCTGTTAGCCAAAACAGTCTTGTTAAATAACATGTTCACTTCCTACTCACAAGAGGTGAAGTTCCAGTTTACGCAAGCTGAAAAAATATACACGCTTCTAAATTGAAAACTTCTGTGCAAATGTAATGAAAGAAACAGAATTTGAATAACGTTACCTCGTCAAAAGTACACATGGTAGGTAGGAATGTATTATCTTCTAGAAATGTTTCATAACATGACATCAAGCGTTATGCAGCTCACGCTCACGCCGGCTGGCTTATCGGCGCACTGCTAACGTTAGCGCCTATTGTCCACAGCTGACACACTGACCAGTTGAACCATAATGCTCTTGGTATAGTGCATTCTACCAGAGTCAGACCGCGCACCTCTGCATGTGCAGCCGTGCACAACATAGACATTGGAGGGAAATCTTACCCTGTAATATCGCTGGCACAGGTCTTCTGTTAGACTGGTACAACATCCAGTTGTAACGATGTTTGGTTTCTTTCATCAGTTTCAGAGAGAGCAACGGTGATGGCGGTCCCCTCCAGGAATACAAAACCAATACAAGAGTTCCGGGCAACTAATAACATAGAGAAAAGCCACATAGACTCAACAGGGGTGTTAACGGTATTTAGAAGCACTGAGACACTTGTATTTAAAAAAGCAGTTGGTAATTTTTAGACGAAGAATGTAAATTCCTTTAAACCTTAGGTCAATCACTTGACACAATGATAGGCCAAGTCTTCTTATTAACTTTCAAATTTCTTTCGGTTTAGTTATTTAAACGTATTGTCCCCTAAACCTAGGCTATCCACATTGAATTACCTATGTGTGCTTGGCAGACTTGGACTTTGGTTTAGCGGTTTAAAGGACAATACTTTGACCATCGGGCATGGCAACCTTGGACATGAAAAAAAGGATCATGTTGGTGTTGGATACCGCAGATTTGAACAGCAAAGTCCTCATGTATATGATTTATATCTGTTCGAGTTAAGGTTATTTTAATTCAGGTGTGACGGTTGAGCGTGAATAATGAAATGTTTTTGTAGGTGACAATCATATCCCTGCATCCCCATTCATTCACAAAAATCGCCCAGTCGCTGTTGCTATTCTTGAAAGACTTCTGTGGACTTAGCGCCCTCTGTTGGATCATCGTGTACCCTACGAAGAAGACAGTTCTCGAATTTCTATGTTGTCAATTTCCCCGTTCATTTAGGATAGAGTTTTATGTCTCCACACACTGCTGTTTATTGCCATTATCCATAGGAAATAGCTATATTGTTTGTCAATAATATTTTACTGGTTAGAATTCGTTTATATTTTATATTCAAATAACTTAATGTCACACTCAAAATAAAGCTGACATCTAGATTTAGACATCTAGATCTTGATCTTTGTTCTTTGCGATCTGATATATTACTTAAGCTATCTGTCGGTAGTAAAGAAACAAACTCTCAGAGAATGCCACTCAGTTTACCCCTTCAAAACATAATGAACTAAAGTCAAAGTCATCTTAATTAGACTGGATTCACATGTGGGAGACTCTCTCTCTCTCTCTCCCTCACACACACACACACACACACACCACAACACACACACACACACACTTATTACTTTATTTGGATTGACATATAGACATTTATCGTAGCACAATCCAAATTAGGCTTAAATGAGTCTTACACAGTTTTATAAGAATCTGCGGATTGGATGTTCTAAGGGTAAAGGTGACACCTAGTCTCCAGATGAAGAGACTCTCAATTATGCTAGGTACTGAACAATATTTTATGAGTTGTTTTGCCTTTTTCTCAGAGAGTCCAGAGATCTACAAGCCACGCACACACACACGTTTAAAGCATTACACAGGGGTTGATATTTCAGCAATTTTCATTCATAACAATTGTCCATGTATTGTAAGCATCAAAAGAGCAGCTAGTTTCTAGAACAATGATTTGTTGAATACGCTGTGGTCAGGGTGAGGCAGGCAGGCTGATTTTCCTTGGAGGCGTAGCCCTGTCCAGTGCTGAACGGTGCGTGACTGAACATAGTCAAGTACTGTCCTTCTGCAATTTCGTGTGCTGAGGTGTTGTATCTTGCCACTCAGTGTGGTGGTTGCCTCAGCGGTAATGGCTGGGTCTGCGGCTATGTTGTCCTCAATCCTGACTAGCTGTCCCGTAGCTGTACATTTGCGCGGTTGCAATGTCATTTAAATCAAGACATTTCGAACGTACGCCAAAACCTGACGCGTTTACGTTTATGTCGAGCTTGCCGTTGTTGTTTTTTTTCGCGAACTCGAGAAAGCTTTCCTTTTCCGTGGTAGCACAAGGGACTTTCAGTTTTAGATGGAAGAGTCGTGATGCTCGTGCAAGTTCACGCACAGCTGGGTCGTCCTTATTGAGCATTCTGAGTAGAATGCGGTCTAGTAGCGACGTACACCCACTCTATGTGAGGGACTCCCCAACCCTCCTTCTCTAGGTCTGCAAAACAAGAGGTCTCTTATTGAGTGTGAATTTAAGCCACCTTAGCGCCTTACCAGGGACACTATTCTGTTATTTAGTTCCGTTAAGATGCATCTGGGAATATGAATATTTGCGAAGAGATGGTGTATATATAGGAGATGTCTCGAATTATCAGTTCCAGTCTGGCGCTGTACTCATTGACCAGCTCTTGTATTTGTTCTTCCCATTCGCTCGCGATGTTAAAACGGTTCCCAAAGTAGCAGTATGTTTCGTGGCGTGCTTACTCTTTAATGTCGATGCCCATGATGGAAAAGGAAGGCAGTTTGTCTGTTTTGGCTTTATAACACCTGTTACCTCCACTGCGTCTTTCATAGAATGTAGCGCACTTGGTGCTTTTCATCTCTAGTCGATCAGCATAGGAATTTGTCTGTGTGAGAGAGCATGGTTTTAATTACCCCCTCATCTCTAGATGACACATGGACGTCGTCCGCATAGGCCTGTACTGGATTTGACGATCTGATGTGCGGAGGAGCGCAGAGCCACAGCCACTTTAGCCAGTGGTTTAGCGCAAGTAAGAAGTTGATCGCGCTCCACGAACAGCTGGTTTTACTACCTGTTTTCAGTTTACTTGTGTTACTTAGCTGGTCTCCACAGATAACCTTGAAAAGTGTCTCTCTTTCTCTCTCTCTCTCTCTCTCTCTCTCTCTCTCACACACACACACACACGCGCGCGCGCGTACCAAATGTGAGAGAACAGAAAGAATGATTTGTGTTGAATCCTATCATCCCCAATGACTGCAATGCGATAACTGGCTGAGGGCACCTCAGCTTCCGCTTAAGTATTCTTGCAGTAGCCCAAAACATCCACTAGATGGCATAGCCTACACTGAAAATATCAGATTCATGGTCAACACTTATACATACATCCAACACCATGGAACAAGATGTTTATGGGGGAAAAACACTCTGGGCACTTGGTTGCCAAAAATATTTCATTGTTCAACTGAGTATGTGGCCAGTCTCTCAAAACACACAAGTTGTATATATTGTAGTTTGTACTGTATTTCTTTTAACCTACATCTGTGTATGTGTGTGTGTGTGTGCTTTAGTGTCTGAGCTTGCTTGTATGTGCATCTGCCTGTTAGTGTTTTACCTGAAGAGGGGTCTGTTGTGCGTCTGTGATGATGTATGTACTCTGAAGCTCAGGCTCTTTGCAGCCATCTGTCTCTTCTCCCTCCAGGCTTTTACAGTTAGTCTGAGTGCTGTGCTGACGAGTGAGAGAGAGAGAGAAAGAGAGAGATGGGGGTGGGTGCGTGCGTGTGTGTGTGTGTGGGGGGGGGGATACACATAGTGTGTGTGAGGGAGGAAGGGTGAGAGAAAAAGAGAGAGAGAGCTCTGCATAGTTGTCAGGACTTGTTCCTCTGCTCCAAAATGTGTTTTCACATTATGAACATGAGTTCCTATTGTCTCAGGGTCACATATACACAATGAGGATTGGAGGATGCTCTCTGTGTAACTGAGGTCATTCTGCATGGACCAGCCTGGGGTTCGAACCCATGACCTCACAACAACCGTGTATCAGGAGTCCCTGTCTCCCAGTCATGTCAGGAAGGAGGTTTACTAATGTTCTACACGCTGAGCTAGGGTATCTGGTATCTGTTACATCTCAATGCTTTGACCTGCATAGATAGCGAGTGCAAAAAGAAAGTCCAGGTTCAATCTGGCTAACTGCTTTGAAGCTATACTAAACTTGACTAAGAGTACTAAAGGGTACTACAGTATCACAACCCTTTTAGATATTATAATATTATATCTGATATTATAATTTTCTGAAGCTAACTGATAACTCAAGAAGAGCAAAGGGGTCTGTAGTATTTACCATGTGTTTCATAAAAGAGGCTTATTAAAGTCGTTACCTCTGATCTGAAAAGCATATAGTTAAATGAAAAAAGTCTCTCTATGCTGCATACTTAACATCTGTTTGTCAGCCCCAAAAATGTTCCTGCAGTCCAAATATAGCACGATGATGGAGCGATGTGAGAGGGTAACGACGCAGGACCTCTGTCCTCCTCTCCTCTCTCATGGCTCTCTCTCTGTGCTCCACCAAATGTTGGAGGCGCTCAAAATGCTGAGTAATGCCAGCCCACCATCAATCAGTAACCTGGGCCTGGCCAATGGGCTGTCCCGCACAGTTCTCCCTGGGCCTGTGGCGGAGTGGTGTGTTGGCAGATGCCTAATTTTAATCTCCTTAAGTATGCGCATAGCCACTGGCAATAAGCATCCCTGTCTGCATGAGTGATGGCATCTGAGTTGGTCCAAGCACGGACCTGCCTCTGGCCACTGGCATTGTGGAGGGGGGACTAGCAGCAGATGTCTGGTGCTGAGAGCATCACGTCTGTGATTCTGCTTTGTCGTGTCTCTCTTCTCTTGAATACGTTTCCTTTTTGTTGTGTGTGTGTGTGTGTGCATTTGTGTTAACCTTGAAGTCAAGGCTGAGTGGGAGCAATGTTTTATTCATTCAGATTCTCTCCAGTCCAGAGAAGTTGGCACCACTGCACAAAGTATTTCCTCTCTCTCTCACTTTTGTTCGTTTTCGCTTAGACCTGCCTAAGGGGAGCTTGGTCGTTTTTTTCCATGAAAGAGAAACAGGAGATAGTGATGGTGTGGTAGGGTGAGAGCATCACAACTTAAGGATGGAGGGTTTTCTTACATAGATGCCCTCAAATGTGTGTCTGAGTGTGTGCGTGTGTGTGTGTGTGAGAGAGAGAGAGAGAGAGAGAGAGAGAGAGAGAGAGAGAGAGTCTGTGTGTGTGTGCACACTATGGACTATCCTCATTAGTTGAACACCCTGTTTAACTGGATTCACCCTCTCAACTCCTACTGAGCTCCTCAAGCGTATCAAATCTGTCTTACATCAGCTACAACTTTCAAATTCCTTTTTATTCATTTAAACAGTAACAGTTCCCATAATTTTAGGCTACACTACATTATATTAGTTGTTGTCAAGCACTGGGAGGTTATGAAATATATAAAATATCATTCATTCAAAAGTACACATTATGAAGCGCATATCATATTAAGCTATGACTGGGTTTATTTTGGGCTTTTTCAAGGACATCACAAATGATTTATCATTCACATATTCATGTTTCTGTGTATTTTTTAAGCTCTTCAGTTGAAGATTGCCACGTGACCAATCAATAAGATTGATAGTAAAGAGATCCTAACGCGCATCCCTTCCTTTCGTTTCCTTTGCTCTCCCCAGAGCGTGCCCGCGTAGAGAAGGAAAGGAGTGAATATATCACCCGAGCTTGTCTTTAAGAGGCACGCGCCCGTGATGTACCTCCGCGTCAGCGCGTGCTCTCCTATACGCGCCCACCCCATCCAAACAGCCTTGCCTTCCTCTCTCGCTCTCAATGCGCGTGCTTCGCACAGGTCTCTAGAACGTAGAGAGGGATGATGGCGGAAGAAGAGCATCGTTGAGTCCGCGCATATTTTTTAAACAGAACTATCATACTGCAGTTTAATAATATTAACATCGGTGGTCTCCCTAAGAAGAGGCAATGGGGAACGAAGCCAGCCTCGAGGGAGGGGGACAACCCGGTGAGCCTGGCTCCATGGTTGGGATGGCGGGAGCTGCAGGTTCCGTTTCAGCACCACCGGGCGCTGGACAGCACATCAAGCCTGTGAACGGTACTGCAGCTGGGGGAGGAGCGGTCACGGGACCCGGAGCAGGGATGAACAGGTAGCCTACATCAGGACAGCCTCTCTTCGTCTTAACAGCATCGATCATATGCAAAAGATACTCCCTGTATAGGTCAGCGACATAAACTCTGTGATGTGAATAAATTTTGGTGCCTTGATATGAGCGACCGCAACACATAGGGTCTACCTTTAGCCACTAACGTTAACGTCCCCTAGGTTTGTATTTGTCGCACCAGAGGGGAAAAAAACTAAGTTGCGTTAAAGATGTTGCAGCGATTAATAAATCCCATCATAATAATGTTTTCCACGGAACGGCATAGGCCAGTGGTGTTTTGTAAGGACTAAATGGGTTTTCACCCCATATTAGCAGTTTGGCCCGTTAGCTACTGAATATGTCTTTCATGGCACTCAACGGGCTTTCGGATTTTGCATTTTGCTCTGCGCGAGTAGCTATAGTGTAGGCTGCGTGTCATTGCCGTGGAGGAGTCGATAGACAGGGTGTTGACCAGGAGAACCACGATGACAATTTGACAAGCAGTTGAAAGGCGCTGAAGGTTTTCGTACAAGAATGGGAGCGGAGGATGCTAATGTCCTATGCCCGTGCTCATGATGATGATGGTGGTGTGTCCCTGATGTGTGTGTGTGTGTGTGTGTGTGTGTGTGTGTGTGTACGCACGCGTGTGTGAGAGTAGGAAAGGGGGACTTGCGTACTCAGTATGAAACGTGTTTTAGCAGCGCAGTCAACATGTATTACATTTTAATGGTATGCCGCTCAACAAATAAATTCCCCAAGAAATATGAAGTCATTGATGTAAGATGTTATAGCCAAAGCGATACAACGTTGAAATTAAGAATTAACAAGATATTTAAAAATGTGAGCCTACACTTCTCGACAGTCTTGGCCACTAGCTTTCGCCTCTTTGATGGATGTGCGTTTAATTTTCTTTGCAATTACAATATTGCACTGGACGCACCGATTACAATGGGAAATAGGGAAAGGAACAGATGCACTTATTTTCAAATACAATTGAACTGCTGGCACGCTAATTGCATGGTCAATCTCTATGATTACGAGTCTGCACATACATTATATAATACTGCTTTGGTGGAACACAGCTCGTAGCGCTATGGGCGGAAAGCACGGATAATTCAGAAAATATCCGTGTCTCCTTTATGAAAACATATTTTTAAAGTATTATACATGAACGAAGTCGCGGTCGATTTAGGACCACGTAAATAATGTCTTTTACTCCTCGGTTAACGCTCTTTAATGAGTATGGTTAGATGAAGGCTTTCTTCCATTACGAATTGATGGCAGCGCAATGAATGTACATGTGAATAGGGCACATCACGTGCAGCATGTTTGCTCACTCTCACTCGCTCTCCTGCGGGCGCTTCCTCGTCACGTTTCTTCCTCACACACACTGGCTATTTCTCTTAGTATAACCATTAGTAAGGGGCATAAGAAACAAGATTGAAATAAGTGGAGCTTTACCATTTGGTTGGCGCACCATAGCCTAAATTCAACACCCTTTCACGCAGCCAGAGCAAATCTGTTAACGTTACCTTTTTCAGAAAGGCGCGCTGTGAGGTAGGCTGGGCCTAAACTGGGTCGACAGTCAGGCAATAGCAGCTTTCGCGTTGATGATTTGCGTTTTTTTGTGCTCTGATGTGAGTTGACATCTGAATTCGTTTGCTTTATAAAGAGTAAAGTGACCAGATCTCATAAATGAAAATCGGGGACATTTTCCCTGAATTTTCCTTGGGAACCGGGGACATTCCTATTTCTACAGTCAATATTATAGTGTATAATGTTTTAGCTTCAAAAATCGAGGACAGAGTGGGGTTTCTTAAAATTTACCGGGGACAGACCACCTAAATTCGGGTCATCTGGTCACTCTAATAAAGAGTGAAGAAAGTTGGTGAGAACCATATTGCCATATTGACTTTTCAGTGTCACGGTGACTAGCAGTCCAGTGCCCATGTGAAAACTACGAACCTTTTGTGCTGCTTTTACTGTAAGTGTACATTTGCGCTACCAGTTTTCAAAGATGGGATGCGCAGCACGGTTCATTTTGTTAACCTCTACCTTTCTTCCCAGTAATTGCTTCTGATTGTCCTTGGTAATCAGCTTGTGATTGCGACGAGTGGTGTAACTTGAATCTTGTTAATCATGATGGTGTATTATAGTGGTGATGGTGGTGGTTGTGTGTGTGTGTGTATCAGCCTTTACTAAAACATGCTGCCCTTGGAGTTGGATGTGTAAATTCTGTTGATATCATTATCTAACAAGGGCCATCTGTGAAGTTGTGGAATTATGAGGAGTTTCAATGATGGCTTGATGGTGCCTGTAGAACGATCTGGTGTGAATTCAGAACCATAGGGACAGTGGTATGATAAATCACTCACATTTACTTGCAGTCACTTGTTTTCTTGTGAAGGGGCACGTCTTTAAACAGAGCTCTGCTGGCTTCCCTGCGTCTCCCTGGCAATGTAACTGTTAATTTTCAACAGTACTGTTCACACAGTATAACACACTGAAATGCCAAGCAATATTTCTCAACAGAGGAGCTGTGTGTGTGGCAGATGGTTTGTGACAGAAGTCCCAGTGTGAATCATTGCCCTGCATTTGGAGAACAGAGGGAGTGAGAGGACAGTGTTGGCCTCGCATGCAGCTCTTCTCCAGAGTGAAGAGTGATCCAGACCAGGACCAGGCCATCGTAGTTCTGATAGGCATTTTTAGTGTGTGCATTTGTGTGTGTGTGTGTGTGTGTGTATGTGTGTGCGCGCACATTTGTGCGTGTGTGTGTGTGCACACACCTGTGTGTGTGAGTGTGCATGTGTGTGTGTGTGTGTGTTAGATTTATGATCATATTAAAAACTGGCAGTGCTAATCTCATACCTGCCTCTTCTCTTGGTCTGTTGTTTATAGTCTTAGGACGCCTAATCTTCAGTCAATCTCACACACTCAATCTTGCCCTCTCTCTTTCTGTCCCCCCCCCCCTCCACAAGTATCACCTCTACTAGTGTGAATTTCAACAGTTCTGTACCGCACAATGAAAAGAATCGCTCTCCTACACCGGGAGCTGTCAGGAACAGCTCTGGTCTGTTCCAAGCAGGCCAGTAATTACCCTAATTGGATCAATTATCAGTCTCAATTAATATTTGCCCTTAGGTTCCCGAAGGTCTTGGCTTTTTCATGCTGAGAAGTCTCAAGAATCTGTAGAACAAGTGCCTCTCCAGACTGTGAGATGGCCAGGTCAGTCTTGGAAAAGGACTTTATGATAGTCAGACACTCTGGTTGATGGTGCTTAATCGGAGCACAGAGAGGTTTTTTGTCAAAATGAAGCAAATTTCATAGACAGTGTGCAGTTATTGGGCCTCGTTCACCAACCATTCTTATGAAGAAATTTCTTCAAACCCACTTACGCATTTTCAAGGAGATTTGTACTCACTAATAAAGTTTTTAAATGGGACGTTAAGAACAAATTTAAGGAATTTCTTGGGAAGATGTTGGTGAATAAGTCCCCTTAATATTATACTGTCATATCAGCCACTAAATCTATTGCTGTTAGGGAAAAAAAATGCCACCCAGGACTATAGCTGGTGTGTCCTTTAAATTATATCTTAAATGACTTCACATAACCATAAACTAAAGAGAGAGGTGGGGAGTGGGCTTCCTTTGACCTTTGACTGTCTTTTTGCCATCTCTGTCTCAGACATAAGGCCAGCACTGCATGTTCTGACATTTAGGTGGTGTGCTACATATAGCATTTGTACAAAATAAGTTATCAAGTGACATTAGAGTAAGATGTATCTGACCTGGTCAAGGTGACACTATAACACTGAAGGATACTATGCACTAAATATGATGTTTCTCAAATGTCATATGTGATGTGTGGACAAAGCAGTGCCACTGAGGGTCATCTTACAAGGCTCTCTCAGCGAGTCTCAGGAATGGACACAAACAAATAAAACTGCAACAAAATGTGTTGCAGATATCTACTCACCCCATGCCTAAGTTAGCTTGATGCATCAAACACTTTCAGATCGTTTCACTTTATGCAAAGCACCTGAAGCCTATCCATTGACGTAAGTTCACTGCACAGTGGGCAGGTACTTTCTTCTGCAGCCAATCGCTGCTGTTTGGCCATTACGTATGTTACTCACTGGAGTGCACCGTTTGAATTCAGTGTTATCGCTTTCAGCACTCCCTCTGTTCGCTGATTGCCCTGTCCAAGCTCAGAGACAATGCGAACCGATACCTAGGGCTGGCTTCCTGACCAGTGGTGGAGCTAAATGAGAAACTGAGCAGAAGTACTAGGCAACGCTAGCCTGGCTATGTCTAAGTCAAAACAGATAGAATAGCACTGGATTCATAAGGTGTATTACTGACCAGAGCCATGGCTAAATCCGAATCAGAAGTTTTTCTGATGCCTTAACAGATACCATGCTACCTCAAGTTAGCATGCAAGTCATACTGGTATTGTTAAAAGATTGGTCTAATTTGATAGCTGAGAAGAGTCTGATCAGCATCTTCACCTCTTGCAGCTTTTTGGCAGGCATGTACATCTATAAGTGAGGCCACTGCACCTATTTAATGTTGGCGCTGGGTGGATAATATCAGCAAAAATGTTCCTTTGCAATCAGAGCCAGCTCATTCCATTTGATGGTAAGACTGGCTAAGCAAAATTGATTGTTATCAAATTACAACATTGAATGTCATTTAAGAGAGAGATTTCAGTACATTCAAATTTTATTTAATCTGTGGTCACAGGGAGTTTGAATGTACGTACATGATATTAAAACACATTAACTGGAGAAAATTAACTGGAGAAAAGCATGTAACCTCTTCAAAGTCCTGTGTTGGTTTACTTTTGCATGAATCTGTATGCACACATCTCTCAGAGAGTAAGAGAAGAGAGACAGATAGAAAGAGATGGACAGACTAAATCATTGTTGACATAACAAAACCAGAGGATTAGTGTTTTATTTTGAGCATGGTTGTCATGTATATGTGCGCTCTCTTGCTCTCTCTCCACCATCAATCTCTTTCTCTTCCTCTCATCTCTCTTTCTGTCTCTCTATCTCTCT
The DNA here is from genome assembly GCA_015244755.2 of Tenualosa ilisha. Lineage (NCBI taxonomy): Eukaryota > Metazoa > Chordata > Actinopteri > Clupeiformes > Clupeidae > Tenualosa > Tenualosa ilisha. The sequence goes on from PYXC01002597.1 coordinate 2,247,875, forward strand.
CTCTCTCACGCACACGCACACACACATACACACACACACACACACACACACACACACACACACTCCCTCTCTCCCCTTGTGCTGTTGTGGTTGTGAGATGTAATTAAGTCAGTGTGGAAAATGGCTTTGCTCAGACAGATGTCTGTTTTTCTGTGGTAATCACCAAACATTTTTCCCTGAAGAACAGGAAGTACTATGTGTAAATACAGACGAGCAGAATCTCTAGTCCTCTGCAGACTAAGCCCTTAAAAAGGACTCGTTTTGCTACGCTTTTAAAACAAACCGATAAATAGATGTAGGAAAATATAGAAACAACAAGATAGATACTGTCAGCCTTTTATCTTTGTTGTAAAGTTCAGGCACACTGTAAGAATGGAGATGGGGGGGTGGGGGGGCCCTGCTACGCTTGATAATGTCAGGCCGTCTTTAGATGTAGATTTTATGGTTTCTGGGCTATTTCTGGATCGCGGCAGACCCAGCTGAGAAATTGTGTATGCATGGCTAGGGTCAGCCTTCAAACCAATTCCATTATAAAAGTCCTGGTAAATGCTGATATGACTAATATCAGGAAGGGCTTCTGGAAAGGCTTAAGCAAACGCAAAATGAGTGAAATGTGAAGGAAGTCTCATGGAAATGCAGAGGTTCGGAGGTAAAGCTATTTATAACCTCTGCCCCATTTAGTTTTGTTCCCCGTCTCTGCATTGCAAATTAATCCCTTTACCACCCATAGCATGAAACAGCCCACTCTACTGCACAGAGCAGTGAAGGCAGGCAACCAGTTCAGCATGAACCACAGACAGTTAGCACACGGCAAAGGGGTTGCATTGGAGAATTGTGGGTATTCCGAGTCCAGGAGATGGGGCAATGTTGGGATGTGTAAGGCAGAGAGAGAGAGAGATACAGTGGATGGATAGATCAGTTTGTTTAATAAATGATTAGAATCAAAATATGGACTTCATTCTTTTATTGTAATGTTATTACAAACTCATGATGATATACAGTATTCGAAACAGAAGATACTGTATAGTCTAAATGTACATTTTTTTGTGAAAGAAAACACTTTTTTCCCAATTTTATAGTGTTTGGAACTAAATTCTTGCAACAGAGGTAGTGACTGGGACTGAACATGACATATTTCCCCTTTTGGTCTTGTGATTGCCTGGGTGTTTGAGATCTTCTGTGGTGCTGGATCTCGTGCTTCAGTGTTGCCCAGACTGCTGTGGCTGCAACATCTGAACCTGTGGTTGTAGGAGAACCTGTAACCTTATGATATGTGCATACTCACTGACCCAGGTCCTGAAATGCACCAAGACAAATTAGATTTCACATAGTTTCTCATGGAGCTATTCTGAACAAATAGTACTGTGTGTGTCTGTGTTCATGTGCATGTGTGTGTTTGTGTGTGTGTGGGTGAGTGTGTGTATATGTGTGTGTGTGTGTGTGTGTGCAAATGCATGCAAGTATTCGAGTGTATGGAGAAGACTGAGAGATACTGAGAGAAATACCCATGGTTGTATTTCACATCAGCAGCATCCACAGCAGGTGACTCATTTGTCGGTTGCCTGACGCGCCCACAGACAGACACACAGTAACGCACACACTGGGCGACTCACACATGGCCCAGGGGATCTGATGTTCCAGCTCTGATACACAGGTCAGAGTGAGGAGAGGAACTGTCTCACCCTCACGCTCTTTAGCCCCCCCCTAAAAGGCCACAGAACTGACTGAGACTCAGAGATAAATGTACATTTGCACAACACAATATGGGATGTTATGTTATGTCAGTGTTTTGCTAATCAGTTAAGTATCTGGATCCCTGGCACAGTTGTAGTGATTAGTTTCTGTGTGTTCACCACCACCAACTCACCCGGTGCTGACTCTCTCTCTCAGTGCTGTGCGTTTATCTGTTTATTGTCATGCTCTCATGTGATCTGCCAAAATTTGTTGACTCGCTCAGTGTGTTTACAAGCAATTACAGGCGAGCATATTGTTGTCTTTGTTGCCCGGGCCCGTGGCGGCCTCACTGGGAATACGTTGGTGCGATGAGATTAATGAAAAGGAGTAAAAGGCGAAACAAACGTATCTGTGCTGAAGCTCTGCAAAAACACAACAAATACGAGGGCTGAGAGGTTAGGGATTGGGGGAGGGGGGTGCGGGAGAAGAGTAGTGACAGAGAAAAAAGGGGGGCGGAGGGAGGGGGGTGGGAGGTGATTGTTATTAGACAAATTTCAATGATGCACCATGGGATGTCTGCTTTGGATGCCGCCAAATACTGTCTTTATGTTTTAAATGGCCGCTGCTTTCTTACTGTGCATGATGTTCTCCACTGTGCATCAGCCAGGGTGGATGAAATTTACACCTCTATCTTAAAATAATGTGATTAAAATGCAGCCATAGGAAAGCGCAGTTCATCACACCAGGCATCTGCTTTTTGCTATTTTTAAAAGAAAAAAAAACACATATTAAAATGAATTCATAATAGGTCTACACAAAATCTAATTTAAATATTCAGATGCTTTTATTCAGCGCACTTGTTGGTGTGCTCCTTCCACTTGTAAGGTATGTGTTTGTCTCCTCAACATGGCAGCTGTTGACTCTCACACTGCTTGTCACCAATAATGACAATGGTTCATAATACTTAATGGAGGGCTCTCTATTTAAAATATCATGGGAGTGACATCTGTAAACAAGCCAGTCAGTCTATGTATGTTTAAAACCAGAGCTGCAGGTTCCACAAGCCCCTCTTCACCTCACTTATGTGTTTTTAAAATGAGAAACGGCTAGCACTGTGCTGTACTGCAACACATAAACATTTAGATATTTAAGCACACACACACATGCACACACACACACACACAGATTCATTAATTCCACTCTTTAGACAAATCCGAACAGATAAAAATGTAATTTGTAAAAAAAAAAAGAGCAGGGAGAAATTAGAGTGGCATATAGCCTACCGGTCTAGCAATTCCATTCTCGTCAGGGGCTTGTAATTGTTTTGCAGATGAGGCCCAGTGCCGGCCTTATCGCCCATACACTCCCTAGCCGCGCTGCCATTATTGGCCAAACTCACCGGCAATGCACAGCAATGGATAGACATTTCTTCTGGGAAAACTTTACTGCCAAGTCTGCAAGAAATAAAAACAACCTTAGAAATGCATTTAGAACGTCCTTTTGGGACCAATTCGCCATCTGTTATTGTTCATGTAATTGAGGTCTTACATGTTTATGTTGCACTGATGTAAATCACTGCAGGATGGTTAAGAATGGATGGGTGAATGCTACAAGTTTCAGCTGTGGTGCCTAGCAAGGTGCCTCGCAGGTGTGAAAAGCTCCTTATCTGAGCTGGCAAAGCCTTGGTTGGCAAAGACCAAAGGGCCTTTCAGTGAATTATTTTGTAAACAAAAATTGTATCTCTTCCAGAGGCAGAGATACGTGAAGGTGGCTAGTTTTCTAGTGGATTCAGTGCTTGAATGTGGTTTCCTTTCCCTGGGTGTTGTGTCATGGAATGAACAGTCTAGGCTCTGTGTTCTTTTTTTTTGTAAAATAGAGGTGGCACGACAAGGTAATCAGGCAAGAGACAGTTTGATGAGTATGTCTAGCCAAGCCCAGTTGTCAAAACCAAGACTAGTAGAGGTACTGGAGACTAAACAGATAAATGGGTTTGATAGAAGAGTGATGGCAGATGGCAGATAGATTTCTGAGCTCTTTTTGTGTACTGGAATATAAAATAGATTGAACCTTTCATAAAAGATCTTCATCTCGTGTACAATATTCCTTATTTGTCTCTCTATTTCACCCCTTTCTCTTTCTCTTTCTCTTTCTCTCTCTCTTTCTCTCTCTCTCCCATACACTCCCTCCCCCTCTATCTCTCCATCTTTCATTCTCCTTCTCCCTCTCTCTTTATATCTCTCCTTCTCTCTCTGTCCACAGCCTTTCATTTTCCCCCCACTCTTGTTCCCTTTCTATCTTCCCTCTCCATCGCCTGCCTTCAGTGAAGGGGTTGGGGGTTCAGGAGTGGGATGGGTTGGGGAGTGGAGGAGAAAGAGGTGGTGGGAAGCAGAGAGAAAGAAGGCAAGTCTCAATACCCGTCTCACCACTGAGCAGATTGAAAGCGTGGAAATAAAAGTCATATTCATCCATCATGCAAGGGAGAGGAAATAAAAAGAGAAAGGACAGAACGAGAGAACGAGCAAGAGAGTAAAGGGGAAGAAGGGAAGTAGAGTGAGAGAGTAAAGGAGAGAGAGAGTAAAGGAGTAAAGGGAAGGGAGGGAGGCAGAGTATAAAAGAGAGAGACTAAGAGAGAGTCAAGGGGAGAGAGGGAGGTAGAGTGAGAGAGAGAGAAAGAGTCAAGGGGAGGGAAGAAGAGTATGAGAGAGAGGAGAGAGAGTAAGTGAAGGGGAGGGAGGGAGGTAGAGTAAGAAAGAGAGAGTGAGAAAGAGTCAAGAGGGAGGGAGGGAGGTAGAGTGAGTGAGTGAGTGAGTGAGTGAGTGAGAGAAGAAGCTACTTTCTGTTTAAATGTTCATGTGTCAGAGGTGTGGAGACAAACCCAGAATCAATCACAGCTCTCTTCTGTCTTTGGCTTCTGCCTAATGAGGCCTACATGCCATGTTTGTATGCCTTCTGTGCTTGTGTAATATGAATTTGTGTGTGTGTGTGCTTGCATATGTGTGTGCGTGTGTATCTGCATGCGTATATCTTAGTGTGTGTGTGTGTTTGCAAGCGTGTGCATGTGCGTGCGTGTATGTGTGTGTGTGTGCATGTGTGTGTGTGTGTGTCTGTGTGTGTGTGCTTGACTGTGATTCATGAGCCATGGTCTCCTTCACACAGGATGGCTAATGACATCTGTTACTGTAGCTAGTATGGGCCTGCTCTTGCACTGATAAATGCCTAGGTATGAGCCAGAGAGAAAATCAATTAGATGTGTGTGAATGATGGTGAGTGGATGTGTGCACTTGTGGGCATGTGCATGTATTCCAGTCATGCCTGAGTCTTATTACTCTACCATTTGGAGGATCTGATATTTTCGCTCATTGCTTATATGTATGTGAGTTTATCTTTATCAACTGAGTTGTGACTACATGTCAACATTTCTGTGTCTATGTGTGTATACTGATGGATGCTTGCATACGTAGATGCTTCAGGTGATGATAATGATCAGGGTGGTGATGGTGGTGGTGTATGGTGGTGTGTGTGTGTGTGTGTGTGTGTGTGTGTGTGTGTGTGTGTGTGTGTGTCTGTGCTAGCATTAAATTGATGCCCCCGGAGGGCTGAAATTGATGGTCATGTTGTGCCTCACCTTGTCTCTGTGTATACTGCATATACATAGTCTCATACACACACACACTCACACACACCATGTTTGTATTGGTATGTGAGTGTGTGAGTGCATGCTTAATGCCTGGCTCTTGAGGAAGGTCACTGGAGTGATTCCTTAATGGGGGGTTACTATTAAATGCACACACACACACACACACACACACACACATACTCACACACATAACCTCATACAATACCTTTTACACAGACACTCACACACAAGCAGAAAGACAGGTAGACACACACACACACACACACACACACACTCACACACACACACAGAAGCTTGTAGTGTCACTTGTAGTACATGTTCTCTACCCCACCTTCTGACCCCATCCTGAGATGACAGCACATTGAATTACCATCCCTGGACAATGCTTAATAATAGGTATCTATTCACTAGTCACATGCAACTCTACATTGTGACCAATCTGGGCAGTCTGTGACAACTATGACAATTGTGTAAATGTTTGTGTTTTCTCCCTCTGTCCTCCTTGGTAGATGCAATATGTGTGGCTTTGTCAGGCAAACACCTATCAGAGAGGCTTGAAGCAGAGATTAGTAATCAAACACCTTTGGTTAAATGTTGTTGATGTTTGTGTTTATGTTTATCTTTGTGGTATTTTGCAGATGCCTTACCATACATATAACAATATAACAATAAAAACACCACGTAAACAAAAACTTCTTAAAAAAAAAAATCTAGGCTAAATATAGATAAATATACATATTATACAAGTACTTTGTGTACATATTAGCAGCTTATATACTATATGGAAGCACAATAGGAATAACACTGATAGACAAAATAGCACAAATATCTATAGGTGACTTAGCCTACTATAGGACTACAGGACTATAGGACATAACAGACTCTTTGAGACAAGACTATGCTGCTTAAGAGACCAAGGTTTAGACTCCACTCGAGTCTTCAACTCTGGCCTGTAGATGTGCTGTTATGTCAGATGAGCGTGGGGGCGTGACAGGGGAGCATGGCGTGATGACAGGCCAACGCTCGGATGAGCTTTAATTGCCGCCCTCTGCGTTGACCTCCTGCGTTGGCCAAGACCAGCAGGAAGAGAGCGCACGCAGTCATTAGCATCTTGTGTGACGCTGATAAATGACTCTGGTGGAAACACTGGCCGGAGAAAAAAGGTGTGCTTTTTCAGAAAGGTTTGCGTGAGTGAATGTGTGTGTGTGTGTGCGTGAGTGAGAGAGAGAGTGAGTGCAAGATGATGACTGTGAGCACGTGTGTGTAAAATGTCCTTGTGTGTTTGCGAGTGTGCGTGAGTGAGAGAGTGAGTGTAAGATGGTGACTGCGAGCGTGTGTGCGTGTGTGTGTGTGTGCGCGCGCATGTGAATGTCAATTTGTGTGCATATGCACCACCATTTTATTCTCTCAGGATAATTATGAGACTTCTGTGTTATCATCAGGAGGCAGAATACAGCATGTGGGACAGGCTGCCTTCCTGAAGGCTTGTAGCTGCAGCGCACTGCTGCCAGACATGCTCACAAAAGGCTGTTTCAGCCCACGCCCGGACCCCAGTAATGGCTGAATTAATACCCTAAACACTGGGCTAAAAAGGCTCCTTTTCTCTGTTTAGCCCTGTGTCCGTATGCCCTTCTCTTCTTCCCAGTATGCGAGCCACGGAGAAACAGAAACGCTCTCTTCAATAGGGTCAGCGTCGTGTCAGACTACTTGAGCATGGTCACACTCCTTTCATCCGTCAGGGCCTTTATCACTCTTTGATGAATCACATGAATCCCTTTGAGGTTCGGTTGAGTCACCTCAGACCCCCACCTGTACTAAACGTCAGCCTGGTTTGTCAGCACGACATGTTAGCTTCGCTCGCTAGCACGCCACACATGTAAGGGGCATATAATGAGCAGAAAGATATGCTCCTTAGCATGTTAGGAGCCATGCTAGCAGACAAAGTTAGCTTTGCACAGCTGATGAAACATGGGAAGTGTTAGCATTTTAATAGGCATCTGGTACAGATATTTCCCATTCTGATGATAATTATGATGAGGAGTGGTACCTATATATATCAAGGCTGATTTTAAATCATTATGGGTTTGATATGTGTCGATAATCCAAGTGTCAAAACCAAATCATCCAATTTGTTTTCACTAAAAATAGATTTGAGCAAAACTGATGTAACTACCCACCTTATTCATTGGTTACCTCTGTCAATGATGATCTCTTTCCCCGTTTCCATGGAAAAACCAAAACAAAACTGTAGGTCCCTGGTAAGAAGCTGTGAAGCCCAAAGTAACTTGTTTAAATACAGTGCAACAGTAACCATCTGTGATATTATGATCAGCTGAAAAATTGTGCTGTATTGTTTCACAGTATACTGAGTTGTAAAACCTCAAATCACAAACTGATGGATTTACAGTAATTCATAATCATGCACTTTATTTTAATGACTAAACAGAAATCAAGTCTTTATTATTTGTTATTTTCTAGAACATTTCTGACTTTGTGAGTAAAACTTTATCCACACAGAGAAAAGTCTTCTTTTTTTCCTTTGTTTGTAAGTGTGTGTGTGTGGGGGGGGGTTTGTGTGGGTACACAGGATACACACATGGGTCTTTTTGTGAAAGTGAATAGACATGAACTTTTGCCTTTGTTGCTTGTCTGAGACAGCTTTTTGTCATGGAATAGTGTCTGCAGAGCTGACAAATACTGCCCACGGGGGTCGTATTGAGTGGCCCTGAATGTCCCTGTCTTGCAGTGCCATTATTCCTAGACAGTTCTATTCAACGAAAAAACACACACACACACAAACACACACACACACACACACACACACACATACACACATACACTACACACACACAAAACATACAGTGTCTCTATCCTAATTTAAAACTTCAGGTATACCTAAATGCACACAAACATATTCCGCAATAATGTAAAATATAACAAATATTTGACTTTTGCATTTATGGAAAAAAAATTTTATTCCTGTCATCTCAGCATCTCTGCGTGAGTCTTTTGTTCTGTCTGCTCCTGTGTGTTATCTCCACCTCTCTGTGTTTATCTGTGACGGGACCAGACTGCAGAGAGGCTGTGATGGGGATCTTTTATTCAGCTCAGCAGAATAAAACCTGTGTGGCCTCCCACGGTTTGATGGGGTTTGCCTTTCATGCTGATTTGGTAAAAGGCCTGTACATTAGGTCCATTTTGGATCGCAGCAAGTATGAACAAGCTCGATAAGCCCTTTATGGTCAGTCTACCCCCTAAATTCTAGCTGTACTGGCAGATGTAGATATTCTCTCTCTTTTTTTTATCCCTCTGACAGTGATCACGCAGCCAAAGATATACCTTGGGAGGAACAGATTTAATGAAAGTGTGCTTGCCGAGGCAGCCGGAGGACGGTAAAACTCCCTCCTGGGAACACGAGACACGGATTCTGTATAGAGTGAAAAGCCATTTTGTCATAACAAAAACACTTCACAGTCCCAATAGTCCCAAAGGTGTCTCTTTTCCAAGGAGAGAGAAAGGGAGAGAAAGAGAACTTTAAATATGACTCACAATGTTATTTACCAGCCTAAGCTGAAGTGTCTAAATCAGATTGTCTGTACCATTTGGTTTGGATTATTTTGTGGATACCTTAGCTACACACTTAGCTGCCTGAGGTGTTAGCTGTGTGCTAACAGGGCCACCAAACACACACTCCTGAGGAGCTGTGATGATGCGTTGGCGGAGGCCCTCTTGTTTATCACACATGGAAGGTGCAAGTGAGCGAGAGGAAATCTGATGACGAGAGCCTGTTAGGAGATGAAACGAGAGCATCTGGTGGTGATGCCAGATTTGTGTTATCAGGACAAAACACACAGAAACAAAAATCTGAATAAAAATGCATCTAAATCAAGATGCAGATGTCATGGAAAGATTCTCTTTTGAGAAGGCCAGGGCCTCCAACTGTGCTAATATGTTTAGTGATCAGCAGTACACTAGTGGGCAGACCTGGGCCGGATCTGGCACTGCGTTGGTTCCAAACAGATGTTATCTTGAGCTGTCAGCGTCACCATGATGATTACAAGCGGCTAATGGAAGCCTGGGCATGACTCTTACCAGCTCCTGCTCTCACACTGTGAGTTTGGAAGGCTTCAGTTGTCAAAGTTGGGCAGATGGGTGACTGAATGCTCTTTTCGTTTGCGTCTGTCTCCCTCCTCTCTCTCTCCTCTCTCTCTCCCCTGTCTTATTTGTGGCTGTGGGCTCTAGCCATGATGGAGTTGCAGGCTCCTGTGTGATCTGAAGATGTCACTGGGGAGGGAGAGACAGGGGGGATCTCTGATGTAATGGAATCAGATGAGCTGCAGTGCGCATGCATACAGTCTCTCTCTCTCTCTCTCGCTCTCCCTCTGTCTCTCTCTCTCTCTCTCTCTCTCTCACACACACACACACACACACACACACACACACACATCCATGCATATGCGCAAACACAGATACATTGCATGCACACATTGTCAGGAGTAAATGCCTCCCCAAATGAAGTATGAAGATCAGTGATTAAATAATGCCTTGAAGGTCCTAGCTAATTTACAGTAGAACCAGAGGCTCCTCTGCTCTACTGGTTATTCATCTAACAGTGAGAAATGCTGCATGCTTTTCTCAATCCCTTCAAACAGACAGTGAGAGAAAGGAGTGTATATGCATGTGTGTTTAAGAGGGAGTGAAAGGGAGAGGATAGAGGAAGGAGAGTGTGTGTGTGTGTGTGTGTGTGTGTGAGAGAGAGAGAGAGAGAGAGAGAGAAGACAGAGGGAGAGGGAATATTTGTGAAGCAGCTGAGGCCTAATGTCCCTAATGGGTGGGGGGTTTGCTAAGTGTCATATTTCTTTTGTTATGAAACACATAACTGACATACTGTCATAGTGCTATTGCATGCATACTATGATTTTTCATCTTTCACCAAGGAAGTGATTGTGCTGAAATTTAGGCAGCTAACCAGACTCCTTTTATGGGTCCTAACGGTCTCACAAGCCCTATGTGGACATTATTTACATTTATGACCGCTGGTGAAACAGGACCAGAGTTGTACTGTAATATTCCTGCTTTTTCGGAGGCTCTATGCAAGAAAAGTGCTGGATCTCTGGGTGGCTCACCCATCAAGTGCTGTAGCCCACAATAACAACCATGAATCTATTAAGAACCATTTTGCTGTCATACACCCATCAAATGCCACAGACCCACTCTATACCCTTTCAAACAATATCTCCACTGCAGTAAATAGCACTCAAAGGCCATTGCAGCCTGTATCTGAACACCCAGATGAGTAGTACACTACACACAGTATAAAATTATCAATTACCTCTTAATACAGATATGCTAACTTTTGAGGAAATTAGTTTCTTTCTATGCTGTTCAGACAAGAGAAAATATGTGTGCAATCTGACCTGATATGACACTGTTGGGCAAGCTATAACTATATATATATGTATGCTGCAAATTTCATATTAGCAATATACACTCTTAGTTAGTATTTATTGTGCCGTAGCTTGAATGTTTATCCTCTTTTTGTAAGTGGCTTTGGATAAAAGCGCCTGCTAAATGCATAAATGCCAAATGTAAATGTATTTTCTTATTTAACTATGGGGTAGCCCGCAAATAAGCAAATTTTTCAAAAAGCTGGTATGTGCCTTTTGCAGTAACTGACTTGACCGAGGAACACCTTGGTTCACCTCTTTTAGTTTATCTGTAAATGAAAAGAGTCATGAAGTGCATAATGTTGGAGACTGATGTGACTGTGGGTAGTTCGGTGAGGATTTTTCAGTATGTTTAGTGGCTGTGAGTTAAGTGTGAAGAGTGCTATAATAGGCTCAGCAGTGACAGTGAGCGAGTGGATAGCAGAGAGCTTGCTGAGTCACAGCAGAGGGGATTTTGCTGAAAACACTTGGAGAACTTTCTTGCGTCGTCTCGTCTTGTATCATGGAGAAGACAGGATTCAGAGCTTAAATGTCATGTATTCTGGACTCCTGGCTGATCAAAGTGCATGTCTGACTGAGGTCGCTTTGATTCACAAATAACAAGGCCAAAAGGACATTCTGCTTGGATGCCCTTCTGTAACCCCAGAAATGGCTTTGCTCTCTCTTTCTCTCTCTCTTTCTCTCTCTCTCTCACTCTGCTTTCATCCCAAAACCACAGTTACTCAGACAGACCCTTACATGTCCTTCATCGCATCTCTCTCCCTCGTTAGCACTGATCTGTAGCCTAATCGTTTTTGTTAAATGAAGCCTGCGGCAATATGTGGACCACTGGTAAAACGTGTGTAATTGCTTAATGTGCCCGGCGTCAGTCTGGGCCTGTGGTGTGCACTGTGCATTTGCATTGCTCACTAATGTCACTAATGTTTTTTTTGATGGATATTGAGGATTCTAATATATATTAATATATATTCTCTCTCTTTCTCTCGCCCTCTGTCTTTCTCTTCTCCCCTGTCCCTTTGTTCTCTCCATCTTGACCTTTTTTCTCTGTCTTCCCTCATCTTTCTTTCTGACCAGGATGGCTGGTGGAAGTCCCAAACCTGGAGGAATGGGCATGGGCATGGGTGGTGGTATGGGTGGTGGCATGGGAGGCGGCATGGGTGGTGGCATGGGAGGTGGCATGGGTGGTGGCATGGGAGGCATGGGTGGGGGCATGGGAGGTGGCATGGGTGGAGGAATGGGAGGCATGGGTGGAGGCACCAGGGGAGATCCTTACAGGCTGGCTACTCATGAGAGCCCGCATGCTCCCCAGCTGTCACCCGGCCCGAGCCCCACCCCGTCAGCTGGCCAGGGTGCAGGGCAGCACGCATCCAGACGAAACCTCCAGGTGGACGTCAGCGGCGGAGGCCGCTCCGGCCGCTCGCCCTCCGTGTCCCCAGACCGGGGCAGCGCCCCGACATCGCCTTACTCCGTGCCACAGATCGCGCCCATGCCCAGCAGCAAGCTGTGTCCCATCTGCAACACCACTGAGCTGACCACTGTTCACAACACGCCCAACTTCAATAAGTGCACACAGTGTCGCACCACCGTCTGCAACCAATGCGGCTTCAACCCCAATCCACACCTCACAGAGGTAAGAACCATTTTTAACACTTTAGAATAACAAATGCTTGTAATGCATTAGTAACGCTTAGTAAATAATGAGCTAATTAGTTATTATTGTTTTGGGGGAATATTCACTCCTCTGAATATATAACATATTCAAATGAGTGAAAGTCTAGTGTGTACTATTGCTAGATTGAATATAGATTGAATATATAACATATTAATATAGATTGAATATATAACATATTAGCATATAACATATTAACATAGCACTTCTTAATCATTTACAAATCTATATAAATGTTTTGTTCATAATTAGTTCATTGTTTACTAAGTGTTACTAATGCATTATAAGCATCTGTTAGCATCTGTGTTGCTAAACCGTTATTCAGAATATTATTCAGCCAGTGCAGCTATAAGTCCAAACACAAATAATGTATTTCCTGAACCGGCTTCCCTTTTTATCTGTTTTATTGAGACGTCAGATGCATTTCAGCAAAGGCAGGCACACAGTTTTAAAATAGGGCTGAGCTTGTGCAGTATTTTCTTTACAGTCATTTCCTTTTGATATGTGTGTTACTGTACACATCAGCGCATCTGAATGCCCCGCTGTTTTTGTATGTGTCCTTAAGTGTGCACACACACTAATGTGTTTGTGTGTTTGTGTACTTGTGTATGTGTGTATGTGTGTGTGTGTGTGTGTGTGTGTGCTAGCTAGTATTGTTTGTGGGCTCGCTAAGCAGCAGTAATTTCTCCTGAGGCATTGACAGAATTTCCATTAGTCTTTGCAGGCCCTGCAGTTCACCCAGGTGTGATACAAAGTCATGGGCAGCAAGAATGAAAGGATGCAGGCTGAGAAAGAAAGTGACAGAGAGAGAGAGAGAGAGAGAGTGGAATAGAGAGAAGCAGAGTATGTGCAGAAAGAAGTGACAGAAAGACACAGAGAAGAAAAGAAAGAGAAAAGTGAGATAGAGAGATAGAAGCAGAGCATGTGTGCCTCTATGGGCGTGTGAGAGCACAGGAAATACAGAGAGAGAGAGAGAGAGAGAGAGAGAAAGTCTGACAGAGGAAGATTGCTTTGAGGGTCATGGTGTCATCATTGGGCCTCTAGGCCAGATGACATTGGAACAGACTGAGTACACTTGTGTGTGGGGAAACAGCCTTTATTTATCTCTTTGTCTGCCCTTCACATTCTTCTTGCTAGGTCAGCAAGTTGATTGGTGCAGCACTGATGGCCTAATTTACTGTAGGGCACCAATGGAAGGATGCCACCTACCAGTCAGACAGGCCAAAGAGATTAATGGCTTCCTGTAAAAAAACAGAAAAGCTGTTTGACTGAGTCAAAGTCCCGAAAAAAAATTTTGAGAGAGATTTTTTTTTTTTTTTACAGTTTTTGGCAATCATTTTCACACTTATCTCAATGCAGTGTCTACTTTTTCAAAACTCTTTAGGACAAAATGCATTCAATCACCACTTCATCCAATATTCATGGATACTTCTTTTAGTCAATGTTCACCTCAAACAAAATTATATACAAATACAACAGGCTTGTTAATTGTTAATTGTCAAAAGTCAAAACCTAAAAGAAATAAAATGAAATATATTCTCTCTCCTATATCTATCTATCTATATATATATTTTATTATTATATATATATATAAAATAAATAAGATAACATATACTGTTATAACATATGCTGGTACTGTAACATATACTGTTCATAATATATATAAGTTGATCTATGTCAAACTTTATGAGAAGAACTATGTTGCTATAGTTATGCATCATTAGCAATTTTGGGTTAAGTATGAAGAGTTTTGGTGGCTGTAGTGCATTTTGCAGCAAATGTTAACTGGGGTGCTCACTGTTCAGATGTGTGTTGGTAATGCTGTATGAAGAGTTTTGAAAAGGTGGCCATTGTATTCAGACAAGTGTGAAAAACTGGCAAAACTGTAATTGCAAGCAAGATGTTGCAGTGGCTTTGTGATGATGTCCCTTGTAGCTGAACAGGCATATTTGGAATTGCATGCTTTGTGTGTATGTGTGTGTGTGTGTGTGTGTGTGTGTGTGTGTGTATGTGTGTGAGTGTGTGCACGCCTGAGTGTGTTTCCTTCTGTGTTTATGTGTGTCTTTTTCTATGTTTAGTGTGTTGTGATTGGGTTGTTACTGTAATGTAATCAGTTAATATAATAAAATCTAATTTCATTAAGTGAGCTGGTTCATTGGGTCAAGGTTGGAATCAGCTGTTGAGCATTCTCATTTGTTTGTGCCCTTTTACACACAGGCACTCTTACACTCTTTCTTCAACAGAAAAAGGAGGGGAAAAAAGCACCCTCACACACTGTTTTTTTCCTGGAGCATTTGAATATGCATGTGCACTGCCTGATTAAGTCAACTTTCAATTTGCTTTATTTGCTCAATCATTAACACTTAATATAAGTTAATAAAGCTGATGTGCTGGAGGAATGCTAACGAGATTGTAAAGGACGATGATAAAGCCCTCAAAGATGACAATTGACACTTAGAGTTAGCATCTGATTTATTTTTTGTACTTGTGCTTAGAACTTAATAGCTTAATTACTGTAAGTAAGTAAATAAGTAAGTGTGTGTGTGTGTGTGTGTGTGTGTGTGTGTGTGTGTGTGTGGTGTGTGTGTGTGTGTGTGTGTGTGCGTGAGTGGTGTGTGTGTGGTGGTGTGTGTGTGTGTGTTTGTGTGTGTGTGTGTGTGTGTAAGAGAGGGAGAGAGAGAGAGAGAGAATGTATTTCATTGTGCTTTTTTGTGGTTTCTGTGTGTCCTTTCTTTTGTGGAATTGTGTTCCTCCGTCAGCACCATACACAACCAGGTGAGGTGGTCCTCATCTAAAAGCGTCCATGGTGCCACACTGTTAGAGAACCACTGCCCAGTGAGAATTGATAGAGATAGCATGTGACGTGTAAACATGCTTCAGGCACCAGCACACACAGGGCATCTCAGGTAACACCCACAACGCCAGGAGATAAATCGTCACAGCAGCGAGAGTGGAGGACACATAAAACAGAGAGAGTTATCACCAGGCATTCGTTTGGTCTGTGCATAACACCAAACTATCACCATGACAGAGCCACATCCTTGCCAGCCGCTGATGCTCTGTGATCACCTCTTATGAACTCAAGTGACAGAGCAAGTTCTACTGTTTGGTGGTAAAATGGGCCACTTAAAAACGGCACCACATTTTCAAGTTTTAAAAAACCCATCAGGCTTCCCAAAAAAGCATACATTGCATATTTAATTATTCAGTTTTTGCCTCACATACAGTGTATATGCATTTCAGTATTTCACTCAGTTTAGCCCCAGACAAAGTGTATTTAATGCATTTCAGTATGTCTCCTCCTCTGACTGCTAGTATAGTAGTAGAGTTTTAGGAATAATTTAAAAAGTGTCACTCACCCCATTGGCTTCATATGCAGTTTTAGCTTTTTGATATAACGTTTTAGACCGTCACACTTTCAGGTGTCTATATGGCTTCCAAAAAGGGTGACTGAAGTCTTATTTTTGGAATCTCTGCCCCTGTCCCCTGATTAGTGAATGTAACACCTCAGAGTCCGAATGGGACTCATGTCATGGTTGTTGTATGTGTGCTGGGCAGGGCTGGGCAGGGCTGGGCAGGGCTGGGCAGGGTTGGTGTGGTGTTGATCCCGTGCCCATGTGACGTGATGAGCATGCTGACGAGCACTGGTGCGCATCTTTGGCCTCATTCTCTCTGTCTGTTTATTATAGTTGGTGTGTGTGTGTGTGTGTGTGTGCACCCACACACACACATGCACACACATACGTGCACACACATACACACAAACATACACACACCACACCAGCTAATTTTAGTCGCAGTGAGCATGCTGTGGCAGTAATGGAGAAGCGCCTGTTAGCTCATTAGATCGCGTGGCTCTGGGAAGTTTCTCTTCTCTGGGACCCTGTGCACAGCACCAGTGGGGTTAAATAGGGCCCTCTCTCTCTCTCTCTCTGTCTCTCTCTCTCTTTCTCTTTCTCAGTGTCTCTCTGTTCCTGTCTTTCTCCTTTCTTCTTTCCTTTCTTTTCTCTGTTTTTGTTTCCTTCATTTCTCTCTCAAATCTTTGACGCACCCCCCCGCCCGATCCCTCTCTCTCCCTCTCTTTCCCATTGACTCTGCATCGTTTCCTATTCTCTAGATTAGAATATTCCATTTGAGTGTTTCCTTACTGGATTACTCAGATCTGTGGGAGAGGGGGAAGAGTTATGATGGTGCAGTGCATTTGGTGCCTATAATTCCTCCAGGAATCCAACAGTAAATCAGTGTCAGTCAAAGCCGGGTCTGTGAAAGGAAATGACATCATGCTCTTCGATGGGGAAAGTGTTTTTCTTTTTTTTCAGTGCTGTAGATGAGGGAGAGGAGAGCATTTCCTGGCCTTGTTCCAATGGCTCTTATTGATTCCACTGGCAAAGACCAGGGATCCAGTGCTAGTCTCACTGGCTCTCGGGAGGCCTAAGTGAGATGTGTGTGTGGAGAGAGGGAGAGAGTGTGTGGGAGAAAGAAAATATTTGCTCCTTATAGTTGGAGGGCATTCAAGCAGAGCCTCTTACTACTGCTAGTTACTCCTTTTCCGTTTGCTTTTGGAAGTGATACTCCGCTCAGGAAACCTTCACTTGAGAGGCAGTCACAATTTATTTTATCACAGTATTATCACAGTTTTCTTTAGCCCTCCAAAGGTCCAACAATGTGAAATGGAACAAAGACACAAAGGTCATGTTGAAATAATGAAGGGCACAGTTCTGTCATCAGCACTGCCAGTGAACGTCATGTCTTCAGTCAGTTTCAAAAGCAGCCATTCATCATACTTGTTCGTTCTGGTTCTGAGTATGAGTGTTGTGTTCCCAAAGCCTCTCATTATCCTTGAGGTGTGTGTGACCTATATGCTAATTGCGTTCATATAATTTTATATTATTATATAATATTAAATTATACCTGCACTAGACTCAAGCAGTGGTCAATGTTTGTACTCCTGTAGAGTATACATTTGAATTGTGCAATCAGAGATCTTTTCACACACACACATACACACACATAGTCAGAGAGAGAGAAAGAAAGAAAGAAAAACAGAAAGAAACATAAATACTGTTGACTGATAGACACATAGACAGAGAGAGAGAGAGAGAGAGAGAGAGAGAGAGAGAGAGAGAGAGAGAGAACGTCTGCTGCAGTCCAAATAAGGATCTGGATGGATGCCTTTCGGATTGGCCGCTGATTGGCTGGCATTGGCTGGGAGAACACTAAAATAAAAGCCTTGTTAGGAGAGGCATCTCTCCTCTCCTCTCCTCTCTCTCCTCTCCTCTCCTCTCCTCTCCTCTGCCTCTGCTCTGCTCTGCTCTGCTCCTCTGCCCGTCTCCAGCACCAGATCAAGAAGAAACGAGTGGCAACTGGGGGAGATCTCCGAGCCGCCGCAAAGCTAATGCCTAACTACAGCTAAGCACTGAGGGCTTCAGAGAGAGTGGGGCAGAGGGGGAGAAAGAGAGAGGGATGGGTGGAGGTGGGAGGGAAGTAGGGAGAGAGAGACAAGCAGGGAAGAAGTAGAGACAAAGTCAGACAGAGATAAGGAAATATAAGGAAATAGAGCGAGCGAGGGAAGTAGCAAGAGAGAGAGAAGGTCGGGAGTGAGTAAGTGTGGAGGGAGTGATAGAGAAGAAGAAAAAGGGAGGGAGGGAAGGAGAGATAGTGGGAAGAAGAGAGAGAAAGAGAAGAAAGGAGGGAAGGAGGAACAGTGAGCGAGGAAGAGGAGGGAGAAAGAGGGAGGGCAGGAGAGAGAGGGAAGACACAGAGGGAGGAGAGGGGGAACAAGAGAAGGAGGAAGAGAGCGTGAGAAAGAAAGGGTGGTAGGGGGAGGGAGAGATCGAAGAGGAGAGAGAGGAAAGTAGAGACAGAAAGAGAGAGAGGGAGGGAGGGAGGGAGGGAAAGGTGGCGCAGGAGAGACTGGCTCAGTGATAACACTAATGAAGGATGAGCCTGCCCTGCTGAGGGTTTCTCACAAGATATCTTAACAGTACATATCTCTTTCTCTGCATCTTCAGCTTAATGCGTCTGCCTGACTGTGTGTGTGTGGCAAGGGAGTTGTGAAAGGCCAGTTAAGACAAAAGTGAGGCAAATCGTTGCGCTAACTCATATCAGTATGATGAAAAATCCGAGTGGGGGAGGAAAGGAGCTAAGATGGACAGATGGAGAGAGACGGAGAGATGGAGAGAGAGATGGAGAAATGGAGTGAGATGAAGAGAACAGGAGCAGGACTGAGTAAATGAGATGTAGAAGAGGAGAGAGGGATGATAGTGTGGGCAACTTGTGAAGTTGTCCTTAAGCTGACTGAAGTGAGCTCTTTTGATGTTGGCTGGCCCAGTTTTTTGGTGGAGATGTAGATCAAACTACCAAGTCTGTTAGTGCTGCGGCAAAAAAAATGAAGTGTGTGTGTGTGTCTGTGTGTGTGTGTGTGTGTGTGTGTGCCTGTATTTGCATATGCCGCACAGATACATAATAAGGACTGTTAAGAAAGCAGATAAGATGTATTTGCACACTGAACTGACATGGTATATTCTTCCGCTCAGTTCTAATGTGCTGTCACTGTTGTGTTTCATGCTGTGCGGGGGTGGTGTGTGTGTGAGTGAGTGTGTCTCTGCAGTGTGCCACTGACTAGTTTGTGTTTGGGCTCTGCTCTGAGCTGGGCTCCAGTAATCTCATGTCCTCTTTCTCATACCTCCCCCTTCTTGCTAAAGCCATTCTGCTCTGGAGCCTCCTCATGTCTAGAGCTGTCTCTGTTTCTGTCTTTTTTCACGCTCCTCTCCTTTCTCTCTCTCTCTCTCTCTATCTATCTGTCTCTTGCTCTCTCATTCTCTCTCTGTCACACTCACACACACACATACACACATAAACCCTCTCTCTCTCGCTCGCTCTCTCTCTCTCACACACACACACGCACACTCACACGCACGCACACAGACACATACACACACGCACACTCACATACACATACACACACACACACACGCACACATACACACACACATACACACACACACACTTACATACACACACACACGCACACTCACACACACATACACACACACATACTCTGTCTTTTACACATACACACACATACTCTCTCTCTCTCTCTCTCTCTCTCTCTCTCTCTCTCACACACACACACACACACCTACACACACACACACTCTTGTGTGTTTTGTGTAGTTTCTCTCTTTGTCACGGCTATGATAGTGATGCTGTGATTGGGGAGAGTGAGTGGGATGGAAAATGGAAAAATGGAAAGAGAGAAAATTGCCTATAATCAACGCAGGGCTTCACCTGAATTGGAGAGTGTGAATAATAATGCCTTTGTTTAAAAAGAACATGATCACATACACACACACACACACACACACACACACGCACACACACACACACATAAGTACATGTACACACGCATGCACACACATACACATCGTGCGCAGACACACTGAAAAGATAAAAAAACTACAAACACCCACAGATGCAGATTAGTTCCAACAGATTTGGAAGGATGAGGACACACATGCACAAGAATAAACGCACACACAAAAAAAACACACACACACACACACACACACACACACAAACTCCAGCACACTCGGAAGATCAAAACTTTCTAGAACTTTACAGTCCATTTAGCATGATGTTTTTTTTTTAGGTCTCATGCCCAATTTATCTCTCTTTCTCTCTCTCTCTCTCTCTCTCTCTCCTTCTCTATCTCTCTTGCCTCCCTCTTGCTCTTCCTGCCTGTCACAGCAGGTGTGTACAGGCTGTCAGTCAGAATAATTATGCAGAACTGAAGGCTGGAAAGCTGAGCTGAACCTGAAGGACAACATTGAAAAGAGCAGCGGATGGATCATAATGAACCATGAAGGGGTAGCTCAGTGTGCACAGATGACACTGCTGATTGCTCTTAGGATTAGAACGAGCAAAGGCACAGGCATGGCAGGAAACTTATGAAAAGGGTAGAGGATAGAGATTAGTGTAGTTTCCTGTCTTTGTGACCCCTCACTCTCCCACTCAGCCTCACCCAGTGTGTGTGTGTGTGTGTGTGTGTGTGTAGTGCAGTGTGTCTTCCACTTTCTGAGTATGTTGCTCCCTCTCTGCATCTCATTTGGAGCCATTAGCTAAAAATCCTCTTTAAAATGTCACTCATCAATAATCCAGTCAGATCCACCCTTCTTCCTGCCTCACTGCCTCACACACCCAGTTCAAGGCATCACAACCCAGCCAATTGAAGTTCCTTTTATAACAAGAGACCATTGAGAGGTTCTGTCCATTAGGACATGCAGCAAGACGAATAGTCTCGTCTGGCAGCAGTCGGCCACTGTCTACAGACAAGCCCTTTCCCCACAGGAAGTCTATCAGAAGCATATGTTCAGGGGCAGCTGCCGCTGGGACTAGTTTGTTCACTGCTGGCGAGGATAGCTTCTGCCCAGTCGGAACAGGCACTAAGAGAGCCAACCAAGTCAGCAAGCCACACAGCCAGCCAGGGGTCCTTACACAACAGCAGCAACCTTGTGCCTAGGGCAACCAGAGGCTGCACAGAGCAATTAATTAAACCGATAAATTAATAAAATCATCAATCAGTCCAATTTCTGCAGCCACGAGTAATCAGTTTAGGCTAATTTATTGCGAAAATGCATGGCCAAGTCCCTTTGCGCTGTTGGGTTCAAGCAGCTTGATCAGATTGGGGTGTGAGGTGTGGATCTTGATGAAGGTTAAGAGTTTTCAGGTGATTTTGTATTATTCGGCTGATAAATCAAATGTAGTTGATAAAGAGCGAAGAGAGGAGAGTTTTACACTGGCGGGAAAACAAAAGGACTCAGGAAGATTTGGAGGTGTTGGCCTCTAAAACTTACATCGGCCTGCTGTGTCTTCTCCCTTCTTTCATCCTGCCATGACTAACAAGTGATATCTAAATCTGACACAAATCCAATTCTGAGTTTGTCTGCATCTACCTGAGAGCTATATTCAGAGTGGCTAACTTAGTTAGCATGAGTGGTGCTGTCTGGCCAGTGTTAGGTTTTTAGCCTGTACACGTAGAAAACCCACCAACACGCCAGCTTCTCTCTAGATTCAGTGCAACCCTCGCCTTCAGTTTCCAATAGGCTACAAGGTGTCTCGTCTGACCTTTATAGGCGTCCATCAGACTGAACAGCAGCTTAGAAACAGCTGCAAACTCCATCAACGCCAATCAATGTCACGCTGGCCCACCCAGAGTGATGTCAAATTACACTGGCATTTTTAAATCGACCCCACTTGAAAGTTGTACATCATTGAGCCTCTCGCTAGCAGTCATTCAGCAGCACAGGTGTGTATGTGTGTGTGTGTGTGTGTGTGTGTGTGTGTGTGTGTGTGTGTGTGTGTGGCGGGGGGGGGGGGTCTCAGTGTCATTCTTTCATAGGTTAGCTTTAGCCTGATCCTGGGCATTGGCTGGCACCGTCCTTTTGCCCTGGGGCTGTGGTTTTATCTCACAGGCTGAGATTATGTCTTTGTGTAGCATAATGGAACAGTCATAGTGAGCCTGGGCCAGCAGCATCACATGCCCAGTAATACAGTATGCCCATATGCCCTGGTGCCTGTGCCCGGCTGAGCATCTCTCTCTATCTCTCTCTTTCTCTCTTCTCTCTCTCCCTCTCTCTCTTGTCTTCATCTCTCTCTCTCTGTCTCTCTCTCTCTCTCTTTATCCTGGCACGGACCCAGGCAGGTCTGTCTGGCACAGGGATGTGGCGTCGGATGCCAAGGCTGAGCAGCACAGTACAGCCCAAGCCCTGATGATGCTGCATACTGAGAGAGGGGGGTGGATGGCAGAAGGAGAGAAGAAGAGATCACAGGGAGAGAAATAGCTGGAACTGGAGACAAAAATAAGACCGTTTTTCTTTTTGGAAGGGTGGGAGTGGAGGTATTTTCGTTGTTGTTGTTGTTGTTATTGGTGGTGGTGGTGGTGGTGGTTAGGGGGAGGGGGTTGATGAGGTGGCTGGGTGTATATGGGGTATTTGCTGGAGTGGGATGTGTTCTATGTGTAGATTGGTTTCTGACATTCTTCTGCTGAGTTTTTCTTAGGGGGTCATGGGGGATGAGTGTGTGTGTGAGTGTGTACAATCAATTGTGTTTGTATACTTTGTGTGTGTGTATGTGTGTGTGAGAGAGAGAGAGAGAGAGAGAGAGAAAGAAAGAAAGAGGATCTCTGTATGTATGTGTGTGCGTGATTGCGCATGTTTGTGTGCGCACGCGTGTGTGTTCAGCGCCGTGAAGCAGGGTGTGTTCCCTGCAGCATGTGTTCTCTCTGCAGTGTTCTGCCAGGGTTCTCCTGGGTGTCTGTGGTCTATTCTGAGGAGCCGTCTCATCTATAATACATCATCACTC
Source organism: Tenualosa ilisha (assembly GCA_015244755.2). Lineage (NCBI taxonomy): Eukaryota > Metazoa > Chordata > Actinopteri > Clupeiformes > Clupeidae > Tenualosa > Tenualosa ilisha. The sequence continues at coordinate 2,270,664 of PYXC01002597.1, forward strand.
TGCGCCACGCGCCCTGCATATCGTCAGGTCTCTGGCCAGAGCACTTGCTCAATCCACAGAGTTCAAGGCCCCACTGTTCCTTTCCTGAAACAGACATCTTACCGAATGCAGGAGCTTAGAAAGAAATGGGGCTCTTACAAGCCATGTCTCCACAGGGACAGGGCATTAGACATCTGAACTTTAAAGTACCTCTGTCATAACTTTCAGCTGTCTAACTTTGTGTTGTATTTAAACCACATGTTAATTATGTGAATAAGGTCAGATTGCTTTGCCTGTCTAAGCAAGTAAACCGATTTTCTGACAGCAGCCTCTCCTCAAAGATGGAAGCCCTTTCATCTCTCCATCAAGGGCTAAAGCTAGCTTGGATAACACGTTCATTCGTTCTGAAACTGGACGATAGATTTCAGATACTCACATCAGATTTGGGGTCTGTGTCTGCAGATGATGGCTTTTTCAAGTCAGCCAACTGCAAAAAGAGCTGCATTGATTGAGAGCAGGCATCAAGGATACTTGATCCTGTGCTGTCTGGCCTGAGCAAGAAAGGATGGATGGATAGACATTCTTTGGGACAGGATGGAGGATTTTGCTTGTAACTTCCCAAACCCATATACTCGCAGTGTTAAAACAGCATAAGGCCTCTGAAAAACAGCTAATCTTTAATTAATAAATAAAAAAAAACGGAAGTAATTTTCAAAAAGGTTTTTTTCTGAATTTTATCACATGGAGCACAGAACATGCTGTGTGAAAGCTGAGAAGCTCCTGCCGTTTGATGCAGTGTGTGTGTGTGTGTGAGTGTGTGTGTGTGTGTGTGTGTGTGTGCGCGGTGTGTGGGTGTGTGTGTGCGCGCGTGCGTGTGTGTGCGTGTGTGTGTGTGTGTATGTATGCTGTGGATTGTTTTCAGTGTCAGGTTTCAGTTCAGATATTATTCACTTTCTTGATGCTGTCTAATTGGAGAACTCTGGTCTGTATCCTCCCACCCTCTGTTTCTCACAACTTTTGAGGCAAGTAGTCACACATATCACACACACACACACACACACACACACACACACACACACACACACACACACATACACATTTACACATTCACACGCATAGCATCAGACTTACACAACTGCACATTCAAACTGCAGGAATAGAAAGTGGCATTGACTGTGGAAATTGCTGTTTGAGATGGTGACAACTGATGGCAGAGCTACGTCTTTGTGATAACTGAGGTGTTAGGTGTGTGTGTGTGTGTGTGTGTGTTGTGTGTGTGTGTGTGTGTGTGTGTGTGTGTGTGTGTGTGTATGGGTGAGTGTTCTCGTGATCTTAGAGCTTGGAAGCCATAGGATTAACTTGTCAAGTTCTCTTCCTTTCATTAATGATAATATTTTGGTGGAGTTGTTTAACCTGCTTGTGTGTCTGTTTATGCGTGTGTGTGTGTGTATGGCTCTGTCCATGTACTAGAATATACAGTGCACAGTGTTATTTATTTCTGGCATAATTTGATATTGATCTGCTGGTGTCTTTGGTCGCTAAACTCTGGAGCTAAACTGCTGAGGCAGTAGTAGCCTGTTTGAGGATTTGAGTGACAGACACCAGTCAATAGAATTGATGGTGACACAACCAGAATTATGGTAGGTTGACAGTGCATATATCAGGGTTGCACAGTGGGCGTGGCATTTTCGTCTGTATGTGAATTTACATGTATGGCCGTCTGTGAGTGTCGATGTTGATGCACATGTATCTTGATAGAAAGCATAGAAGTACTGTATACTGTTGGGAGATGTAAATAGAGCTAACTGTATAAACAAGCGTGTCATGATTTGTATGTGGACAATGAATAGGCCTAGATACTTAGCACCTAAGTATCTAGACCTCAGATACCTAGGTTACTGAAGTAATACTCATAAACTTCTCATGTTTTGCATAGTTACTGAAATACTCATAGACCCAGTTAGGATGTCTATATACACGCATGGGCATACACACAACACACAAACACACATGGACAGGCACATACAGCTACATGCTAATCCACCAACTATCTGTCCACACACTTACAAACACATGCATATGCACACACACACACACACACACACACCAACACACACACACAAATACATGCACACCTGAGTCTATTTGATAGGCAGCTCTATTAAAAGGATGCCTGTCTGATTTGGCTTTGATTTTGAGAAGTGTTTTTTTCTTGACAGAGCAGATAATGAGGTTTTATGGACTCACTCTCTCCGTTCGTGTGTGTGTGTGTGTGTGTGTGTGTGTCCATCTCTCCCTCTGTGTGTGTGTATGTATGTGTGCACGCTAGTGCAAGTCAGTGCGTGGCTGTGTGTGTGTGTGTGTGTGTGAGCACCTTTTGCATATGAATGACTGAACCTAATTAAGTCAAATCAAATCTTACTCACACTCTGCTTTTCCAGTTTCTAAATATCCCACATGCAGACCTACTGTAACGGAGCGGTCTCAGATAATATCAGCAGAAGATCCGCCGATCTGAATGGAAATTAGTCTTCTTAAAGAACAGCCACAGACAAGCACAGGCTTTAAAGAAAATTCTCTCAAGGCAACTGGACTCAGTGTTTTGCCACACTGGTCTTGTGCTATTTGAAGCTGCGGTGGTTTGTGTGCTTTTATCCTCAAACGCACACGTTTGCCGCATGATGTACAACTTGCATTTTTGTATTTCAGGGTCTGCGTTCATCTGTGCAAGAGGTTGTAAGTGCTTTTGTGTTTGTGTGTGTGTGTGTGTGTGGGTGTGTGTGTGTGTGGTGTGTGTGTGTGTGTGTGTGTGTGTATGTGTGTGTGTGTGTGTGAATGTGTGTGTGTGTGTGAATGATCTGTGTGTGTGTGTGTGTGTATGCGTGAATGAGTCTGTGTGTGTGTGTGTATGTGTTTGTGTGTGTGTGTGTGTGTGTGAGAGAGAGAGAAGGAGAGAGAGGGAGGGCGAGAAAGAGAGTCTGATCTCACACAGACCAGTGTGTGTGTGATGAGCAGTGGAAATGGGCTTGTCACAGCAGTGTTGCTGTCTCACTTTATTTTAGCTGAATGTTGAAGCTGTGGTTCACCCCCTTCTAAAGCTGTTAGGACTGATCTGTCTCTGTTTGCTGCATGTCTGTGCACAAGTGTATGTGTTTTGTGTGTGTGTGTGTGTGTGTAGGTGGGTCTGTGCGTATGTGTTTTGTGTTGTGATCTTGTGTTTTTGGTAAGCTTCTGATAATGCTGTCGTACTTCTGTCTCTCTTTCTTTCTCTCTCTCTCTCTCTCTCTTCAACACACACCCACTTTCTCTCCATATCTCTCTCTCTCTCTCTCTCCAGATGTGTATGACTCAAAGAGAGAGAGAGAAGGAGAGTGTATGTGTGTGTGGAAAGACAGAAAAAAAGAAAGAGAGAGAGAAAGCAGTTGAATGTGTTTTTATTGTGTTTTGTGTCTGTCTGTGTGCTTTCTAACACTGCTGTAGGAAGCAGCATGTTGTCTTGCTAGAGGAAGCACTGCCACCTTGCCCTGCCTTTGCCTTTGCTTTGGACTGGTGCTGGAGTGCTACCCCTTTAAGGCTTATCCAGAAGCCATAGCACACCCCTGCTAACTGCCACACACCTCTTCTAAATCTCTCCATCTCTCTTTCTTTCTACTTCAGTTTTAGTCTCTCTCTCTCTTTCTCTCTCTCTATCTCTCCCAATCACTTGACCTAAAAAGTAGATGGCTAAGATGAGTCTTCTCTCCCCTCATGTCAAATACCCACTTTGCAACCACAGTATTCAGCGGCTTCTGAAGTTCTCTCTCTCTCTCTCTCTCCTCTCTCTCTCTCTCTCTCTCTGATTGAATCAGCCAGGCATGCTGCTCACTCCTGGCCTGGCTCCTAGTACGGGGCTTGATGGGGTCAGCAGCACTGGGCAGGCCGCCACCACAGGTTAGGGAGGAGAGGACTTGAAAGATCAGAGCCATAGAGCTCTGAGGCATCCCAGTTTGTGCTGATCACAAAGCCTCTGATGCCCTCCTCCCTCTCCTCCCTCCCTGTCTCCCTCTCCTCCCTCCTCCCTCTCCTCCCTCTCCTCCCCTCCTTCTCCTCCCTCCCTCCCCCTCCCCCTCCTCCCCTCCTCCCTCCTCCCTCCCCCTCCTCCCTCCCCCCCCCCCTCCCCCCTCCCCCTGTCCCCTCCCCCTCCCCCTGTCCCTCTCCTCCCTCTCCTCTCCTCCCTCTCCTTCCTCCTCTCTCTCCTCCCCCCTGAAATCTGTAAGATGAAGCTCAGGTGGAGGAGGTTAGGATGCAGCCTGGCAGGATTTTCTTCATCATTCTCTCTCTCACATTCACTCTCATCACCCACAAATTCAAATTCTCTATTATGAACTATTATGAACCTTAGCTAAAACCATAGGCAACTTGTAGTCTGTCATGGTTACTACTGATTGTAATTTTTCTGCATGACCCCTGGCAGTTGGCTAGCCCGTTGAGTCGTGGATCTGCCCAAGGTTTGAATTGAATTGAATTGAAATTCAACTTCAAATATTCAATCAAACTCAATTCAGGTGCTTTATTGGCAGACCTGAAAGCAGTCGGATTGCCTGAGTAGTCATTACATATAAGACAACATATCAGAGCATACTTGTATATTAAACACTCATAAACAAATGCACAAAAACTGTACCACTTCTCCTCCCCTTTTCTCCCCAACTCCTCTTCTCTATTTTCTTAGATGCACACATCATCCCTCCTTCTCCCTTTATTTCCTGTCTGTCTCTGAAAATATTTTGCTCAAGGGCAGATATTATTGAGCTGTTTGTTGGCTACACCAGTAAGTGAGCTGCACACGCTTTTTGCTGCACCCCAATCTTTGGGGAGCACCAGACGAGGTGGACTGTGAAATAGTGGAAAGAAAAAGGCAGAGGTGTGTGTGTGTGTGTGTGTGTGTGTGTGTGTGTGTGTGTTGTGTGTCTGTCTGTATATGTTTATGGATTTGTGTGTGTATATAGATGTGTCTGGGTGTGTTTCTAGAGAGGGAAGATTTAGGTGTTTTCAAGGACAAATGGAATGAAATCTTTTGAATATACTTGAGCTGGCCATGTGAATTTATGTCTGTTTTGTTTGTAGAATGGTAAGATACAAGGGCACTGAGGCAGTGAAATATAGAGAGGGGAGGGGAGATCTTTAAGCAGAACAACAACTTTAGAGAGATGCTGTGGTGAGATTAAGGTTGAGTTGCAGAGAAACTGCTGACTTCTCATTCTTAGTTTCTGACCTCCCTCCTCTCTTTTGTTGCCCCCCCCCCCCCCTCTCTGAAGTGTGAAGCTAAGGGACTGAGGCTCTAATTAAGATCAACGCCTCAGCCCTGATCACTGGATGATGGCATCGTAGATTTTTTCAAGAATGTGGAATAAAAATTAGACTTTCAAATTACCTTCCATTACTATTCACAGGACAAGCCTAACATAGCGAGTGATTAGAAGACACAGTGGAGAGAACAAAGAGAATGGAGGAAGAAGGGAGTGAGTGAGAGAGAGAGAGAGAGAGAGAAAGAGAGAAAAAGTTGAAAAAAGAAAGTTGTATGGTCTGAATGATATGTATAGACTGTTTTATCAGTACAAACAAAAACAATGCCTTAACTTTCAACTTCCTTCCCAAATTACTTACTATATATTTCTATTACATCAAACAGCCATATGAGATCACAAATAGTCCATTTGGACTGTTTAAACAGATACCCATGTGGTAACAGTTTAGACGATAATAATCAAACTCTCTTGAAATGGTTTATATGGCATTAATAAAGAAAAAAATTAAAATAAAAATTGTGTGTGTCTGCATCTCACTATTAGGCTAAAATGATCTTGTTCCTGGGCCTAACATAATGAGTGATTAGAAGACACAGTGGGGAGTACAAAGGGAATGGAAGAAAAGGGGAGAAAGGAAGTGAGTAAGAGAGACGAGGAGAGAGAGAGAGAGAGAGAGAGAAAGAGAGAGAGAGGCATAGAGTTGAAAAATATGAGGTAGTTGTATATGATCTGAATTACAGTATATAAGGATATAAGGCACTAATGCAAAATGGATCTGTGACCACCAGGTTTTGCATTTCTTTGTTGTGACTTGTGTTGACCACATCTGTGGGTAGGCTACTCTAAAAGCCTGTAAAAACCACATGGTACTTCACATCTGCACCACTAGTGCAATTTCTAATCACAATGCTGTCAGGTTTAAGGCAGGATGTGCGCAGCATGCGTTCAATTAGACAATTAGAGAGTCATGATGCAGTGATCTGGCAGAATCAATGCTCTTATACACAAGCCCATGCATAATTTATTTCATGAAACTTTACACTTAGTCATAATATCATGTTTTATAATGAAGGTACATAGATATTTGAAATTTAGTCTCAAGATTTCAGATGGAAGGAACACAAAAAATATTTTTGGATTAAACTAATTTGTTCAGACTACTAATTAGATTTGTTTGGCGTTTTGCCTTTATTTGGAAAGGATAGTGAAGACAGACAGAAAATAAGTGAGTGAGTGTGAGAGAGAGATGGGATGAGATGCGGTGGGACATGACCACAGGTCGGACTCAAACTTGGGTCCCCGTGGGCATCTGTCCATTTATGGTGTGAGCCATCTGTGCCACATTGCGCCCCCTAATGACTGGATTGTGTATGACAATGCATTATGCGTGCCTGACTGGGGTAAGTGACCTGCATGTGTTTTGTGTGTTTCTCACAGGTGCAGGAGTGGTTGTGTCTCAACTGTCAGATGCAGAGAGCCCTGGGAATGGACATGACCACCCCACGCTCCAAGAGCCAACAGCAGATACACTCGCCCTCCCACAAGCCCAAGCCCCAAGCTGAGCCCCAGC
>PYXC01002597.1:2282500-2307500 GCA_015244755.2 Tenualosa ilisha
CTCTGGCCACCTGCAAGCATATTTATGGACATTTCTTTTTTTTTTCCCCCTCCTGCATTGCTCATCGCAAGATTCATATGCTGTATAGATTCACCCTGCTCTGTGGGGCCGTGCCTCATTGGTGCTGTCTGTTTCAATATTGTGGCCTTGTCCATGGTGCTGATTGTAGCTGCTCTGACAGTGAGAGCTCTCCAAGGTGCTGAATATATATTATATTAAATTCATAGCATGGCACCCCTGTGGTAATAGACATATTGGCAGTGCTGTCAGACTTATTGAAATCGCACAGCTCCATTCATAACTCAGCCTGGCTCTTGCCCTTGACACCCCTGTCCATGGTGCTGAATATTTTGTTGCGTTAGCCATTGCCTTGTCCATGGTCCTGAACAGACTCATGTTCCTTAAGGGGTTATCCATAGAGACACAGACACCACCAGGACATTGAGAGGACTCAATGTGTGTGTGTGTGTGTGTGTTGTGTGTGTGTGTGTCTGTGTCTGTGTGTCAGTATGTCTATCTGTGTGCGTATGTTTGTGGCGGCAGAAACAGAGGAAGAATTGGAGGGGCTGGGGGTTGGGGGGGTTCGTAGGCTGTGTGGTGATTCAGCACTCTGTGCTCTGTGTTCTGTCTCATAGTGTTACTACAGCACAGACATCTCCATCCTGCCACGCAGCTGGTAGACCCAGCAGCGAGAAACTTCTGGTCTGTGTTCATCTCATCCAGTTAATACTGATAGAATAAAGAAGCTATTTGGGGTTTTATATTATGGTCTGAAACGTAGTTCTTAAAACAACATGACCAGACAATTGCATTAGATTTGAAGACCCACATGCTTTAAGGCTTTCCTGCTTTATACTGTGATCAATATGATTAGGTTAGGATGCAGTTTAATGAGTGTTTGCTTTCTATGACTCACACAGGGATACTTGCTAGTCAGCCTAGATTAAATACAGAGTTTACTGTATTTCATATCCCTGAGCACTGCTGTGTGTGTGTGTGTGTGTGTGTGTGTGTGTGAGTGTGTTTGTGTGTGTGTGTGATAGTGAGAGAGGTACAGCAGCTTCTGCTTACAATTGCTAATCAAACTGGACAGGACACAGAAATGATGGGAAGAGGGAGAGATGGTGATGGTGAGCGAGCAAGAGCACACAGAATGTCCTGCACAGACTCATGGCTTCATGAGGGCAGATGACACATAATGAATCACACCACCACACACACACATCGGCATACACACACACACACACACACACACACACATACACACACAAACATACACACGGACTCACATGTACACCCACACACACACACGCACACACACACACACACACACACACACAAACATACACACAGACTCACATGTACACCCACACATACACACACACACACGCACACACACACACACACACACACACATATACAAACTGACTCACACTGAATCATATTAGGCAGTCTTATAGTATTCATCATATTTATGCTATGTTTAGGATAATTACTCACACAAACACACACACACACACACACACACACATACTACCATGACATTTTATGGCTCTAAGCACCTACTTGGCCACTCACTCATTATTTAATGCAAAGGTCATGAAATGAACAGCACATAATATTTTAATAATAGATTTTTTTTATTACACAATAATATCTATTTAGTCATAAGAGTCGCTAAATACGGTACTACTATAATTAAATATAATAATGTTTGTAATTATTATTTTTTTTCTATATTTTTCTATAATTCTGTAACACGTTATGACCTGGACACCCAGTGACCGTAAGAGTGGATTGATATCGTTGCTTAGCCACCAGTTCAATACACAGATTGCATTACTAGTATCTCGAGCATCAGTTCCACATTCTATGTCAACAACGGCACTCCTTCCCTCTTATGTTTCTGATAACTAGTAATAAATAGCTCTCTCTGGGCCTGGGTCCTTACCTCAGTATCTTCTTTCCAACATAGAGCTCAGATGCAGTGTGGGAGTCATGTTTCTCTGTCTGTGATTGGTTGGGCTGAGATAGGAATGAGGAATGGGGCGGTGTGATTGGTAGAGTACAGTTATGCTCGGATGTTTGTGGTGCCTCCGTTAGCGGGTGCTTATTGATTTATTTGGGAAATGATCTGAATGGGGGGGTTTCTTTAAAAAGATGTCCTACAATAAAAGAAAGTAAGCATGCCATTAGATAGGTATTACAATACAGTGAGAACAGAACTTTAAATAGAAGATGATATCTCAGGATTGATCCTGCAAGTGCTTGAAGATGGATCACCTTATGAGATTTTGTAATTAGTTAGTGTAAACACAATCAAAGACTCCCCCCCCCCACCCCCACAAGTTCTACAGCACTACCAAGATGCTTACAACAAGGACACTCCAGTAGAACAAAAACAACAACAAAAACAAAAACAACAACAACAACAACAACAGGCAAACTCACGTCCCAGAGTGGCCCAGCAGCCTAGTTGAGCCCACAGCAGCAGCAAAAACAGCAGATTGTATTGTTGGTGAAATGGGCTGCCGCCAGCCTGGGCATGTGATGAGGGGCAAACTCATCAAAGTTTCATGGCAGATCGAACTGCTCCATCCAGCCCCATTCTGCTGATGCCCCCCCGGGGAGAGCTGGGGCTGGACAGGACAGCAGGTGGATTGAGTTATGGGGCAGTAAAGACGAGGGGACGTTTAACATACACACCCCACAGAAGAGACACACAGCTGCAGTTTGTGTGTGTGTGCGGTGTGTGTGTGGTGTGTGGTGTGTGTGTGTGTGTGTGTGTGTGTGTGTGTGTGTGTGTGTGTGTGTGTGTGCGCGTGTGAGTATGAGACAGACAGTGTGAGAGAAACTGTGTGTGCGCATGTGTGTGCCCGTGCGTGCATTTATGTAGCTGTGTATGAACATATCTTTTGGTCTGTGACTTGGGTGAATGTCAGTGCTACTTAGAACGCATGTGAGCATATACATGCTTTTCTGCATCTCTCTCTCTCTCTATACACACGTCCACGATGCATGAAAACTCATTGCTGTGTTTTCATCCACCTGACTGACGGCTGTCACTGGCCTCCAAGAGGAATCACCGCCAGGGTCTGAGACACACTGTGAAGATTGGCTGTGGCAGCGGGGTGTAAAGAGGTGACTGGGTCACTGCTCCACTAGTGGTTCCAGACCCTTGAGACACACGCTCATATAATTCTATTAACAGGTAGACACTGGTGTGTGTGTGTGTGTGTGTGTGTGAGTTATACATGCGTCTCAATGCTTAGTTAGTGTACCCTAAATACCCTAGTATACCATAAATACTTAGTGCCAGCAAGGACAAGTTAGTTTTCAAATTTAAGTTAATATATTTTGTAAATAATACCTGTTTACTGAAATTACGTCATTACAGACATTATGTCATTGTAAACACACACACACACACACACACACACTCACGAGTAAACCTGAGGGACCAGGTGCCTGTGTTTGACTGACTGACAGTATAAAGGTTACCCTCATTAGCCTCGTTTAAGAGGCCTGTATAATTAGTGACTGGGTGAGAAGAAAGTGTAGCTCCACCGCCCCTACTGGGATGAAGGGAAGCCACATCTGGGTCAGTATAAACCTCACGGTGAGATTGGAGGGGCTGAAAGGCACAGAGGAACTGGTGTGGGGATGTTGCATATCATTGGTTTAAAGGCCCAAGTAACGTCACAACAACAAAACACAGCCACCCTGTACACTCAGGACATTTAGTAAAGGCAAGGAGAAATTCACTGGAAAGTTTTAGACTTAAAACACCACTGTTGTAAGAATTTGCCAATATTTGAGGTATCCTTTTTCTCAGATTTGTTCAATTCGTTTTGGTATCATCATTGAATTAATTTGGAAGGCATTTTGGTAACACTTCCTATGACCCCAGTATTCATAAAACATTCTAAATGCAAAGGGGTTATAATGTATTCATAAAGTGTTATAAAGCATTCATAAAGCCTTATAACTAATGCCATTAGTATTCATAACTATTTATTCATTCTCATGACTGTACTCATAAGGCATTATAATGCTTTTATATAAGTCCTTACAACTTGAAGTGTCACAAAGACTTATCAGCTTCTTCAGGCTTTTAATACTAGGGAAACATACCAGAAGGCTCTGAGAAGTGTTTGGAAGGTGCTGTGAGTCTTTTAGCTCGATAGTCCTCTAATTTTATACCAAAACTCCTTAGTGTTACTTTGAACATATTTTCAGTAACAACAGATTTAAGGGTCTGTATATGTTTGTGTATTTTTCAGTAGTTGTTCTTAATTGGGTTTAGGTTCATTAGTATGAATGCGACAGGTGGGACTGGTTAGTTGATTGTCACTTATTGTTAGTGGAGAATGAGCACTGCTGCTCCATTTAGCTGAAGTTCACGGTCAGATCTCAGATCATTAACAGGATATGCTGTTACCTGCCACAAGAGCACCAGGTGCAGCTCACTCACACACACACACACACAGACACTTACCCATAGCTACAAACACAAAATCTAATCCGGGTGAACCATCTGTTTAGACTGTTTGTCACAGTGGCCCTGTCTGACAGTATGTGTTGATAGGAGACATCAGCCGTGGATGATTTTGTCTGTGTGTTTTAGTGTTTAGCATTCTTTTTCATTGTATACATCTCTTTGTATGGGTGTGTGTGTGTATGTGGTGTGTGTGTGTGTGTGTGTGTGTGTGTCTGTGTGTGTGTGTGTGTGTGTGTGTGTGTGTGTGTGTGTGTGTGTGTGTGTGTACTTGTAGGTATATGTGTGTGCCAGGGTGTGTTCCCAGCTGGTGAGCGATGCTTCTAAATAGAGATGTAAAGAGAAGAGCAGAGCTAGGGCATGATGCCCAGTTTAGAGCGGAGGTCAAGTGGTCAGTTTCAGCCTACAGTGAAATTTTGTGTGTGTGTGTTTGTGTGTGTGTGTGTGTGTGTGTGTGTGTGTGTGTGTATTAGACTTGTATTAGAGTACATGCACATGTTCTCATGTGTGTGTACATGCGGACAAAGCTGTGTCGGTGCCCCAGTGGGAATGTGTACGTCCGTACAAGACTGCATACAGGGCTGCCTTCTGCTCTGCTCCTGTTGTCTGTCTGTGTGGTGCTGAGGGTCTTAGTTTGTCTTTGCGGCACAGTGTTGATAAATCAGCATTAGTTTCATACAGCACGTAGACAATGAATTAGAAGTCAATATCAATCTATCGTCAATCTGTCTGTGCTTTCGTGCTCGTTGGATCTGTTCAAGTGATTAATTTCTGCAATGTCTTTTTCACAAAATGTGGCATATCAGCCTCCTACTGAAGACAATAAGACGATATCTCCTTATTTTTCAGAAGTCATGCATTTGCCACATCCATTTGGATACTTTCATTAGCTGTAGCAGTTTGTGTAAGTGCTCCTTTGTAGGTGTGTTTGTGTATGTGCACTTGTGTGTGTGTACGTGTGCAATAAATGCCTGTGTCTGATGTGTGACAACTAACAGAAGCCATGGCCTATTTAATGTGCGTCGTCAGAAGCTTAAAATAGGCCAGTAAATGTTGAACAGCTGTCTCTGCTTTCTCTACTCTCAAAGGTTCTGAAGACTGAAGCTGAGAGAGAGAGAGAGAGTGTAAGAGACAATAAGAGAGAGAGAGAAAGAGAGAGAGAGACATGATGAGAGTGAGAGAAAGAGAGAAAGAGAGATAGGGAGATGGAGAGATGAAGAGAGAGAGAGAGAGAGAGAGAGGGAGATATGACAGAATTGTACTACTATTAATAATATTGCTTGATTTATGTTGTGCCTTTTTGGAAGGTGTGACGTCTTACAAAACTATTTCAGAAGATGTGCAAAACCAATAAACAATACCAAAAGAAGTGAAAGAGACAGAACAGGTAGATGAAAGATGAGTTAAAAAAAAAGACCTGCAAACGTGACCAAACTATAAAAAGAAGGAATACCGCTTTAGGCAAGCTTAAGACAGGAATCAGTGAGGATTGGAGAATTTGGGAGTTGCTGTATGTATAGGACAGTTGCGATTTGTTTTGTGTTGTTGTCTGAATAAGTAAACACCTGCAGTCTCACACAGGTACTGTGAGACCACAGTATTTCTCTGGACACCTGGGTCTTAAGGGAGCACAAAGTTCTGGGAAAGTGGAGATTTAAGTAAACCAGTGCAAGGTCCTCAGAGTTAGTGTGTGTTTGTGTGTTAAGATGGAGCTCATGGAAGTAGAAAGGCCCAAATTCATGAGGTGCATCATCAGGAAAGATGAGGAGCTTAAAGGGGACACAGGTGTTACCTAAAAGCTGGAGGAGCTGGTGAAGACCTGGTGAGACCTGAGGGCTTCCTAAAATACCTGTTTCAGAGCCACCAGAGACTTACTCATTCCTCTCCCTCTGTCTCCACTGCTGGGCTTACATTTATATACATCCTGGGACCCTGAGGGGATTGTCTGTGACTGGCTGCATTGTCTGAGTCAGAGTAGTTATCACAATATCCCCTCTGTCCTCTGTCTCTTTTTCTCTCTCTCTCTCTCTCTCTGTCCTCACATCTCTCTTCTCACAACCCTTCTCTCTCCCGTCTTTCCAGGGAAAAAGTCTTTCATCTGTCTAACAGGCAAATGCAGAGAAAAACCAACAGTTCCCTCAAGTTTTCATATGTAGAAGATAAACTGAGGAACAGAGTGAAAACACCAGGGGATAGCTGCATGCATGCACGTACCGGCTAGTGCACCAGAATGCCGGGATTCTTTATTTTTTCAATAGAAAATTAAATATGTCTGGAATCTGAGAGGACACCAGTTTGCTCGAGGTAATTTCCTGGTACTTTCTGAACAAGGGCGACAAAAAACAAAAAATATATATAAATAAATAAATATGGCCGCAAACTGAGCATGAAATTTATTTCCTTCCCTGCATTGTAGAAAAACAGAAGGACTGAATCAGCCATTGGAATGCACAGCCCTTGATGCACCAAGCAGGGGGGTGCATGTAGCGCGCCAGAAAAGGTGTACTTGTCTCGCTGAGGAAAGGGAAGAGGACAACGACATGAACACCCCCTGAGCAGTCTGACGTCAGAGACTGAGTCACTCAGGAAAGAGAGAGATTGGAGAGAGAGAAAGAGAGAGAGAGAGAGATTGGAGAGAGAGAAAGAGAGAGAGAGAGAGAAAGAAAAGACAGAGCCATGCCAGCTGAAGAGAAAGGAAAACAATTTAGCAAACCATTCAATCAGGGACCAAGCAAAAAAAGAGAGAGATCATTTCTGAAGTGTTCTGAAGAGATTTCTCAGTCAGAACATGTAAGATGGAGAGAAGAGAGAGAGATAGAAAGAGAGGAAGGGAGAAATGGAGAGAAAAGAGAAAGATTTTTAAAAATAGTACTTCCTGTCTTAATGGACAGTGTGATACACATAGCGAAATCTGTTCACAATAACGCATGAAAACGTGGTACGCTGTCTGCCATACACACACATACACACACACACAAGCATAAACGTACACACAAACACACATGCACACCAAAACATACATATACATGCACACACACACACACACACACACACAAGCACACACACGCACACACAAGCACACACACGCACACACACACCATAAACGAATTGCCAACCTGAATCCGTTAAACTCAGCACAGCAAGTTCCCTTTTTACTTATTTAACAAACTAAACTCTGTCAGGGCATTTTTAGACCGATAAAAAATTCAGCAGCAGCGGACTCTGCGGCTTCGTGGACGAACATCCAATGAGTCATTATGCAGCTGAACTCATGCAGGCTTAAAAGGGAACTCCAGAAGTTTGGGTCCAAGGGTTTGCTTTCAGCAAACACAGCACATTCAGAGGTCTTACTTTCAGTGGCTCTATTTTATCTCTCCATGCATGGACTGCTGAAAACTCCCCAGGGTCCTTTAATAAATTATGGTGTGATGATGAGTGTTAAATGTGTGGGCCGAGGTGTCTGCAATGTCAGTCTTCAGGTTATATGTGGGATTACTGTGATTATATGTGAGATTACTGCGTTATGTATGAGATGACTGTGATTTTGTATGGGATTACAGTGTACTTACATATCAATCAATCAATTTTATATCTTGATTCAGTAATCTGTAATAACTGCAGTTCCTTGACAGTTCAGCTACAATACATCAAAAATGTCATATAATTAATTCACATTAGGTCTCAGATGTGCATGGTCAGAGTACTCATTAACTTATTAAAATGATTATGATTGTTTACTATTAAGGTGATTTCACAGTAAGATTCCTCAACATTCAGCTTACTTCTCTGATTAGGACTTGGTAGTGAAATAACGTCAGCCAGGGAAAGGTTACCATTTTTGTAACCTTTGAAAATGTTTTCTTGTAAAACCAGTTACACAAATACCCTGTAAGGTCAGAAAAATAATTAGGAAGTCACACCATTCTGATCAACAGGGCCTTGAAGGCAAAGTTCTCTGATTGAATTCTGCTGAATGTGGAAAGCCTTGGCAGACTGATTGGCTTGTATGAGTGTGTGTGTGGGTTGAGGGTCAGTAAAAAAAGAAGAGTGTGTGTATGTGTCCATCTCTTTTTCTCTTTTTTGTCTTCCTTTCTCTCTCTCACTCTCTCTCTCTCTCTATCTGTCTATCACTGTATATATCTATCTCTGTATGTGTCTATTTCTTAACATTTTGGTTTAGTTGTGTGTTTTCTTGAGTAAGCTCTGTGCCCTGGCATCTCGTCTCAGAGGATTTATGTAGGACCCAAAAGGATCATCGGAGAGCAGCTAGGAGTTCATCTGTGTCACCTCGCATTGCATTGCCATTCATACCTGCAGACCTGATGTATTGCCACACACAACACACACACACACACACACACACACACACACACACACACACACACACACACACACACACACACACACATACACACATACACACACACACAAAGGCACAAACAGAGCTGGCACTGTCAGCGTGGGCTGATCCCAAAGGACTTGGCCTCAAGGCAGTACTACCCTCAGGCATTTTCAAGCACTGTTTACTGTGTGTGTCTCTGTGTGTGTGTGTGTGTGTGTGTGTGTGTGTGTGTCAAGTCAGTGTCTGTTGCCAATTGCTGACCGGGGTCTGTCTGATTTTGTATGTTTTACTTATGGGAGTTGCAGAGCATTCACTGAAATGTCTGTGTAGACTTCCACATAAATCCGCCTGCAAACCATGTGAAAGGTGGGAGAGTGGTCTCTATAAAACTCTCCCAACTTTATGAGTGAGGCCTTCTTTTTCACTGCTCTATTGATTTCCCCTCAGAGGAGAGCTGAAGGACTCCAGCAGCAGCAACATGAGTTAGTTGCCAAAAAAGAAATAAAGCAGGAAGGAAGAAGGGTAAATAAGAGAGACTCAACCAAAAACAAACAAACAAACAAACAAACAAAAACACAGAGCAGCTCAAAGAACAATACAAAAGATTTTGTGTCGTGTTTTGTGGGTCGTTAAATGAACAAACCATCCAAACATAGACCTGAAAGTGTCTTGGAATTGTAGAGGTACAGTCTGTGGAGTGACAGATTGCAAGGTTGAATGAGAGGAGAGGAGAGGAAGTGGGGGAGGGGAGTGGAGGGGTGCGCACAGGCATATGGATGTGGGATGCCCGTCACATGTTGAGTTACAGCCACATGTTGTAGCTGAGCTTGTTCTGCAGAAGTGACAAACACTCCTTGTGGAACTCCCATGCTGTTCTCTCTCTCTCTCTCTCTCTCTCTCTCCCTCCCTCTCTTACGGCTCTCCTTTGAGTGATGACTTCAGAGGCTTCTCCCCAGTCTTACTCCACCTCCCTCTACCCCTTCCTTTATACACCATGATGCAACACAGGGAAAGATGGAGCAGTTTGTGAAGCAAAACGAGTTTGCTCAGGGACAACTCTCTCTCTCTTTCTTTTTTTTCTTTCTCCATCTCTTTCCCTCCAGTTTTCCCTCTTTCCTTTCTCTCTCCTTCTCTCTCTTTCACTCTGCTCTCCCTCTTTCTTTCTCTCTCTCTCTCTCTCGTTTAGAGAAGAGGTTTATGTCCTTTATGATGTTGAGGTCAGGCACATTAGCCTTCATCAGAGTCAAGTGTCAAAAATATATTTCGCTAGGTGACAGACATAACTCAGTTGAATTCTGTCTGCTTGTGTGTGTGAGAGAGTTTGTTAGTGCGTGAGGATACAGTATTTGTTATGGTGTGGTGTGGTGTGCATTCGTGTTTTTGATTTTTGCACCGCAATACCAAAGCTTGCTGCCTTTGTTAGGGTGGATGACATAGAGCCGCAAAAAATCATATCTCTTCAGAGAGAGAGAGAGAGCTACCCCCAGGGGACTGGTGAGCAGAAAGGAAGAAAGAGAGAGAGAGAGTGAGAGAGAGAGAGAGGGAGGGAAGATAAAGACAGAGATAGAGAGATTACAGACAAGAGGCAAAGATGGAACCAGAGAGCTAAAAACAGAAAGAGAGATAGAGAAGATGGGGGCTGGCAGGAGCAGACTCAGTAGAAGAGGAACAGCATATCTGCCAGCATGGGAGAAATGAGGCCGCCCATTTCATGCTGAGCTCTGGTGTGTGTATGTTATGTGTGTGTGTGTTATGTGTGTGTTGTGTGTGTGTGTGTGTGTGTATGTGTGTGGTAGCTGATGAGCAAAATAACCCTGACTCCTGTTTAGTAATGTCTTAATATGGTCTCCTTGAGAGGTTTCACCACCACAATCTGGCCTTGCTTTTCCACCCCTGCGCTGGACTGAATAATGTCCCCCTGGTGAGTCAAGCTCCCTCTCCACTCTCTTGACCCCTTTTGGAAATCAGACAGATGGGTCTCCCCTCCACACCCAGAGAAGAGTCTGAAGGCCACATCTAAATAGAGTTTTGCTCTGGCTGTTGTTACCAGACACTGGGTGCTCTTATGGGATTTTGGCGACCACCTCTTGTCAACATAATTAACCCCTTAGAATAGAGTTCTGCTGTGGCTGATATTACGGTCTTTATTGTCCATAATGGAAATGTATTATCGCAGTCTGACAAGCAAATCATGTAAAAACATGTAACACACTGTAGACTCATCTACAGAGGGCGTATTTTGCCAACACCCGTGTACACAGCATAGTCGGAATACATTGACATAAGAGACGTCATATTTCAGCTGTAGGGAGGGAGGTTTGGGAGGCTTCATTCAGGGCTGCTGTTGCTTCATAAAACTCCCGCCATAGCCTAGTCTTACCAGACATTTACTCCCTTGGAGGATTTGTTAGACGCTCTCCATTACAAAAGGACATTTTCTTAGTTGAAATGAGATTTAGGACACCCAAATTCTTAGTCATAGCGTCTTTTTTTAAGCGATTTCTCAATATGTTTATGTTTATATTTCTCAATATGTCAATATGTTTATATTAAATCACATGCTTTTCTGTATGTGTGTATATGTAGAAAGCAAGCCCATTCCCATGACATTGCTAGCACTGAAGCACAGCATATGAATACTGTATAATGTATTTCAAGATGTCCTCTACTCAGTGTTGTCCACTGACTTGGCTATTTAGCTGTTTTTCTAGCATGAACTAGTTTGCCACTTTTGAGAGATGACCGCCTCTTTGCTGTCAGAGGCAACTAAGAGGATTTGCACCCCAGGTTTTTTTTTTATATTAGCAATCTCAGCGGAGGGAAGCCGCGCCAAGTTTTGGAAGAGATTCATGCTTCCCGGTCACCACTCCCTCCCCTCTCCCCTCCCTTCCCGTCTCCTCTTCCCTCCTCTCCCTTCCCCTATCCCCTCCTCGGAGGAAATGTCAGTTCAAAAAATAGGTCACCGAGGGAGGCTTGCGCGACCCGGCCTGCGTAGGAGTCACTGCTAAAACTGGAGCCGGAATGGAGGAGCCATGTAACTGGGGGGATTCACTCAATTCAGAACCAAAATGGCTTATCGTGACGCTGCACCGCACTGCTGGCTGCTGCTGTGGTGAACTGGAAACAATATCCAGTGGGAAAAAAAACAGTCATCCCAGAGTCAATGTGAAACTGTGGTGTGGCAGTGATTGAACAGGCGTTTGAGGACCCCAAAGCCTGTTCTGCTGTGGGAACGCATGAATAATGCGGAGGGAGAGATGATGTGTTGCCTTGCTTTTGTGTGTGTGTGTGTGTGTGTGTGTGTGTGTAAGTGGGGGTGTAATCACGAAGGAAAGTGATGTCGTGCCGAAAGAGAAAGAGAGTGCTGTGGATAAATGCTTTCATGTGTCGTGTCGCCGTAATCTCCACACCATAAAGGGCCCTGACTCACGCCATAATGTGGGGTTGCGAAAGCTGTTTGTTTGGAAATTTGTCATGGTAGATTCTGCCTTTTGATGTCTGTGTGTGTATATGCGTGTGTGTGTCTCTCTGTGTGTGTGTGCATGTGTGTGTTTATATGTGTATTTGTGTGTGGGTGTCTGTCTACATACATAGTGTATATGGTGCGCGCATATCGTAGTCAAACACATGGACCGGCCCCCATGTTTACTGACTCATGAGCCACAATGGTGGCGCTGGGCCCACAGTTTCATGCTGGTGATTGTGGTGACTCACTGACCCGCTGCAGCCCGAGCTGAGGGCTCCAGTCACATGCGTCAGTCATGGAGGCGCACGTGGAGGGGTGATCCCCCCTGTCCACCAGCATTACTGAGTCAAATAGCCTCTGTGACTCATAGCCTCTCAAACTCCCGTTTCCCTCTATTGCCCCCCTTCCTACAGATTCTCTCTCCCTCTCTCTCTATTTCTCTCTCTCTTTCTCCACACCCCCCTCCATCTCTCTCTCTCTCTATATTTTTCTCTCTCTTCCTCCATATCCCCCTCCAGGTCTCTCTCTGTATATTTCTCTCTCTCTCTCTTTCTCACTCTCTCTCTATTTCTCTCTGTCTTCCTCCATACCCCACTCTCTCTGTTTCATCTTCCTGCTCTCTTCTCTCCTCCTGTCGTTTGCTCATTCTACCACACACTTGCTGTGCTTGTCTCTCTTTCATCCCACTTGCTCTCTTTTTCCACTCTTCCTTTCCTAATCTTCTACCCCCTCTCTCTCTCCCCGCTTCTCTCTCTGTCTCTCCTATACACACACACACACACACACACACACACACAGACTCACACACACAGGCTATACACCTATTCTCCTCAGCCCACTTTTTTCCAGAGCCTGCAACCGTTTTTGTCACAGAGTGACTCTGCATTGATTCACACCTTTTTATTCATTCTGTTATTGCTCTCCGGGGGGAAAAGTGGGTCGATGGCTAGTCTTTTCCTGCACCTTTTTGTAGCGGCCAAAGACTTCCCCCCTGTTTCTTCCTCCTCTCAGCATAAAGCAATTATGCACTCTAATGCGTGAGACCAGTCACCTTGACTTGAGAAGAAACACAGCCTTGGCCCGAGCTTCTGTCACTGATCATACCTAGCACTCTCACCTCCTCCTTTCCATCTCTCCTCATTCCCTATCTCTCATTGTCTCTCTTCTCTCTCTCTCTCTCTAACTCTCTCTCTCTCCAGCACTAGCTTTCTGTTTACACATAAGGCAGATTGAACAGTCAGTGCTGGTTAACAAATTAATGCAGTACTGCATTGATAATAGTCTCTCCCTTTATCTCTCTGTCTTTCCCTCTCTCTCTGTCTCTCTCTCTCTCACATTCTCCCTTCATTTAATGGATCACGTTTGGACGTTTATGTATTTGTGTGAGTCAGGGCTTGCAAAGGGCCGGTGCCCTCTGGGTTAATTGGATCAAACACTATGAATTTCCATGCGGCAGGGAGCCAGCCAAGCCTGTAGGCAGCCTGCAATCAGGGGCCCACAGAGTTGCCGGAGAGTGTCCCATGTGAAATCTACTCATTACAACGGTCTTTGGAAGATGCTCACTGTATGCCGGTCTTTGCCCACACACAGCAACAGAATTCAATGTGCCTCACTGCAGTGTTCAGTGTCGAATTTAGCTGTAGTTTAGACCTCCATCCTGCAGGTGGAGATGACCTTCACTACCTTCGTCTTCACTCTGTGACATGGCCATGCAGCTGAGTGATTATAGTCATATAGAGAGAGTGTGGATTATAGAAAAAATATTTTGGTGCACTGTGCTTTGAGGAATATTCATTACAGTTTGTCTTTTCATTACAATGGACTACAATGGAGTCGACTCAGTCATTCTTGGACAACCATCATTTTTTTCCCCACTGGTTTATTTTCTGTAATTGGATGTGCAGTGAAATGGCTGTTTTTTTTCTATGCCAGCAAGATGAAGCGACTGGGTAGAGGGATGCATGTAAGTGTGTCTGCTGTCTCGTGGGATAAGGAGAAACTACTGTGTGTGTGTGTGTGTGTGTGTGTGTGTGTGTGTGTGTGTGTGCGTGTGTGTGAGTGTGTGTAGGTGCGCACGTGAGTGTGTATGTGTATCCCCAGGGGACGTGAGGGGTTTATTTTAGCTTGAACAGAACTACAGTGAGAATGCACACTGGAAAGCCTACTGCTGCAGGAGACACAGCCTCTGGGAGAGACTTAACATTCACTTCCTCTGTGCCTGCTTTCTCCCGCCATCACACACACACACACACACGCACACACACACAAACACACACACACACACATTATTTGCATGTTCACAAGTGGTTAATGCTCTAGTAAGACTATACCACTCTGATACCCAATTAATCACACAATAGTCTGTTTTGTCTCCATAATTCCTCCTGATGCACTGTATGCATTCAAGGAAGAAGAAATTCTTGTAAACATGCTGTACATCTGTGTATGCAGCGTACATGGGGCTATCAACAGATGTCGTTCTGAAACCCCACTCACCCAGTGTTCCAGGGCCACAGGTGATATCGTCACATGTCTGTAAGGCTGCAAACTGTAGATAAAGAGTGGATGGGAGCTGTCTGTCAATCACTCTCCTGTCATTTTTCTTTCCTGCGGGCATCTGTCTCCATCACTGTCTCATCTCAGGTCCCCTGTCCCCTCTCTGAGACGCCCCCAGCAGATCAGCATGTGGAATTACAGTCACACACACTCTAAATTGGAAGTGAACCTGAGGTTATGTCTTCAATAAAAGTGATGTACGGGGAAAATATGTTGAACTGATGGAACATGTTGAACAATGGTGTGCAATTCTTGTTTTCATCCCGGGATGAACTGTGCAGGTCAAATGTCAGTGAGATAGAAAGAATGAAATGAATATCATTGATTATGACCTATTTTACAAATAATCACTATCACTAATAGACCACTGTGATGGAACCAAAATTACAGTGTTGGACCTTTTCTACATTATCTGTAGTTTCTCCACTGTACTCCAGTGGTAATATAGCCTACTGTATGTTCACTAACTGTATACTCCCATTCTGAAAAGAGCATATAAGAGCCATATGTTGCGTCTCTCGTTTCCCATGAATGGCGCTCAAATAAATGTGTGTGCTGTGGTGAAAGGTGCTCTTAATCGTCGGTCCCTATGTCTATTACGGCTTCACCGTCATGTGACTTTTACTGCATGTCTTATGTGGCGTCTGTGCAGCCGAGCAGCTCTTAAACACTTCGACTCTCACAGCGGTATGTTCCTGACGTCAAACAGCCACCTAATCCCCTCACCTGTGACTGCTGATTCACTGCGTAAACTTGGATGCCAAATTTGGATTGCCCAGAATGAGGCTAACCCTTATAAATATGACCTCCTTCCCCTGGTTTTCTTATAATTACAGATCATTGCTGTAATTACCTGTTCTTTGTTTCTTTTACCCGTTCTCACCTGTGATTGCTTTTGCTTCTGAACAAGTCAGTGAGTGAATGAATGAATGCTTACACCTGCATAGCACATTGAAGTACTTCACATAGCTACAATTTAGCAGATATGACTTAATTAGTAGTTGTAATAACTGTGGCTGCTCTGTATTTGACAGTTATTTTGGGTGTATGTTCCATCCCTCTGCTCTCAGCAGACCTTACCACAAAGATACCAAATTCAAAACTTTTGTGTATAATTTAATCGTCTGCCTACCAAATTTACAGCAATTTGTCCTCCATGTTCACCCACCTTCCCACACCACACACCTTCCTAGAGGCACAGGAGGCCAGACACCACCACGTTTCATTAGTTGCTGGCAGTCCTTAGGAGAGCACATTACCAGTGGATGCTGCAGCTTCTTCTGGCTGTGGCCGACAGCTTCCTGGGGAAACTCAGCCCCACTGATGAGCTTCAGAGGAGCTGTTGGAGGGGAGCAGTTCGAGCAGGAAAATGCAGGATGGCAATCAGGGCATGTCAGGGAGAGAAACCCATGATTCCACAGCATTCCATTGATCTCCATTGCGGCAGTCAGAGTGGTGTGCAGCGATTAGCAGTAGCCGATATAGCCGAGGATATATAACACAGGAGATCATGCATGGCTTGGTCACATGGAATTCAAAAATCAGCTAAACACTGGCCTCTTTGTTCGTTAAGTAACATGGCGGGGTATAACAGAAAGCAGAAAATAACACTAGTCACCTCACCATCATATTACCCCGACCGTCATATTAGGTCCTAAACACTTGCCATAGAAAAAATGAACAAAAGAAATGTTTTATGCCAAAAAAAAAACGGCAAAACCTCCGAGTTCCTGTAGATCTCAGAAGATCAGCAGCTGTCACCTCATTAGCGTTGCAAAATCTGCTTCTGTGTGTGTGTGTGTGTGGTGTGTGTGTGTGTGTGTGTGTGTGTGTGTGTGTGTGTGTGCGAGTTTGTGAATCACATTATTGCTTTATTGATATTTAACCTGTATTAGGTTAATAGGAGGTGGATGTTTTCCCTCAGTGTTTGTATGAGGAACAAATAGAGAGCAAAACAAAGAGACACAGAAAAAGAGAGATAGAGACAGAGAGAGATAGACAGAGAGAGAGATAGATAGATAGAGAGAGAGGGCGAGTGCATGAGTAATAGAGAACAGTGACATAATAAAAATCCACAACCTCTTGTACACATAGACAATTGTCAGTTGTCTTTGTGTGTGTGTGTGTGTGTGTGTGTCTGTGTGTGTAGGGGGGGATCCTGTGCGCATGTGTGTGTGTGTGTGTGTGTGTGTGTGTGTGTGTGTGTTTGCGTGTGTGTGTTTGTGTGTGTGTGTGCATACGTGTGTGTCTGTCTCTGTGTGTCTTTGTGTGTGTGTGTGTGTGTGTGTGTGTGTTTTATGTGTGTGTGTGTATGTGCATGGAGAGGACTTGTTATTTCTCTTCCCTCCACTGCTCCCTCCATCCCCTCTCTCTCATTGACTCATTCATGCAGCAGGTGCTATTGCTTCATCCATCTTGAAAATCGCTACGGCTGTATTCATTTCTTAATTTCTCTATTGATTGTCTCATCTCTCTCCTGCCTCCTCATCTAACTCCCTCTTTCCGCTGCTTCTCTCTCTTTCTCTCTCTCTCTCTCTCTCTCTCTCTTTTCTCTCCTACATTATTTTCTCCAGTTTTCTCCATTCGTCCATTTGCTGTTTTTTTTCTCCACACATTACAGTCCTTTCTCTCTCTCTCTGTCTCTCTCCCGGCATCTAGCCGCGGTTATTAAAAAATGCTCCATTCGTCTTGCACTGAGGCCTCCCCTCCCCCGCTTCGCAATGGTCTAATCGCAGTGGTGTTTATGCTGGAATGTGTCACGTGTAGATCTGCTCCCTCCGCAGGGAGACTCCATTTCAGCCTTTTTTTTAGGGGGGGATCCTCTCTTTGCTAGCAGTCAGGGATATACCACTATACCACCGTTGGTATTTTGATTGTGAAGGTGTACGCATGTGTACGTGCATGTGTGTGTACATGTGCCTGTGTGAGTGTGTGTGCGTGTGTGTGTGTGTGTGCTTGCGTGTGTGTGTGTGCTTGCGCGTGTGTGTGTGGTGTGTGCACGTGCGTGTGTGAGTGTGTGTGTGTGTGTGTTTATGTGCATGTGTGTGTCTGCGTGAGTGTGTGTGTGTGTATGTGTGTGTGTGTGTAGGGGGGCTTGTGTGGCTTGAGGGGGCCTGCTGTTTCGGTTCATTAGCCCTGCCCCTCAGGGCAGTCCATCTCTTTATCACTCTACGAGCTCCTCCTCTTTATGAGGCGTCCCTGAACGAGGCTGAGGGAGCGGGAACAGAGGATCTGCTCAAAAGAGGAGAGGAGAGGGAACACTTTCATGTGTCAGCCTCCCCCTGTGGTGAGCAGTTTACGCCGGGCTTAGAGTGGTCTTTACAGAAAGCACCACTCAAACACACACACACCTCTCTCTCTCTCTCTCTCTCTCTCTCTCTCTCTCTGTCTCTACTTCTCCCAATGCATTCAAGGATAATTGTAGGACATGTCAATTGTAAAAGGGGCCTTTCGTCCAAAATGGAGGATGGTTGCACCGTGTATGAAAGAGAAATGGATGTGTGTGTGTGTGTGTGTGTGTGAGGTTTGTTTGTAAGATGGACAGTGAACAGGAAAACGGAAGGGAATGAATGTAAAGTGTTATATTGAGTGCATGTGTCACAGAAGAATTGGGAGCATTTGTGTCTGTGTGTGTGTGTGTGTGTGTGTGTGTGTGTGTGTGTGTGTGTGTGCATTTGTGCATTTCTCCGTCAGCCCATTAGGAGTCTCACACTCTGACACATCTGAGTGAATAATCGGGACATACAGTGTAATCATCGGCCTGGAACCTGAAACGATGTGTGCTATCGCCTTATGTGTGTGTATGTGTGTGTGTGTACTTGTGTGTGTGTGTGTGTGTGTGTGTGTGCGCGCACGCGTGTGTGCGTATGTGTGTGTGTATGTGTGTGTATGTGTGTGTGTGTGCTTGTGTGTGTGTGTGCAGGCATGTGTGTGTGTGTGTGTGTGTGTGTGTGTGTGTGTGCATGTGTGCGTGAGTGTGAGTGTGTGAAAAGAGCCAGCATCCTCAATATATACTCTGAATGAGACAGATTGGAGGATTCAGAGGGCGCGTGTGAGAGAGCAAGGAAGAGAGGCGAGGAGAGGAGAGATTGCGAGGAGGAGAGAAAGAGAGAGAGAAAGAGAAAGAGAGTAAGCAGGGGAGTTGGGGGAAGGTGCCTGAGGCACTGCTCTTATAAAGGAACCGTAAGAAGGAAAATGCCCAGATACAACAAGAGAGCAAAGAGCAGCTTGGAATAGTAGAGGGGGTCGTGCTCTGGGACTAGAAGTAATGGTAATGCTGCAGAGAGAGAGGGAGAGGGAGAAAGAGAGTAGATGAAAGGAAGAGTGTAAAGGCTAGAAGAGAGGTAGAGATGCATGAAGAGAGAGAGTGACAGAAAGAGAGAAAGAGAGAGAGAGAAAGAGCTGCTACACAAGACACATAGAAGGATCCAGCTGCCACTGTGCGGCTCTCATCCCAGCTCCCTGCTGCTCCTGTTCTCTAGAATGAGAGAGAGAAAGAGAGGGCTAGCGTCAGTCCATTGACTCAAGCGCACACAGACACAAACACATACACACACACACAAACACACTACACACACACACACACACACATACACACACACAACACACACACACACACACACACACACACACACACACACACACACACCATACACACACACACACACACACACTTAGCCTCTCATCCATTCAGTGGACAGTGTGGTAAACAGAGCCGCCTGCCCTTCACTTTATATCACAGGCTCTCTATTACAGTAATGAGAGAGTGTGTGTGTGTGTGTGTGTGTGTGTATGTACCATTAAAGATCTTATTCATACACTACATTTGATTCCCCTGTAGAGTCTGTAGTGTTTACACCACTGAGGGGAATGTGTTTAGACAAGTTTAGACAAATCAGAGTGATGCTCCAGTAGTAGTGTCTGAATTCATGTTATTTTGTGCATTAGATCTTGTGTTTCTTGTGTTGTATTTGGATACATATAAAAAATAGTTACTCCAGCTTCAGTGTTTTATCATTCTGTTTTGTTTCCAGCAGCGCTTCGAAGCTGCTTTCTCTCGGTGGCTACCCCTATGAGAACGCCTGCATGCATATTTAAGAGCAGATATTATCCTGTGCGCTGATAACACGCGGCTGAAGGATGAGGGGTCTTGGAACTGCAGGGAGAATAGCTTCCCCAGTCAAGCAGAGATGCAGTGTGCAGTCGGCTGATAAGGGGAGTGGCAACTTAAACATGGCAGTTAGAAGGATGATGAGAGGCAGGAAGTGTGTGTTGTGTGTGTGTGTGTGTGTGTGTATGTGTGTGTGCGTGTGTGTATTTGCATGTATATGTGTAGATGTGTTAAAGGGAGACACATTATACAGTATGTATGTGTATGTGCTGCCATGTCTCTGTGTGTGTGTGTGTGTGTGTGTGCGTGTATGTGTGTGTGTGTTATTGTATGTTTATTGTGTGTGCATGTGTGTGTGTGTGTATGTGTGTGTATGTAAATCAGTAGGTGTAGGATCCCCTTTGGAGATCCCACTACAGCAGCGGAGAGGGAGAAAGCGTGGTGCCTAATGATGGCCATTGTGTCCTAATGACTACGCGCACTGACACTTCCTTCCCACATGCTATCATTTCTCCTTTCACCAGCCACGACTCAAATGAGGGCTTTTCACACTGACACGTTTGCTGGAGATCCGGTCTATACTGTATAACCCCCTCCCCATCCACTGACTGTTTGATAAGTCCTGGCAGAAGGCTGATAGGGGTAATGCTTGTGTTGCCATTTGGGTCGGAGAGCCCGAGAAAGCCTTCCAAAAACACCACACACACACACACACACACACACACAAACACACATGCACACAAACACTCACACACTATGACCACCACCTCCCTGCCTTGTTTTCAAGTCAGGGTATTATTAATTGCATTTCCTCTACCCCTGTCAGATTATAGGGAGCATTCTCATCCTGGCTCGACTGAATGCAAATTTCCCATCAGCTCGTCAGAGTTTTGACAAGAAGGGTGTGTGTGTGTGTGTGTGTGTGTGTATGTGTGTGTGGTGTGTGCGCGTGTGTGCGTGTGTGTGTGAGAGAGAGAGAGAGATGGACGCTGCAGGTGGACAGAATCCTGTGCATGTGGGTGCAGGAGTGCACGTGTGTGTGTGTGTGTGTGATAGAGAGAGAGAGAGAGAGAGAGATGGACGCTGCAGAATGTGCTGTGTTGGAGGGAAAACAATGAGAGAATTTGTTTTCAGTGGAATGTAAGAAGCGAGAGGCTATGGCATGATGTAAATCCCATTGTGGATGCAGGTGGACAGAATCCTATGCAAGTGGGTGCAGGAGTGCACATGTGTGTGTGTGTGTGTGTGTGTGTGTGTGTGCGCGCGTGTGCATGTGAAGCGTTCCCTGGGGAGTGGGGGAGATTAGAACCATAAATCTGCAGGAAAGAATGGAAAGTGGATCTCTCTCTCTCTCTCTCTCCCTCTCTCTCTCTTGCATTCTCTCTTTCTTTCTTTCCCCCCTCTCTCCCAGACTCTCTCTCTCTCTCTCTCTCTCTCTCTCTCTGACTTTAAATTCCTACTGCATATGAAGGTTTTGTGCTCCATACCAGAAAGGGCCTTGTGAATGAACCAAGGCAGTTTTAGCATGTACAAATCATTTCCCCAGAGCCAGCTGAGCCTCCAATGAATGAGACCCTAATAGTGGAAGGATGGAGGTCTGTGGGGAAACTGCCAATGTCTCCTACTATTTCCTGCAATGGGACATTTATTGAAACCTGTTCCATCCCCAACTGACTGTATTGTCTTGTCATACCTCCATGCCACATCTTTGCTTGTTCATCACCGGAATGTCAGGACAGAACACAGAACACAGATTCATACCATGCTCATATATCGAGGCTAGCAGGAGAGAGCCAATCACATGCTCCAGTGCTGGGAGGTCGGGTGGTTGTATCGAGCCTTAATTGTTTTTCCCCCATTACATGGTAGAAGAAGGAGACTTATATGTCTGCATCTGCATTCTCTCTAACGCTTTTTTCCCCTCTGTTATACGCATGTATTTATTGACGTGAAATGTGGTATGGATTTGTTTGGTCGAGTGCTTGGATTTAACCCCTACATGCCTTAGGCTGTGTAAGCTACATTCTGCAATAAATTATGAGGTGTGTTTGTTTATGGGAACATCCTCTCTCTCTCTGTCTGTGTGTGTGTGTGTGTGTGTGTGTGTGTGTGTGTGTGCACGCACTAGAGCATGCACATCTTGTGTCTGCACGCTAGTCTTTTTGCATTACAGGCCCTCCTCCAGCGTACGCGTCTCCCTGCATCCCATCAGTGCAAATTGATGGGTATTGATCTGTACTGATTGCCTCTTACTTTCTCCCAGTCACACAGATGGCTGCAGATTCCCTGTGTGCTTAGCAGTGCCATGTGTCACTGAACACAGAACCCCTCCTGGAGAAATCAGTGTGCTCCATGCAACAAGCACCCAGTTCAGCCCTTCAGAAGGACAAGAGTCGTTTTAATCTCTCTGACATGAAATAGTCTTATTGATTCACTCCCACATGTGTCAGCTGAGAAATGAGAGAGAAAATGAAATGACAAGGAGAGGGAAAGGAAGACTGGCATTAGATCTTCCTTGGGCTCGGTCTTGGTGTCATAGCTACACACACACACACACACACACACACACACGCACATACGAGAGAGAGAGAAATAGAGAGAAGTGTAAATTAGTTGTTTAATTTAACTTGAAATACTGTCTCTCTCTCCATAGCCTGGTTTCTCTAGGCCCACTCACTTCATTTCACTTTAGTAAAAGAGTCTGGCTTCTCTTCATTTGAAAATGTTTCCAACCGTTTGGTCATTGATTCAGCCTAACCCCTTACACATGAATGTATTTTAATTTTGCTATATAAATTCCAGCATTCCTCCAACCACAATTCTTTCATACTTCCAGGCGTTGTTAGACTCAGACTGGTGTCTGATTGCATGCCCAATTTTTTTTTTTGGAAATGTTACGGCATTGATAATCTCCAAACTGTATGTCACAGTGAAACGTAAATAATCTGAATAATCTGAGATAGAGACAGACGGAGCCAGACTACTCACTCCAAGCAGGAGTTGATTGTTTTAATCTCTCTGTCTGTGGGGTATGCTCTCATGGCTGTGTATGTTTGCATATGTGTGTGTGAGAGTGTCAGAAGAGAGGGAGGGGGAGGGAAGTGATGTGTGAATGTGTGTGTCTGCTTGATGTGTGTGTGTGTCTGTCTGCAGAAGCGCATGTGCACGTGCGTGTGTATCTTCTGTAATACATTACATAACCGCCTCACTGAACAGATGTTCAACGCAATATGTTCTGGGTCAGCACATTTAGATAACCCCTCCCCTCTAAACATGCACACTCAAACCTCGGATTCCTGTTTTATCCATCTCTCTTTCTCTCTCTCTCTCTCTCTCTCACACACACACACACACACACACACACACACACACACTAGTGACCCTTGCATCTGGGACCCCATATATAATCCATCGTACAGTTGTGTACATGGAACTAAAACACGTACATTGTGCAGCATGAAACGCAACAAGAGTCGTGTGTATGGCTAAAGAACATATAACATATTAGCCTCAACAGGATACAACATTGCCTCTAACAAGCTAACACTAGCAGCTAGCAGTGCAAATGGATACCAAAAGGGTAAATGTAGTGTATACAAATATAGTGTATACACTATACACCCTATACACTGAGGCAAAAACATTGTGGTTCTGTATTTCTGTGTAGGGGTACATCCACGGGCTTAGCCAGGTACACAGTCCAACACAAGGCATGCCAAGGTGATGGGAATACAGTCCAACACAAGGCATGCCACAGTGATGGGAATACTTGTTGTCAGCTGGCAGTGAATGTCGGAGACTGATCCGCTCTCCCTTTCCTCCTGTCTTTTTCTATCCGTCCTGGTGGAAAGGTGTAAACACAGCGGGGCACCGTGATTGGTTGGCAGTCTGAAAGCTCACCGTGATGAAGTGTAATGGGGTGTGATGGGCCTCTCTGTCAAAACGACTCACACACTAACACAAACATTCATAGTGCAGTGCCACATACACACACACACACACACACATATGTACACACACATTTCAACACAGACACATACATACACACACACACACACCACACACACACGTCACATCACACAGACAATACAACACACATACGCACATACACAGAATAACTTGCGCGCACACACACACACACACACACTCACACACACACTAGCAACCCTTGTGTATGGGACCTCATATCCATATGATGCATTGTTCAGTTGTGCACACTGAAATAAGCACAAACTGTGCATAAAACACGTACATCGTGGAGCATGAATCATAACAAATAAGTGCACATAAAAATAATAGCTTAAATTATGAACTGCTTAAATTTGTAGCTCTACGTGCAACCTGCAACATGTATGCATTGCAAGTTTACATTCAGTTTTACCGGAGCAAAGCAGTGTCCCATGTTTGGCAGATGCTAAAGTGAATGTTGTGTAGATTTCTTCACCTATATTTTGTTCGTTGAGGTAGCCTGTTGGTTTCCAAATATTCCAATGTAAGCCTACTTCACTCGATTGAACTGTGAAAGAGAAACGTTTTCCTCTTTTCACTCCTAATGCAAATGAAGCCTATGACGGTTTAACAAAAATAGTCCAAGCTATTTCTTCTAATGTTTTGCCTAATACCTAATACCTAATAACTGACAGAAGTGTATCCATTATTTTAAAAGGAATATAGGCCTAATATGGAATCAAAATCTAAAATGCAAATAGACCTATGCACAATAAATGCAACGTCATATTCTGTCTAAAAGATTTGATTCTAATGTTATTTACATGACAATAACGGTACTAGCTATTCAATTTATAAATATATAAACATACACCAGTCTAGGGTTTCCAGATGCTTGGACAAAGTGAAGCGATATGAAAGCATTGGTGCATCAGGTTAATGCAGCAGAACTATATTTCTCAAACACTAAAGCATAACTGTCATATTGATGGGAGATTTTGCAATATTTGTAACGGGATGGGAAGGTTAGCTTATTTTTATTTTCTGTAGGCACCAAATATAAACATTCTGAAGTCGGTG
>PYXC01002597.1:2315000-2552500 GCA_015244755.2 Tenualosa ilisha
TATTTATTGTGTCCCTCTCACTGTATCTTTCTGTCTCTGTGTGTCCCTCTCTCTATCCCTCTATCTCTCTACACACCACTCAATCTTGGTCTTTCAGTCCTTTCACTCTCTTTCTCTCTCTCTCTTTCTCCCTCTCTCTGTCCTTGTTCACTCTCTCTGTGGTTGTGGAGGTGTGTTGAAAGGCAGTGAATAAATGCGATGAATAATTGATCAGTGATGTCCTGTCTGAGTGCTCTGGATTAGTGCAGATGTGCTGAGTCGAGCACACACACACACACACACATATGCACACACACGCACACATACACACACGCACACACGCACGCACACACACACACACCAACACACAAATACACTCTTGATGGTGTGGGCATGGAAGGGACATCCATGATGATTACCCAGCCAATCACGCTGTTGTGCTGCAGGAAAATGTCACGGCCTACACCACAAAGAATCATGGGACTTGTAGGCAAGGATTTGCGGTTTCTTAAACATGACACCAGGGGATTAAGCAAAGAGGACTAATGAGTCATCGTGTCCATGACACTTAAGGATGCTTACAATTACTAGTGTGTATATGTGTGTGTTGTGTGTGTGTGTGTGTGTGTGTGTGTGTGCATGCACGCATGTGTGTGTGTGTATGAGAGAGAGAGAGTGAAAGAGAGAGACAGAGAAACAGTGATACAATTTAATTGCCATTCATTGTCAAGTGTCAACACCCTGATCCTGTTCTCTAACAGATATACATAATCCAAATTTTAAACACCATTGCCAAATCTAACAAGAATTCAGTGTCTTTTGCTCTGGATTTACTCTTTCAATCACTGTCAAAATGTAAAGCCCTCATGTCATGTTTAAGAAGACAGACTCACTTATTCATTTCTCAAAGTGGGTGCTGCAGGACCCTTGGGTCGTCCAGGGGTGCCACGATATATTGAGAATTTTGAATTTGTCTGTCATTTAGGCTATAAACAATTTAATTTCCATTTACATGTCTAAATAACTTTCAGTTGGCTCATCTGACCATAGTTGATCATTCTCAACATTAGGCTACTAGTCTTTGGCACATAATACATTTAGGCTATTATCCCCGAAAACATAAATAAATCAATAAATGACATAGTCACAAAAGGTAATAATCCTGTTAAAATATATGAAATCAGATTCAAACATCCTGCCCTGTTTAGTATAGAAGGATTCTTTCCCAGATCAGAAAATATTTTTCTCCCCACAAACATACTGCGTTATAAGTGTGGTAAAAGGATGTAACATTTATCTCCAGGAATATCAATAATAGGCTACCAACATAAAAAAAAAAAAATAGTAGCTCTCGTCCATGCTGATTTTGTCAAAGTAGACACTTTTGCAAATCACCAGTGCTATGAATATGGCATGTTTTAAGAAAGAAAAGAAAATTAAGTAAAGTGAACAGGAAGAATTTAACTTGGGGATCCTTGAGCTCAAAACATGTGAGAACCACTGCTCTAAAGAAGTGTATGTTTGCATTCATCAAATATCTCAGCAAAACTCAGAAAAAGTTTTTTTTTTTTTCAGAAGTTGTTGAGATGTCTGGTTTTCTTGCAGTTGTCAGTCTTGCTAACTGGTTATGTCTCACATCATGGCTGGTAATTGGAGGGTGTGGGAGCCGCGCTCTCAGACTCTCTCTCTCTCTAGCCCTCTCTCTGCTCTCTGAAGCGCTGCTGCAAACCTACTGCAGCAGACCCTTAATGTAATCCCAGTATGTTCTCCAAACCCCTTGGCCCCTAAAGTTTCAGACTTCAAAGAGACCTGTCTTCTCCTTTTGATAAGTCTATACATTTATTTTGTAGAGGATCGAGTGGGAGAGGAACTTTATGCTTAGGGCGGGGAATTTTTGCATTCTGCATACTGAGCAAATTAAAAAGTGATGTTTCACTGTAACTCGTCAGTGGCTGCAGTGTTCAGTATTTTTCCTCCCTGTTGCTTATCAGCAGAGAGGAAAGTGGAGAAGAGAATGACTCCATGTCGTAACATGTCCTCTATTAGCAGAACACTTCATTATGTCTTCTGTGACAACGTATGGCATTGCGGCTCTGCCAGTCATATAATCCTCTTATCTTCGAAACAGATAAGGTATTTACTGCAAAGGAGTACATTGCCATGCCTTAGAGCACATAGGCCACACTAAACATATACATATAGCTATACCATATTTCCATATGGGCTCATTCAGTGAAATTACATTAATGGCATTCCAGGCAAGATTTTTGTAGCGTTACATAAGCGTAATAAGAGTTTTGTTTTCACCAACTCGCCGATCAAGATCCTGCAAATGTAATAACCGCAAAATCTACGCTAAAAACAGCCGAGAGAGCTTTCATTCACCCCGTAATGAGCCATTTAGTCATCGAAGTGACTACGAAGCTGGTAAATTAACCTTAAAACGTTGCCTGGTGTGCTTTTAAAGCATTTCAGTGAATGAAAAGGGTCTCTGTATATGACACACTTCTGCTCTCTCTCTGTCACATGTGAGGGTGAAGATACTCCGAATGCCTACACATCTATACATCTCCCCAGTGGTCCTCTGTGTGTGTGTGTGTGTGTGTGTGTGTGTGTGTACACACATCTATACATCTCTCCAGACGTTTCCTGCTGCAGAGCTCAGTAATGCCAGAGGATTTATTTTATTGCCATAGACACACAGTATGCGTACACACACACACACACACACACACACACACACACACAAAGACACACAGACACACACACACAAACACACACAACAG
Source organism: Tenualosa ilisha (assembly GCA_015244755.2). Taxonomy (NCBI): domain Eukaryota; kingdom Metazoa; phylum Chordata; class Actinopteri; order Clupeiformes; family Clupeidae; genus Tenualosa; species Tenualosa ilisha. The sequence goes on from PYXC01002597.1 coordinate 2,317,766, forward strand.
AGAATGCATAGAGGGGTGAGAGCTCAGCTCCTCTGTTTGTGCAGTATTAGTGACAGTTTAACCTCAAGATGGAGCTGGGTCAGATAGAAGGAGATGGAAACTGCTGTGAGATGAGGAGAGAGTGGTACCTTGTAGAAAATGCAAGTAGAATAGGTAGTGTGTGTATGTGTGTGTGTGTGTGTGTGTGTGTGTGTGTGTGTGTGTGTGTGTGTGTGTGTGTGTGTGTGTGTGAGAGAGAGAGAGAGAGAGGGAGAGTATAAATAGACTCTCTGTCTTGCTTGTGTGTTTTCCCTGACTCAGTATTATTATACTCTCCATCCCGCCTCTGCTTTTGTTGTGTGTGTACGCGTGCTTGTTTTTGTACTCTGTGTGTGTGTGTGTGTGTGTTTGCGCAGGCAAGCCACGTGTATGCTTGTCGGTAGCTGTGTGTATCGTCTCAATATTATTTGACTCTTTGCCCTTTAAAACAGCTGTGTTGTAATTTCCTCAGTGACACAGGAGTCTCTGCCCGTCATTTCAAAACAAACAAAACCATCTCATGTACACTCAAGCGCAACCCCCCCTCCACACAGTCACACACACACACACACACACTTCAATGCTATGTGTGTGTGTGTTAGCATATGGAATGTATATATTCACACTTGGCTCCATAATCATAGTGAGAACCAGCTGGCGTATGGGAGAGATATGGTACCATACAGAATATGGCTAATGTCATTTCAGGAGGCACTGGATTGTCCCCTGTACACACAGACATGGGGAGACGAGAGGATGAGAGAGAGAGAGAGAGAGAGAAAGCCATGGTAAACTAGTGCAGAATGGATGCCTCTCCTTCATTTAATTCCTTCATGTAATTTTATTTCAGCACTTTAGTGTGTTTGCCTGATTAACCGTTCTCTGTGTTTTAGCTGCCATTTCCCTCTTTGCCATTTCTTTGCCTTTGTCCAATCAGTCATTCTACCTCTCTTTTTCCTTAGGTCAGCAGCAGCTCCCCTCCCCCTACCCTTCCTCCCTTTCTCTCCCCCTCTCTCTTCCTTCTCTCTCTCTCTCTCTCTCACTCTTTCTCTCACTCTCTCTCTTTCTCTATCCATTTTGAGCTGTTCTTTACTGCCTGGAGGAGGGATGATGAGGAAGTGTGTGACAGAGCAGAACAGTGTGTGGTGTGGTGTGTGTGTGTGTGTGTGTGTGTGTGTGTGTGTGTGTGTGTGTGTGTGTGTGTGTGTGTGTGAGTGAGTGAGTGCATGCTGGGGAATGGGCTGATTATATATACTGGTTGAAGGGCTTATGTTCACTCTACTATTTATAAATGGCGGTGGACCGTCACCGTTCTTACAGCAGCCTTTACTAGGGTGCAGAAAATAACTGATTTCTCTCCCTGTTCGTCTCCCTCACTGTCTCTCTCTCTCTTTCTCTCTCTTTCTCTGTGTGTGTGTGTGTGTGTGTGTGCATGCGTGCGTGTGTGTGTGCGTGTGTGTGTGTGTGTGTATGTATAGTTTGGAGGTGTAGCTTTAGACGTGAGAGAGAAAATGAGTCAGTTCCAGTGAAAGTGGTGGCTATGCTCATCAGTTGCCTGGAAATCTATAATTTACAGCTCCACCTCTCCCTCTCTCTCTCTCTCCCTCTCTCTCTCCCTCTCTCTCTCTCTCTCTCTCTCTCTCTCTCTCGACCCCTACCTCTCAGTCTATGTGCTGCCATCTATCAGCTGGACTATGGCAATGCACCTGTTTGAAATGATTCATATTTTTTGTTGTTAGCACACTGTATTTGTACCCTTGCAGACAGTGCTCAAGTGACTAGTAATTGTAAAACATTGTCTGAATCCTAATCTCCCCTCACTCCTCAAGCGCTAACCCATGGGTCCTCAAAGACCTAACTGGCATGAATCCACTTCATGATTGGTTGATGGGCTCTGTGCACAAAATACATAAGGTCCCAGGATGGTCATTCGTTTCCAGTGAACGTCTTTTTGTGAATTACGGTAGGCTAGATTGATATTAGGCATAAGTATTAGTTGTATAGTGTAGTTATACCACTTAACTATTCAAAGTAAGTCTAAATAAGCTCTCCATGTTCCTTACCATTTCAGGGTGCATTTTGTAGTTAGCCCATAGCTGTAGCCTCATTACTCAATTGTTTACCAACATAAAAAGCTAATTACCAGAAAAGAGTGACCATGCTGAAGACCTAGAGCGACCTTCTAGGACTTTACGTCTTCTGTGCACAGAGTTCATTCAGTAAGTCGTGACCAGTTCAATGGAAATAATGGCGAGGTGGAGTTGCCTCCATCAAGTCATTATTTCCATCAAACTGGTCACCTCAAAGGCCATTATCCCATGTATCTCCTGTTTGTGTTTAGGATATAATGTTATCTATAACCTTCAGTATATTTAGGAATCATGTGAATGAACCTATTAACCTATTATATATTATTAATATTAATAATATTAATAACCTATTATAGCAAGCATTAAGGAGGAAAGTACAGCGTGAAATACTTCACTACAGTTGTTATGGTTACTATTCATAAGCGCATTGATATGGAACAGTGATTCAAAATCTACTTCAAAGGTAGCTAGTTACACAAAGCTAATTCCCACCTCATCAGTCAATCAGAAAAAAGAATCTTATCGTTAAGGGAGATAATGCCAGTTAAGTCCTTGAGAGTCCAGGCTACGGGTTAGGAAGTACATTAGCATTCAGCCATTGATACTTCTAAAGATGCTCCTGTAAACAGCGTTCACAGTCCTCATTTTCTTATGCACCCACTGGGATGTGTAAAAAGTGAAGCCATACAAACCCTGTAGTTATAATAGTGAATTTGCAACCCCCGTGGCAGAGTAATGAGTCGTGCATAACACCTCTGCTTTTTTCATTGAATTTACCAGTCACGATTCAATTACGGAACTAAGCTGGTGTAATGTGCAAAAGTCAGACCTAACCCCTCAGGTATAATTAATTTGCTTTGTGTGTAAATAGCTATGTGGAAAGTCACTGGAATTGTATTCATGAGGGTGTGTGTGTGTGTGTGTGTGTGTGTGTGTGTGTGTTTGTGTGTGAGGGAGGGTCAACCTCTGAAATTAGTGTTGACAGATCCAATAATGATAGATGGATTTGTGTGTTTTAAGGGCATTTGTGCCTTTTGTTTTATATGGAGAAAGATTATACTTTGCACCCACAGTTAATATGAACATTTTTTAAATTTAGTCACACAACACAAGCGAAATTTTGAATACGGACGCAATATCTGTACTGACACTAATCAATAGTGAACTAAATATTGTAATTGAAAAAGATATTAAATAAATGTTGTGCTAATATTTTATCAAACAGTGTTTTGGTCCTTAACGTGAAATGGTTTGTGTAGATCTTATTTTCTCCCCTTTTCCTCCATCAGGACTTAGCAACCTACTATTTATAACTGTGTTAAGATTAACAGGTTACATACCATCACTAAATCTGTCCAAACCCCTCATTAAAAACTAAAAAAAAATCAAAGAGGTCCATTATTTTACTCTGTCACAATCATTACATTCAGGTTCTTAAAAGTGTCTTCAGTTGGCAACTTTAAGGAGAAATCCGGTGTGAATCAATCCATGGCTCTGTTGTTCAAGGTCACCAAGTAAATTTGATACAACATAGACCAAATAGCGAGCTGGCAGCTAACACTTACTAAATGGGGCACAGAAGCTCACTTTCTGTTACGTTTTCCTATGCGCCGTTCAGTCGACATTAATTGCTGGTTTGCTATTCAGTCTATGTTGAATAAAATTTACTTGTTCTTTTTCCTACAGACAGCACTCAGCGGCCTCAAACAACAGGGCTATGGATTTCGCCTTACATGTCTGTTAAGACTGTGCCGAATATCATCTGTGTAGCCTGGTTGTTGGTTGGATGGTGTTTGGTGGTTGCTACATTAAGGGCACGAGATGCGTATGGCTTTAGCACAAGCAGAAGGTCTATATTTTTCATGTTGGCAAACTGACAAAATGAAAAATATAGACCTTCTCCTTCCTGACATCAACACCAGACTCCTCATCAAAGGAAGCAGTAGCCCAGAATTATTGACTGCAAATGCTATTTTTCAACCTGGTATAAAGTCATAAAGCTATTGAATCTTAGTTGTGCGATAGAAAATAATTGTACCCTGCAAAGATGCTTTTGAATTATTTCAAACTGTGCTCTGCTGCATTCTAATGCCCCCTCAAGTAGTCAGTCATCAGAACGACAAAACTGCTTAAAGCCCCCCATGCAAAACTTAGGCTATGAAATTGCAAAGACCATCAAGCCATCATCACCAACGATAGTGGCTCTGCTTTTCCCAAACAAATTTTCCCCAGGAGGAACTATTTTTCATTCAAGCTCTGTTTATTGTAATGGACCAGCAAAGGTGGTGGGCACTCGACAGCTGGTGTTTCATTGTCATGCAGCAGGGGCTTAGCTGATCCCTGTTCATTTAACCTCCCACTGGGCCGTAACATATGATACTACACAACAGGCTCTGAGGGATCACATGGATTTTCAGTATTTTTATGGAACAGTTTTATTTTTATATTAACCATTACACAAACCAAGAGGGTGCCGTATGCCCTTATGCTGTATCTTTGTCTACGGTAAATCAGGCTTAGCATGTTTGCTTAATATCGTGATGATTTTATTACACGTAGGAGTACAGAGATGTTTTTTTTTTTTTTTTTTTTTTTATGCATTTAGCAGACGCTTTTATCCAAAGCGACTTACAACTCATCAACTATCAATTGTTCAGAGCCAGTCTCCCCTAGAGCAACTTAGGGTTAAGTGCCTTGCTCAAGGGCACAACGGTGGCAGCCGGGATTCGAACCCACAACTTTTCAGGCTACTTGCCCGCTAGCCAGGTTCCTTAACCGCTACGCTACCACCGACCCTAGATGTGCTCTAGCCTCTGTCCTGTCACTTCAAATATCATGTCTTATTATAAGCATCACCATTCATGTGATACAGTGCAGTCATATGTTCGCCATGCACAAAGGGATTGAAAGATGTCTTGGAACAGGCACCCTTTTTAATAGCAAAGCTAAGCCATTAATAGCAAATATAGTGTCTGATACAAAGGAGGGAAGTGGGGGGTTTGGTGGGTTACAAGGGAGACCAATAGCAGTCAGTGTTTTGGCCTTTCAGTGTATTAGCAGTTCTGTCATGAACATGGCCATCGTGTTTAAAAATCAAATCTAATTTCAAGATTGTGATAGAGCATTGATGATTATCCAGGCTTTTATCTGCTATTTGTGTCACAAGTTTGACTACTAAAAACCATAAAAGACCCGGAAAAACTTTCCCATTAACTGAAACTAATATCTGATTAGGGATGTTAATTCCCTCGACTCTGGACATGATTGGCAACATTTTCATGTGATATCATTAGACATGCCTGGGTCAAAACAATGCAAAATGTAAACTTCCAGCAAAATATATATAGCTGCAATGTCTTACTGCATAATGCTTCCAGCCAGTCATATGCTGTACTTTTCTGTTGCCATTTGCTAGTGGCACTTCAACTTCTCATCGCCTCTTTGTTGAAGTAAAATATATTCAAGTTTTAACAATGCCAGTTATTATTCATAGACCTGTGTAGATGTCCTGCAAAGAGCACACCTCTATCTTTATTTTACATATAGGTGTATAAAATGGAAGGGTCAGTACAGGTCTGCATGGGCTTTTTAAATGGAACTTACAGTGAGAGAAAGTGAGCATGTGATATATTATTGATTTCAAGTGTTTTCTATTTTATGATAGGGTTTGGGGTTTTTATTCTTTTATGCACACTCTATTGCCTGCCACCCAGGGCTTCTGAGGCTTAGAGAAGGGAACATTAGGACAGAAATGACCCTTCATCTTAATGGCTGGTTTACATTACAGGAACATATTCTCTCTCTCTCTCCCTCTCTCTCTCTCTCTCCCTCTCTCTCTTTCTCTCTCTCTCACACACACCCAATCTCACTCTCTCTCTCTGTCCTTCTTTATCACTCTCTCTCTTTCTCTCTCCCTCTCTGTCTTCCTCTCTCTCTTTTTAATATTCTACTCTTGTTTCATTCTACATCTTTTCCTCTCCACACTAATGTACATTGGCACATATTAAAAAGGGTCACTCTCTGACCAGTGGACATTTGAGTCATTCTTAGTCCTGCTCCAGACATTAGCTATAGCGACATTAAATTCCATCATGGAATTGGATTGTGAACTCTACTTAGAGCCAATCTGCTGAGCAGTCACATAGCCTGCAATCCACTGTTCCCGTGTGTTTGAGGTATTTCTGGAAGGTGGAACGGGCACAGCGTCAGTTTGTGTGGAAGTGTCCCATGGATGGTGAGATTAAATGGTTATGAAAGGTGGTTGCTAGACAAAATTAGGCCGTGTGGGAGTAAGAGGCTTATGTTGTGTAGGTGGCATAGACATACAGGTCCTGTATATGCAGTTGACCCTGATGTGTGCTGTGTAATTCCCAGGTTATGGAATGTTCAGATGAGACAGCCTTTCCCTGGGCTGTGGACGCCCAAAACCTAACACAGACAATCTGTCCTGTCACTCTCCCTCCTCATGCTCCAGTTCACTCATCTGCCTCAACCATTCTGTGTACCTCCCAACATCCTCATTGCCATGCACCCAAATGTACAAATTTAGGTAGAGATGATGCCCTCCCCCTCCCTCCAACTTAATCAATGCTTTGTTTTGTTCTGTGTCAGATTTTGCATTTTGTGGGGTTATGAAGTTTCATTCTCTAGAGACTGACATGTTACCCCCATTTCAAAATCATCATTTCATTTTATCTTGAAAAATGGCATGAGACACCCTTGTTACTTGCATTTCTCTAGCAACTGAACAGCAAATATAAATGTATTTGACATCCTGCATTACATTATGTGAGAGTGCAGCTACTTGAATCAAATGCACTGTATTGCAGTAATCATGTAGAAGCAGTTCATAAAGTAGGAATCACAGTATGCCAAGTCTCTAATGAAATTCAGGCAATTTGTTAGGTTAACCATTGCCTAACAATTCTCTTCTGGATTTCTCTTTTGCAGAAAAAAGAATGGCTCTGCCTGAACTGTCAAACACAGCGGCTGATGTCAGGCGGGCTCGGAGACATGCCTCTTCCTGTTCCCCAGCCGTCTCCCAAGCACCAACCAATGGGATCGCCTCGACACCAAGCGCCGGCCAGTCAGCAGCAAGCTCAGCAGCCATCCTCTCAGAAAGTGTCCAATCAGCAGCAGGAGGGGCCGAAGGCAATGCCATCACAGCAGAAAGCTCCCTTGGCTCAGGGGAGCGGTCCCTTCGCCCCCACGACTGCTAAGGCACCAGGGGATGCAAAAGCCCCTGGTCAGACCACTACCCCCAGCGAGACACAGAAACAGCAGAAAAATTTGGAGAAGGATATAACCACCTCCAAAACGGAGCCAGAGACCAAGGACACTAAGCCAACTCCCAAGAAGGGGATACAAGATCCAACACCAACCATCACTTCAACTAAAGATGAGAGGAGGGAATCTCAGAAGTCAAGATATTATGAGGTGAGATGATTTGAATATACCTCCATTTTGCATGAAACCATATTATACAATGCCATACTATACCATACTATAACCATAGTATAAAATACTGCTGAATGATTGCATATTTGGACTGTTATATCTTGAATGTGATTGGTTTTGTCAATCAAAGTATGCTTTTCTCAGAGCATTAGCTTTTATACTGATTTCACTTCACCCAAACTCTTAAATACACTCAAGGGAGATTTCTTTACGTTAATACACTAGATATTAGCATCTAAGTACATTTGCACTTAAAGATTAAATAATTACAGTGGAAGAGAATAACTGCTATTGCAAAAAACCCTGCTCTGCTTATTCTGGTTTCAGTTAGTGGGATTTATGCTCAGTAGGACAGTGCTGAGGAAGCAGATGGTGATGGATTTACACTTAGAGAATGGAGGAAAGAGATGGAAAGACAGACATAGGGAGCAGTGAAAGAAGACAGTAATGTCTTTTTTGCCGCCTCATTTCTTTTGAGCCATCAGTCTTTGAGACGGAAAGCAGAAGCTGCATGAATATGCAGTGCCATCGTGGCTAGCATGGCCGTAAAACGAACTCTTCAGTGTATGCAAACACTTAAATGAGCTTCACTAACTCCAGAGCAGTATAACTTTGTCCATCTAGAGAGCGTAGATGAAATATATTTATGGTGTGCCTTAAGTGTGGAAATGGTTAGCTCTCTCACACTTTGCAAGTCTAATTAATTTGTTGTCAATTTTTTTTTTTCCAGGAGGCAAACAAAACAAACAGCACCCATGACCTCTCAAGGAGTCCCCAGAGCCTGAGTGACACTGGCTACTCCTCAGACGGCATCTCTAGCTCCCACAGTGAGATCACTGGCCTTATTCAAGAGGAGGAGATGAAGCTGAGCGAGAGAGGCCTGAGCGGCCGCAACACTCCTCCCAGCCCCTCAGAGATCACCAAGTTGGAGAGCTCCATGAGACCACTACTAGAGTCCAAGGTGAAAGACCAGGAGAAAGACAGAGAGCACGAGCGTGGCAGAGGTCGGCATCATTCCCGAGATGCAGACGACCGAAAGCACCGGCCCCACTCCCTCTCCATCAGTCCAGAGGCCTACGACTCTGACGAGGAGCTGGAGGACATCATGGAGGAAGAGGAGGATCTGGCCGACTGGGAGGCCAAACGAGAGCTGCGTGCAATGGCTGCAGCAGGAGATGAAAGTAGTCACAAAAAGAAAGCAGGTCCCTCTGACATGACCGATGAAGAGTTTATGAGGAGGCAGATTATGGAAATGAGTGCGGATGAGGATAATGAAGAGGAAGAGGAGGAGGAAATGGAGGAGGAGGAAGAGGAAGATGAGGGCTATGGATATCAAAAGTCCAAAAAGACGCACAAGCACATCAGCGAATCAGCAAAAGAGAAACGACGCCTCACACACCACTCCAGCAGCTTCGAGGAAGAAACTAAATCATCCAGTGAAGTTAAGAAAGGCTATGCTGAGGAGGGAGAGGAGGACCTGATGGCTTCACAAGGTGGACTGCGCAGATTCAAGACCATAGAGTTAAACAATACAAACAGCTACACCCGAGACATTGAACTGAGCAACGAGAATGATTTGAGCCTGGACAGAGAACCCGAGCTTGAGATGGAGAGCCTCACAGGCTCCCCAGAGGAACGATCCAGAGGGGAGTACTCCTCCACTTTACCCCCGACCACCTCCAGCTACACCTCTGGCACCTCGCCCACTTCCATCTCCTCGATGGAGGATGACAGCGACAGCAGCCCCAGCCGCAGGCAGAGGCTGGAAGAAGCCAAGCAGCAGCGGAAGGCCAGACACCGGTCCCACGGTCCACTGCTGCCCACCATCGAGGACTCTTCGGAGGAGGACGAGCTGAGAGAGGAGGAGGAGCTCCTCAGGGAGCAGGAGAAGATGCGGGAGGTAGAGCAGCAGAGGATACGCAGCACGGCCCGTAAGACCAAACGAGACAAGGAGGAACTGAGGGCTCAGAGGCGGAGGGAGAGGTCCAAGACTCCTCCCAGTAACCTGTCTCCCATTGAAGACGCCTCCCCCACGGAGGAGCTGAGACAGGCTGCTGAAATGGAGGAATTGCACCGATCCTCCTGCTCAGAGTACTCCCCCTCTATTGACTCGGAGGCTGAGGGCTATGAGGTATCATCCAAGCTCTACAAGTCCGGCAGCGAGTACAACTTGCCGACTTTCATGTCTCTGTACTCACCCACTGAAAAGCCTGAAACGACCTCCTCTACCACAACCACGACTACCTCATCAAGTGGCAAGCCTTTGAAGAGTGCCGAAGAGGTCTATGAGGAGATGATGAGGAAAGCAGAGATGTTGCAGAAACAACAGAAGCAGCAACAACAGCAGCAGCAGTCTCGCTCAGGGCAGCAGTACAACACAAGCGCCTATCAACAGGAGGGCATCAGAAATGGTCAACAGTATGAGGATGACTATGAGTATGTGGATCAAGATGAAGCGGCATATGACAATGAGGAGACTGGAGATATCTATGAAGAGATTCGTCAAACATCCCAAACCATTACGAAAGAGTTGGACGAGCAAGGGGATATTGATGGGACCTATCCTGACAAGCAGGCCCTAGATACAGGCTCAGCTTTCGCCAAGCTGCTGGAGCAAAGTAATGCCCTTCTGACCCCAGGCACTAGTCCCACTCAACTCTCTGCCCCTGTTTCATTCTCTGAAACTGGAAGGGGCATCCCTGATGTACGTGTGACTCAGCACTTTTCAAAAGATGCTCAGAAGGACCGACTCAGAAGTCAGACTGGTAAGAATGGCATAACTCCTGTGGCTGCAGCCACTACCATAGCAGCCTATGGTGTGTATGCTAGAGATGCCGTAACAGTGTCTCAGACCAGTGTCAGTCAAACAGTGACCTCAACGCAGTCTAATCTGTATGGCCGCCATACAACTGGCAGCACTGCCACAACCACTACTACTGTCTCTAATGTCTCCAGCAAAATAGCAGAGATTACTCAGGCGTACAGTCAAAGAGATAGCTCAGGAAGAAGAGCGGCTGATAGCAGAGGAGTGCAAATGAGAGACAGCTCGACCTCATCTGAAACCGTAATCGAGCCTCGCACAACCAAAGTTTACTCCTATTATAAAAGTACAAGCCCTCCGCTCTCCCCAACCGGGTCACCAACACACAGCCCTCCCCACCACAGTAGGAGGACATCTGAATTTTCAACCCAGACATTCAGCCCAGCTATGCCTGCACAAGCAGGGGGTTCCCCTACCTCTCCAGTTATAGCTCAGGGGACCCAGACACCCCATAGGTCAGTCTCTCCCCGTCTATTCAGGCAACAGTCCTCGCAAGAAGCGCCAGTGGATTATGAGCCCACAAGTCCCTCAAGGCCAGTTACTGTCAACACTGCCACTTCTCCTCTTTCATCTCCTACAAGATTCAGTCGTCAGTCTACTTTTGATGCCTACTCACCACCCGTGAGTCCTCCAGACACACCACCTCATCAGCAGTCACCTTCCCATGGCTTCTACAGGACCCGCCGCGTTGAGAAAGTCAGTGTTGGCACAAGCATGATCACGACTGCAAGCACATACACTCGTGGCTCTCTTTCCATGGAGAACATATCTCTCTGCAGAATATCTACTGTTCCCGGCACCTCCAGAGTGGAACAGGGTCAAATGGTTCATGGAGGCAGTGTAGTAGACCTGAGGGCCCCATTAAAGCCAGCTCCAATTATCATGACAGACCAAGGAATGGACTTAACCTCATTAGCCACAGACTCACGAAAGTACTCAGGCAGCGCAGAGGGCAGCCCTATTCGACACTCGACAATTGTCCAGCCTCTGATCATGAACCTCAATGCTCAGGAGCAACCACACATGATGGCCTCGACACCCACAACTGTGAGTGTCACCGTGGCAGCATCCATGTTCATTTCCCAGCATAAGCAACCTGTTATTTATGGCGATCCTCTTCAGAATCGAGTGGATCTGGGTCAGGGTATGGTAGCTGTGTGCCTAGCACAGTCTAAGCCTGCTCAGCTGGACCCTTCGATTCCAAAGATTGACGCAAAGCTCGAGGACTTAAGCATTCAGCAGGAGCAGCTACGGAAGCAGCAGCAAAAGCTCCAACAGCAGCAGCAGATTTTGGAACAGCAGCTTCAGCAGCATCACCAAATGCAACAGTCCGGTTCTTTGTCAAGATTCAACCTGGCCGGTCAAACCCCATTGATGAAGAAGGAACTCATGGTGAGCCAAACCAGTAGTGCCCAACCTGTTGTCAGCACCATATCACCTGCTGTTGTTCCGGAGATGTACAGTGTTGGAGCTCCTGCTGAGATGCCACCCGCGTCAGGTATGGTGAACCTGGCCGCTACCAAGCCCCATACAGTGATGGTACAGATGGATGGTACCTCACAAGGAGGTCCAGTCTCCCAACTTGTTAAGCTAGAAGAGGGTCGGGACATTGTAGATCTTACCGGCCAGATCAAAGCAGAGAATCAAGTGGCCTGCTGTGATGTTGTTTACAATTTACCCTTTGGTGGCAGCTGTGTCGGAGGTCCGTTCTCCCAAAAGCCAAAGGCAGAGGAAGCACCTGGTGTCAGTGAGCCATCACGGCCACCATCGGCACCGCCACAACTTTACCAACCTATTGAGACTGGCGTAGATGCCCTGAATTATCAGGATATGGCAATCAAATCCTATACTCTTCCCTTCCCTGGACGGCTGCAACCATCTATGTCCGAGACTAACCTTGCTGATGCAGGACTATCGTCCTTCCATTCAAAGCTAGACCCACATCTTCAGGCAACTGGGGAGCTTGCCGTGGATCTCAGTGCACTGAAAAATCCTTATGAACGGATCCAGTATGGGTCTTACACAGATTTACGTCATGGAGGAGATGTGGCAGCCCCTCCTCTACCTATGAGAAGGTACAACTCTCTCTCCAACATTAGTGGAGACTATGGATACTCTGCTCGTGACCTTGCCAATTTCCAGGAGTCTAATCTTGCCCAGTACAGTGCGACTACTGCTCGGGAGATAAGCCGCATGTGTGCAGCCCTGAATTCAATGGACCGCTATGGCAGCAACCCTGATCTTGCAGCACAGTTTGGTGCTGGAAGAGGAAGTATCCCACCAGGTAGAATAAGTCTGTCACAAGGCCTGGCAGCCCTCAGGCCAAATCTAATGTATGGTCCAGATGGAAAGCCTATCTCCCACAGCCAAGCATTAACCAACCTCATCAATGCCAGGCAAGCAAGTCTCCGTGCACTGTACCCAACTGCCATAAGATCAGCTGACGGTATGACTTTTTCCACTATTAACACACCCATTGCCTCCACCGTACCAATCACAACACAGCCAGCCTCTGTGCTAAGGCCTTTGCTCAGAGGTGTTTACAGGCCATATCCCACACCAAATATGATGCCAGTGCCTCTGGCCAGCCTCACTAGAATGCCTGTGATGACTCCTAGGATACCCATGTCTGGACAGGGCCCATGCCGCTTCCCAGCACCCAACCAATTCCCAACAACCACCGCCAGCGCTGGTGTCAGCGAGCCACCTCCAGCAACAACGGTTCAAGATACTCCTATGTACCTTGGGAAATCACCTGTGAGTTCTGCAGTGTCTGGGATTGTCAATGCGCCTGTATCATCTGGGGCACCAGGTGCCCAGCCTACATCAGTGCCAGGTCCAGTGCCTGTCGTGGTGCCAACAAATCAACCACAGGACCAGCCAATGAATCTGTCACAGCCTCATCTCCACACTCAGACACAACCATCAGGGCAAGCTGCCGGCCATCTTCAGTCTCAGCAACTTCCAGCAACCCCAGCTGCTCCTACCAGTGCTGCCACCGCCGCGGCCCCTAGCGCACCAAAAGACCCAGAAGAAGAGAGGCTTCAACGACAACAAGAGCATTTGCTGCAGCTTGAGAGAGAGTGTGTAGAGCTAGAGAAGCTTCGTCAGCTTCGTCTACAGGAGGAGCTGGAAAGGGAGCGTGTTGAACTGCAACGACAACGTGAGAAGGAGCAGATATTGGTACAACAAGAGATCCAGGACTTGCAGACCATAAAGCAGCAGGTGCTACAGCAACAGCAGGCTGAGAGAGAAAAGCAGCTTGTGATGCAGAGGGAGCAACTTGCCCAGCAGAAAGCCCAGCTTGACCAGATACAGTCTCTGCAGCATCAACTGCAGCAGCAGCTTGAAGAACAGAAGAGACAGAAAACTGCCGCTGCTGCAGCAGCTGCTGCTGTTATTTGCGACCCAACAGGCAGAATTGTTCAACACGAACTTGTCCCAGACATGCCATACGTCGATGCTCAAATGGCCTCTAGGTCACTGCCCAACTCTGCCTCAGAGATGTGTTTGCGCGAAGAGCAAGAAACCAGATCTATGAGGAAACAGAGGTCCATGCCTCGTCTCCAGGATGGAGACGGAGATGGCGCACTGTTCCCTCTGACACGAAGAATTGTGGACAGCAGCGTGCAAACAGATGACGAGGATGGCGATGAGAGGTACCTTATGTCCAGACGGAGACGTACAAGGCGTAGCGTCGACTGCAGTGTCCAGACAGATGATGACGAGGACAAGGCAGAGTGGGAGCAGCCAGTCAGACGCCGGCGGTCCCGACATTCCCGCCACTCTGAGTCTGGGGGTGATGCCAAGACCGACTCCGCAACTGCCACCAGCTCTGCAGCTACCAAGGTGGCTTCGTCCAGCATAGCCATTCAAACCATTCGAGACTGTTCTTGTCAAACGGACACAGAGCAGTTGGGAAGAGCCTCCCCTGCCATTCAAGTGACAGTGCCTGACCCAAGTAAAGTAGAAATTGTCCACTACATCTCTGGCCCTGAGAGGACACAGAAAGGCCAAAGCTTAGCTTGCCAAACAGACCCCGAGGCCCAGTCACAAGGAGTGGTTGTACCTCAGATTAGTGTGGCCACTACCATCAGCCCCTATTCAACAAGTGTGCAGCTTGTTGGTTCATCAGATCCCCTCTCTCCTCGTCAGCAGGCAGCCAAGTTTGAGCGTCGAAAGCCCGACCCATTAGAGATCAGCTACCAGCAGCACCATCTGCACAATGAATCTCTGTCTAACCTGATCCGGCAGCCACCCAAGTCTCCTCAGGTCCTGTACTCGCCAGTATCCCCGCTTGCATCTCCTCATCGCCTAATTGAGACATCATTCTCCTCCAGTGAAAGGCTGAATAAGGCCCACGTCACTCCACAGCAGAAATCCTATACTGCAGAGTCACCCCAGAGACACTCCACTCTGCCTCGACCAATGAAGAATGTCCAGAGGTCTATGTCAGACCCTAAACCTCTCAGCCCAACCACAGACGACCATGCGAAGGCCAGGTTATACCTCTCTCAACAACAAGCACTTCAGAGTCAGGTAGGCATCAATATTCCTTTGCTCAGAATAGCATAGATGATAGAGAAATATGTCCAGCAATACTTTCAGTGTGGAACAACTGTAAATCATTTGAGTAATTAAGTAAAGCCTGCTATATATCTGAGAAAGAGGCTGAAAACTGTGCTCTTTTTATGAGACTGGCATTACAAATCAAATTGCCTCAATTTGAAATATTGTACTGGATAGAAGAATTGAAGAATTGTACTGGATATTTGGCAATGCAAGGTAAATTTTGAGTAGTTGAGAATAAGATAGCTAAATGTTTGTTTAACTCTCTGCAGTTGTGGGTGTACATAATTTATTGACTAATCAATTATTACGTGTATCCCTAAAAGAGCTGCAAACTCTTAAGTGATAGCACTAGTATTTGAAAGCACCACTGTCTAGAAATCACCCCGTTTTCCCATTGTATAGTTGATACCCTGGCCCAGCCTTTCACTCTTCCTTTTGGTAATATACGTTTAAATTAAATTAATTAATTTGACACATTTATTCTGATTTGAGTCCTGCAGTGGCATTGTAGTTGCTGGTTTAACTAAAACCAGGCACAACAAGGTAGTTTTTTGACATTTGGGTATTCTCAAAAAAATAATTCAGACAGCAAATAGGTCCCCAAAAAAAACCCTCCCTCTTATCTTTATTACAGATGTGCATGCCTTATTTACCTCCTCTCTAAGATAATCAGACTGCAGAACAAGAAATCTGATTATCCATTATCCAGCCAGCAGAAATTTCTTGTGGAGCATAGAGACAGACAAATGCGTGACTGAAATAAATCGACTAAGATGAAGGTTTTGAGCCAGAATGGTTCTAAAAGGGCTCACAGTACATGTTACTTTTCGAGAGAGAGTCATTACCTACAGGTAATTGTATTAGGAATTACAGAGCTTATAGCACCCTGTCATGAGAGTCTGTCAATGGTTCTTGGTAAACATTTATGACACCATTATAGACCTCGTTTTTATGAGTTTATGTTTTTATGATTTGTAATGTAAATTAGTGGTATTTTTACTTTTGGGTGATGTTATAAAAACATTAGGCCTATATTATTGCTATATTTCTACTGTTATAAAGTCATTACTTACCAGCATTAGGATGTATGCCATTGGCAGTTGACAGGAAATGCTGTAGCTTTCCACCATATGATATGCTTGTTATGATATGATACATGTTATGTTTGAGGAGACAAAAAGAATTTAAGAATGAAAAGAATATATATTTTAGTATAATCTAGTATAAGGGAAGTTTAAATCTTGAATTTTGAAACAGTTTTTCTGTTTTTTGTTTTTTTTCTGATGTTTTGCATGCTATGCTGACCCCACCTCCACTCTCCCTGGCCTTTGTGCCCCCTGCAGCTGGCCGCCCTGCAGCAGAGCTCCCTCCTGAGGAAGGTGAAGCGCACCCTGCCGAGCCCCCCGCCTGACGAGACCCAGCTGTCCATGGTCACCCCTGCCCTGCCCCAGATGTATATGCCCTCAGTGCCCACCCTAAAGGCTGGCACTCGCCCCGGCCTTATGGCCAAGGCTAGCTTGCTGAAGGACCTGACGCACGAGCTGAAGGCGGTTGAGCAGGAGTCTAGCAAGCTTCGTAAGCAGCAGGCAGAGCTGGAGGAGGAGGAGAAGGAAATTGACGCCAAGCTCCGTTATCTGGAGCAGGGCATCACTCAACGCAAAGAGACTCTGGTGAAAGAGAGAGAGAGGCGGGAGCTGGCGTACCTGCGCTGCATGGGCGACGCGCGAGACTACATGTCAGACTCCGAGCTCAACAACCTACGGCTGGCGGCAGCTGCGGCGTCTTACGAGAGCAACGGTCTGCTGACGAGACCCAGCACGGCTCCCCTCAGCCAGTTCTCCAGTGAGCTGAGTACCGCCGCCCAGTACCCTCCCACTTCATCATTCGCCTCCTACCAGTTCCCCCAGAGCCAGCCAGGTCCCGCCCCACCGGCCTCCGCCCCTTTCCAAACCACTGGATACAACCAGCCTCCCTATCCCACTGTCTCCCAGGCCCAGGCTCTCCCTCAGCCCACCCCTCTACAGACCCATCATCCTCCCCCATCATACCAGACTCCAGGGACCTTCCCCTCCCAGACCTATCCACCAGGCCAACCTCCATATCCAACTGACCACAGTGTGCAACCGCCACAGCCAGGACATCCTGGGTTCCAGCAGCCTCCACCTCCTGGTGGTCCAACTCCTTACCCAGCCCACACTACGCCATACCCGAGCCAGGCACCACCCTACCCGGTCAGCCAGGCGAGCACCTACCAACCTCAGGCCGACATTCTCACTGTGCACCAGAGGCCTCGACAGACCTCATTGGCTGATTTGGAGCACAAGATGCCCACTAATTATGAGATCATAAGCAACCCGACAGTTGTCGTGACAACCACTGCTCAAGACGCCACATACTCTCAAACAAGTATGGCCCCGTCTTATGGACAGTACACAACTACCATGGCAAGCACTTATGGTCCTTACTCCACTGCTGTGTCCAGCACTTACGGAGGCTACTCAACAACCACAGCAAGCTCCTATGGGCCATACACTACAACTGTGGCTAGCTCTTATGGCCAGTACACAACCACTATCGCTAATACTTACGGCTACACCACAACTACAGCCAGTTCCTACGGACAGTACACAACCACAATGGCTAGTTCTTATGGCCAGGCGTCTGACCGACTACACTCAGTCGACAGCCCTTCTACCTATGCCAGTGATGGTCTGTATGGCTCCTCCAACCTGGAGCAGAATGGTCCTAAGAGCTATGTGGTGATCGACGACATCAGCGAGCTGACGAAGGAGGGCATGGGCACAACCGCTGACCCGCACCGCAGCGAGGGCCACGGGCGCTACGGGGGCGACGCCGTTCACACCCGAGGAGGGAGCTCCTACGGCCGACCAGAGGACGTGCAGCAGGAAGACCTATACGACCATCACCACGGCAGGGGTAAGAGCACCGGTGGCTACCATCCGCGTGGGGCAGATATGTATGGCCGGGTAGTGGGCAGCAGTAGCATGGGTGGGGGATCGTCCTATTACTATGACGACTACAAGCACTCGTCGATGACAAGCTCGCGTGCAGCCCAGAGGCACTCGTCCAAGAGCTTGGCTCCAGCCGTAATGTCCACCAAGAGGAGCAAGCATCGAAAGCAAGGCATGGAGCAGAAGATCTCCAAATTCTCGCCCATCGAGGAGGCCCGTGACGTGGAGGCCGACCTGGCCTCCTACACAATGAGCACTTCCACAACCAGTGGCTACGGTTCAGGCTCCCGGTCCCGGAAGCTCCAGGATGACTTCGCTTACGGGCTGCGCAAGGGTGTCTACGACCCTCAGCGGGGCTACTACGAGGAAGACTCACGACTGTACAGCCATGGCAGGTCCCGCTCCACCGGTTACGTTCCAGTAATGGACAAAGTCACAAGCAGGGACTCGGGCTATCGAAGCAGATCGTATGAGCGGGACTACTACGAGCGGTCGTACCGGAGCGGCTACGGCAGCAGTGGGCGTCCCACCTTGCGCTCACAGTACTCTGAGGAAGAGAGTCCTCTGAGCCCAATGGGAAAACCCATGGGCGTTGGACGTGGCTATCTGGGGCCCGATCCTTACAATCCATACGGCTCCAGCCACTCTTTGCCAGACGTGCAGGACCACATAAGAGACTTGCCCAGGACGCACGTCTACAAATCTGACGATATGTACATTATAGATGATTACCATTGTGCTGTTTCAGACAGCGAAGGTAATTGGGCAATGAATGCCAAAGTCACTGCCTACTGTAAAGCGTCCCCCACCCACCAAGAGCGAGAGAGATAGTGGCAGGACTGAGAGCGTGTTAATAACCAGTGCATGTCCATGTTGCGTCTCCCGGTGTCTTTAGCAGCTCTCGTCAGAACCGAATGTCTGAGCTGTCGCCGGCACACAAACTGCATGAGCCGTCGTGTCGTGTTGTCTCGTATCGTATTCTTGCATTTCCACCCCCCACCCCCACCCACATCCCCTTCTCTTACTTTTGCATGTCTTCAAGGTGCATCATTTGAATCATTTTTCATATCACTGAATGTATATATTTTCTGTTTGAATGTTTATGTGTCAAATGAATATCAATATTGTGTGTTAAGTCAATGTGATTTGATAAATTCCATGTATTTGTGGGTATATGTAGTATCTCTGTGATTTTTATTTCTGTATGTGCTGTTCTCTATGTGTTTTTTCTCTGTGGTTTGCATGATCTTTAAGTTTGGTATTCTTCTTTCCGTTTTTTTTTTTCTCTGTTCTTTCATTTTGCATGGCCTCAGACTGCATGCCTGTGTCACCAACGGATCTGGAGATTGACTGTGATCTGCTTTTGGTTTCTAAAGCCTACCACTTGGGCCAGGAGGAAACAGACTGGTTCGAGAAGCCGCGCGATGTCCGTGGCTCCCGTCACTATGGTAGCACGGGCCACTCCTCGGGGAGGCGAAGCCACGTCAAACACACGTACCACGACTATGACGAACCGCCGGAGGAGGATCTGTGGCCGCAGGATGATTACGGCCACTCCCGTTCCCACTCCTCATCTCGGGAGCACCGTCACCACGGCAGCGGGAGCTCAGGCCGCCACTCGTCCTCCCGCCATGGGACGAGACACGCTCCTCCCGCTCTTCCCGTTCTTCCAAGGACCCATCCGTGCGCCACGACTCCCGTTCCTTGTCCTCGTCTTCAGGCAAGAGGGGCGACTCCCGCTCCCAGGGCTACCATACCTCTGACTACTCACGCGACCCCTCGGGCCACCACCACGGCCAGCGCTCCAGCAGACAGTCGTCCCACCACCAGGGCTCTTCCAGCAGGAAGCAGCAGCAGGATCTGCAGGGCCAGCCGTCCTCCAGGCAGCCTGGCTCATCTGGGTCCAGGACGCCCGGAGGGCCTGCTGGCCAGGGTAGGCAGCCTGGTTCGGCGCTGCCACCGGATGCGCAGCAAGGTCAGCGGGCACAGCTTCAGCAGCAGCCCCAGACGTCGGCGGCAAGGCCGGGCCAACAGACACCTGCTGGGGGCCCCACAGCGCAGCAGCAGCCAATCCAGCAGCAGCAACTCCAGGCCAAGCCAGGGCAGGTGGGCCCAGCAGCAGGAACAACACCCACACCTGCTGCTATGGTATGTCACCCCTGATATACTGTCCATGACAGACTTAAGAAAAAGTTGACTACTTTTTTCTTAAACCTGTATATGATATCTTAAGTGGTGATGTAGTCCGTAGGTCAGACCCCTGTAGAGTAACACTGATTTAGTGGTATACAGGTACAACTAGCTATTAAGTGATGAAAATTTGAAAACGGTATTTCAAAACAAACAAAACCGATTGTGTATTGAGTCAACGTATTGACTATAATGAGTCATGTTTGTTTTCAACAAATTGTATTTGTTGTGGTTGTTGTGGGCCTAGCATGTTTAGGAGGCAACTGTGCTAGACTAAGCTGATCTCTCTTCCCTGCACCATGGCTCTTTTTCAGTTCTCAGTACTGATTTCAGTTCAGTATCATATTACCCTGATCTGTCCCATAATTGGGCTCATTAACCTTTCCGAACTTTCTTATGGCCTCATCTCCCAGGCACTCTACATTTCGCTTAAATTGCCCTCCTTCACATTTTGCAAATACCTGCTACTCTGTTTATTTCCATTAAATACACTTAAAGACACATGCACACACACACATAAACACACACGCACACACAGATATACCCAGTTATTCCCTGATAAGACCAGAGCATGGTGTTTTTCTGTTTATTTAAAATTTTGGTGAGATCCTGGTAGTAAGGCTTATCTCTCATTGCTATTAGCTAACAGTTCTCAGATAGTGCAGTGTAAATGTTTTCCCCCTTCTTTCACTAGTGTGTGTGTGTGTGTGTGTGTTTGTGTGTGTGTTTGAGAGAGATAGAGAGCAAAACTGAGAGAGAGAGAGAGAGAGAGAGAGAGAGACTGTGCTGCTTGTCACAGCCAATCTAATCACATTTACGTTTTTTTTTTTTTCCAATTCTGTAAAACGTTGAATCCATGTCGGTTGATTAACTGTATGGGTGTGTGGTACAGTGCTGCTGGAGAGTATTAATACATTGTCAGGCACTGGAGTTTGGAGTCATTATTTCCAGTCCAAGTAAAATTAATTGTCTTCATTTGGATCATGTTGAAAGAAAAACTTGAATTAAAATGAATCGTGAACAATGGGCAATAAGTTCAGTGGCATTCAGCTGATGATTCATGATTAAACTGCTGCACTGCTTAGTTTGAATAGGCCTAGTGATTAGATGCATTGATCTGCACCTCCTGAATGAAAAGGGAGAATCAATAGGACTTATTGCCTTTCCCTAAGCAAAAAAGTGAGTGCTTGATGGCAGTTTACGATCATGTGGCAGACGGCCACTCGCTAAACCCTTATGTGGTTGCCATACTCAGTATTTATATTTATCAAATGGAACTTAGAGAGATTGCACACTGATGACATCTTGATGCCAAAACGCGTTTGTAGCCCAGAGCATAGTGCAATAAATGTTTTAAAAAGCTTTAGAAAAAGCTAAGACAGTGCGGTTTCTTCTTCCACACTTCACGCCTTTATCTCGTCCTTAAGCCCAGAGTAGGTTTGGAATTTTTGGAGTTTGAGCGTGCCTACTTTTGAAACTTGAGAGAGATTGCACACACCCACTGCACTTTTAGATAGAGAGCACACAGCACTGCTGAATCTAGGTAGCCTAAATGTTTCACTTATCCCACTGTCAATTGTCAGTACTGGGTATGGCAAACTATGCATTTTTTGTTATCTATGGTATATATCCCTCTAATTTTAATCAATTTAATCATCAAATATTACTTTTCTGTCCAGTATTTACATATATTGATGTTTATCATTTACTTGTCTTTGCCTTCAACTCTGAGATAGAATGATCTGTTTTGGCATAATATGTATTGCGTATTTGACAAGGTTCTCAGTATGAATATGAGTATGCTATTGTCCTCTTTTGGACAGGTTGAACCTAAACCTGCACCTGCCACCGCGATTGGAGCAAAAGCTGCGATGGCCCAGCCTGCCAAAGCAGCTCAGCCACCGCTCACGGGGATAGGCAAGTCTTTTCTGCGCATACACACACACACACACACACACACATACATACATAAACTCACACAAACCATCATCATCATTTCAACTCGGATTGCCTCCACTTTGTACAGAATACATTTTATTGTTCTGCCACGTGGAAGATCACATACTTTTTCAGTCTCTATCCCTCTGTCACACAAACAAACACACACACACACACACACACACACACTGACAGTGCTTTCCCTTGGATGAGATTGCATAAGGTATCAGGGCTTTCCTGTTTAATCTGGGGATTAGAGTCAGAAAATTCACTTGAGAGACAGCGAATAATCTGCAACCAGGAAATGCATGGAAACAGTTCACTGCCACATCACTGATCTCTCAAGTATTTGTGTGTGTGTGTACATCTGTGCATGTGCATTTGTGTGTGTGTGTGTGTGTGTGTGTGTGTGTGTGTGTGTGTGCTTGTGCGTGTGTAATGTGTGCATGTGTGGTGATGCTACAAATCATGGGCTCTCTCACAATTCATGAGACATATTTTTAGCCCCATAATGGCTGGCAGTAATGGCAGGCATAATCGTCACATTTGCACATTTGACTCACTGCAGTGCAATGGTAAGGCTTGAGCAGAGGACTCTGTGACTCTTGCCTTCTTAAAAACTAATTAGCTCTTGGCATAGTCTCTCGCTCCACCAGTTTAGATTGCTGAAAATGTCCATTTTTAAAACCATAGTTTCAAGCATTTGACAGTATGCGTCAGTGTCACAAGACAAACGTGTCATCCAAAATAGTACACCCATTAGGTTTCTCAGTCGTGCTATTCTTGGAATAGCTATAGAGTACCCCCCCAACACACACACACACACACACACACTCACATACACATGCACAGACACTCTCTACAGTAAATAGATTTCAACAGAATTTTCACTTCTGGAGTTGTGGAGTTGTGTTGAATGTACAATGCATGTTTGTGTTTGCTACCTGAGTTCCTGAGGATGTAATCTTTCCTGTGTGTACTCCTCTTCCCCTCTCTTTTCAGGTTCCAAGGCCGGTGGCATTGGTTCAAAGGCAGGTGGCATAGGCAGCGCAGCAGCAGGGCAGCCTGGTGCAGAGGGAGAGAGCTTGCTGTCTAAGGTCCTGCCATTAGGTGGCGCTGCAGAGCAGGCCGGGAAGCTGGGCGAAGGTGAGGACAGGAAACAGTACACTCAGTGCTTCTGCAGTACACAATATTTAACCTTCATGTAGCTCATGTCTACTCCTATGCTGTAGACCATTGTTTGAATTGCAGACCTCTACAAACTGTTAAATTGGTAACGTTGGTCTAAAGGTTCCAAAACTTACTCTCATTACATACTTTATGTCTTTCTCTCATTGTTTCTCTCTCTCGCTCTCTGTTTTTTTTTATTGTGTGTCTCCTGCGTTCTTGTCATTTCATTCTTCCATGAATACCTTTATGTTCACCAGCTATCTCTGGATTTGGCAAGAAATTCACTTCCTTCTTCTGAGGTGTGTCAACAGAGGTGAGTCATCTGCTGAATCTCAGTGTCAGATGTGATGTAAGCCGTAAGCCCTAAGCACTTTCAAGAGCTCCTTCATGATTGACTGATTCATGTTAGTTATGTCTTTAAAGGGATACCTGGCTAGTAAGACATGTTGGCCTTATAAGATTGATATTGGCGTCAGCTACTTAAATGTGATTTAAAAATACTCCAAATGTTTCCGCTTTTCTTAAAAGTTTAAAAGATCCTTTCACTTGTAAACTGCCATTGTTGAAAAAAGTGACATCACCCGGTTGAATCTAATCAAGGTCCAATCAAGGAACAGCAATCAAGCTGTTGCTGCACATAAACACAATCGGTATCAACCAGGTGATGTCACTTTTTACCCAGAAAGCATTGAGACGTAAATACAATGTCAGTTTCCAAGCTCTGTAAAGGAAGAGATTTTCTAACAGTTTTAATAAAAAAGAAAGTATTTTGAGTGTTTTAAAGTCCTGTTAAATACAGCTGATACCTACATCAGTCTTATAGGGCCAACATGTCTTACCAGTCAGGTAAGAGTTTAGGGTATCAGGTTAATCAAGCAGAGCAAGTAGTTAAGTATGAGTTAAATATGACATCACATTTCATTTTCCATCAATCGTAGTACACCTTGTGACTACAGAAGAGTCAAGTTTTACATAGGAAAAATATCTGGAATTCTTTGGACACTTTTAAGCAAGATGATTATTGGTGAGATGCTAGTGGCAGCCAAAAGGTTTAATGATATATGCTAACCTGAAGCTAAAAGCAGTCAGATGGAGACAATGGCTGGATGAACTGAAGAAAGCTAAAACTCAATTGTTTAACTCTAGGGGAGATGGAAAGTGAATAAATTGGTGTATGCCATTTAACGTTGGGGAGAGCCATTAGTTTTTATCCATAATTTCATACGAAACTGTCAGGCACAGACTAGACACGACTTGA
Source organism: Tenualosa ilisha (assembly GCA_015244755.2). Lineage (NCBI taxonomy): Eukaryota > Metazoa > Chordata > Actinopteri > Clupeiformes > Clupeidae > Tenualosa > Tenualosa ilisha. The sequence goes on from PYXC01002597.1 coordinate 2,342,252, forward strand.
TATTTCAAGAGGGATTTATTTTCAAAAGGAGAAACAGAAAACAACCAAGGTCAACATCCACTACATATAGCGGAGGACAAGGAAATAACTATAACGCTCAGAAGTGTAAGGTGAAACAAAACGCAAACAGGTAACAGGGACATACAAGGTCCAGACTTAAAGCACACAATCTAAAGTAGGAGCTAAACAATACCAAACACGCTGGAGTTCAGGAATGCGGAAGGCTAGACACACGGGTGAATCTCAGGAAACGAAGAAACAAACGGCTGACTCGGAACATATCCTGGGGATGAATGACGAGGCCAGACATCAGGGAATCAGGGAGAAACACTTAAATACGTGGAGACCAGGTGAAACCAATCAATACTCAGGTGAAGGTGAGCGTGCACCAGGAAGTGGCTGTGAACGAGGAAATGAGCTGTGAGTTTGGGAGGCAGAGTGAGGGGGTGTGGTTGTGGCCAGGTCTGATGCAGACCTGACAGAAACATTTTAGAAGCGATATGATTGAGCCATTAATTGTAGAAAATACTGCATAAGTAAAAAAGATTCCTGACAAAAGTTACATTCACTTTAACAAGCAAGGATGAAATCTGAGGACTTCACACCATGAGAATCGTCTCTGGAAACAGGAAACGTTCATTCACTGCCCACACACATGGAAAATCTACCTCTGTACAACACAACCCTGCTGGGTAGCTAAGCGACATGACTGATTTTTTTTAGTCTTATAATGCTTTTCTGTAGAAGGTCAGGTTACTCTTCAAATCTTTTGGGTAATTTCAAGGGGGGTTACCGGCTGAGTGTGTGTGTGGGCTGGTGTTTCCTCAGGTGTGCATTTATGATTTGTTTGTGTGTGTGTGTGCATGTGCATGCGTATGTGTGTATCTGCATGCGCGCGTACACGAGTCAATTCCTGCTTGCTTCTCTGTGTCTCATTATGACTTTGATGTTTGTCTGTTTGTTTGTTTTCCTCCTCAGGATTACAATGGAGTCTTGGAGAAGAAGGCTTTGTACTGGAAAAACCATTGAAGTTCCCCTTCTATGTTTTCATTTAAATGAGCGAGTGTGAAAGAGAGTGTGTGCGAGAGAGAGGGAGAGAGGAAATCGGAGTGCACTGGTGAGGGGCTACTCTGTGCATTGATTAGCATGAATCTTCATTTCTGAGGCAGCATGGTTTTAATACTTTATCCAGTACTTTATAAGAAAATAATACATTGTAATAAGACACTAATCGTAACCATGACCAAATTATCATTTCATGGAGTGATGGACATGTTCAGTTCAGCATGTTGAGAAAGTGTGATAGTTGGCAAAGATTTTTGATGTTTTTGTGTGTTTTTGGTATTTGATGTTTTTAATATACCGAAGGGTATGATATTTCATGCAATGTACTCTAACTGAACCCAAACATCACAAAATATCAGCCACATGGGGTTGGGTGAAGATATGATGCAATATTGGGTAATACTTTATTTGAAGGTGTCTACATTAGAATAACATGAGCCTGTCATTAACATGGCATGACGCGTATCGTGAACATTTATGGCATTTCATTCATATTTAGGACTGTTGTCATTGTCATTTAGTTTTTGTAATGTCTGAACCCCAAACAGCGTAAACTTTACATTACAAAAAAACTAATGACATTTAATACCAACATCCATAAACATTAAAAAAAAGTGTCATTAATTTCATGATATGTGTCATGTCTTGCTAATGACAGGCTTGTGTCACTTATGTAGACACCTTCAAATAAAGTGTTACCCAATATTTTTTTAACAATATTTAACACATAGCTTTTGCAATACTTCGTAGTATTTGCAATACTGTGCTATGCCAGTATTTATTCATCCATATAGAACTCGTGTAGGGTGTTTGACTCTACGCTGCAGCATAATGATTCCTTCTAATGTCATCCTTCACCCAGCGTAAATGTTTTGTCATGCTATTTTGCACTCCAGTGCTAATTGCTAATTGAATTAAGTCATTACTGAAGCACAAACTGCAGGAATGCTGTATGGATTGGATGGCTTTGTAATTGTTATGCACTGTTGCAATCTCTTTCAGCCAACCAGGACCGGAACCACAGGACTCACCACCCTCCTGGCCTAAAGAGCATCCAAAACCAGAGAGGCCAGACCGCTTTCCCCTGGCAGACCAGACAGTAAGGAACATCATCAACAAAGCGAAAATCTGAAGCTGGTGACAGGATACTACAAAACAGTTTCTTTCAGTTACTCACAAGTTATGTTAAGCCCAATATCCTCATGAGTTTAATATGTCTATGTATGCTCTATGTATTGGCAGTGAGTGGGTAGTGTAGCTCCTAGAATAAGTGAACCTCATTTCTGACACATTAAGAGACAGCATATATTTTAAGCATTCTTGGTTGCGAGCATGCCCGTCTCCCAGTCAGAGGTGCTTCTATTCGGTTTGCTCATTTAAGCCCGCAGAGCTGGACCATACAGTCAGTAAAACAAAGGTTGTATCTAGAATGTGAATGTGCTCAAGATATTATAATTCTGACCATGAAGACATAATGACTGATGATTTAAGAATGCTGATACTTAAGAGAGTTGAAACAGAGCAATCAAGGGCCATACTCGAGTGCACTGCCATCTCTTTAGCAGTGGCAACAAGTATGGTTTAATAACCATGCTTTTAGGGTTGTGAGTCACCCTAAGGTAGACAGAGAAATGGGACTGTTGTAAATTCTTAATAATGTAATGCATGCTTAAATGATTTAAATGTCTCCATAACGTTGGCCACAAACAGGAGTATTACAAAAAAAATTTGCAAAACATCAGAAACAAGAATTGTTCTTACATCCACCTACAACACACTAAATTGCTCCTGACAAACACACACACACACACTCACACACACACACACGCACACAATTAGAAAAGGTTAATGCGAGAATTGCACACACAGGATGCATGTGTATAATGTAATGGATCTCTTGTCTCACCCCCACTTTCCTAACAACCCACTCTAGCCACCTACACATATAACCACACAGAAAGAAAACACTGAGAAACAAGCAGGAATCCCACATAAAACACACACACACACACACACACACACACATACAAAGACACAGACATACACACACACACACACACACACACACACACAGATGGACACACACACACATAAACATACACACACAAACACACACACACACACACAGAGACACACACATACAGACACACACACTCACAAACACACACACACATGCACACAGCTTTCAAGAACAACCCTCTAGCAGGCACCGCTTGCCCCACTGAATAATGCATTGGGCAGGATCGATGGAATGAACTCTTATAAAGAGTTCATATTCGCTGCAAGTGTGCTCTTCTGTGCACTCCTTGCCTTGCTCTGGACAGTAACAGAATCTGTCCAGACGCGACCCTTCGCTGCATGATGGGATGTGGTTGGGATTGTGTTTCTACTCCCCTGGGTCCTCCTCTTCTTACTGGACACCAGCAGCAAGCCATGAAAAACTGTCCTGTGCTTACTGCTGCTAAAATATGCCACCAAATGGTCCCCAAACCTCTCATTTTAATTATCTCATTTCCCCTGCAGAGTGTACATGGAGTGTGTCCATGGGACTGTTGTGAATACAAATTGATCTTTTAAGAAAACTTTTTGAATTTAGCATTGTTTGAACAAGTCTGCTATTTTATATTCAATTCACTTCCTCCCCCAGAGTTTCCTCTTTTTATAATTACTGAGTTGTGTTACAGTGCTATTATAGAGCCACCATCAGGCCACACACACACAACTAATCTGACCAAGACCAGTGGAAAGACACCAATGAGTTGACTGTTCCAGCTCACACACTCTCTCACACACACACAAACACACACACACACACACACACAACCCTACTAAGTAGTCATTTATGCCTAAGGCAAGAGGTAATTCATTGCAAAGGGACATGAGAAAACAAATGTTTGTGGGGTAAAAAAAAAGCATTGTGTGTGCGATGAGAGCATTGTGGGCCGTGTAGCTGACAGTAATCACGGAGGCTTGATGGCATTCTCTGGCTCCCCTGCCTGCCTGTGATTGCAGTGTGAGTGTTCTCCCTCTCAGAGACTGATCGTTTGTTATGGCGCGCATCCCTGGAACAACAGAGCTCCTAATGCCCTCAATTACATGAAAACGGCATAACTGGCTACCATTGTTTTTTTTGTCTATAAAACAGGCAGATAGGTCATTGGTGGTAGAGTCAAATACTACTTGAAAACAGGCATACTATATCCTATGCACTACTCCATTCTACTGGCAATTAACAAGAATGAATCTAATTACCCAAGTAACATTAACAGTAGCCCTGTGTAGCCAGCTCAGTTCTTGTGGGTGGTGTAAAATCAGGTTTGTTTTCAAATAAAATATTTTTTTATATTAATCTCAACCAAAAGAGAATTGATTAGGCAGCCATGAAAAAAACTAATTCTCATAGGCATCATGAGTTTATTCACCCAGTCATTGATAGTAGTCAAATATGGGTTTTCTTTTTGTTATATATACTGTGTGTGTGTGTGTGTGTGTGTGTGTGTGTGTGTGTGTGTGTGTGTGTGTGTTGGTATGTGAGCTTGCAGGCCCTTATTGTGTTTACGTCTGTAAGCACTGTGTGTATGTGTTTGTGTGTGTGTGTGTGTGTTATCCTTCTGTTATAACTGTGACTTAGGCTTACGTTCAGCCTATGAGGTTCGCCAAGTTCATCAGACACTTATGTGAAAATGGATGGTCACTGTGACCCTCACATATGCAGCAGCAGTGCCTCATGGGTAAACTGGGCCAGTAAAAGGGCGGTTAGAGATGAGTCATGGTATGATCCGATCGAAAGGGCATTACCTCGGAAAGCAGTTCCCAGTTCAAACATCAAAGAATGCCATATTATGTTGTCCTCTGTGGGTCCACAGCCTGCTGTAGTTAAAAGTTCATTTGCAGAAAATGGTAGGGAAATGTTAAGGATATGTTTGTGATGTGTGAAAAGATATGTACATGTGCATGGAGTACACAGGTCACTGGGTACATGGTCAGTCTACACAACAGATGTTTAATGTTTTAGATTTTGCATGTTTTGCTCACAGGACATTTTTTTTTTCGATTTCGCCAGCGGCCTTCCAATTTGATTATATAATATTACCCATGCAGAAGCATGGTCACTTAGAATCTTGAAACACCCTCACCATCTTGTGGCCAAACATGAAATTGCACTTGGATTCAGTCTTGACTGTAGGTGACTCAATTCAGTTTCTGTATCTTCTCTCTCTCCTTCAGATCGTTGCAAGGTTTCCACCAATCCAGTTATCTGTAATCCAGCTCATGATCACTTGGCCAAAGAACCATGCCTTTGACCTCCCCAACCTCTGCAGTTGGTGACCTCTGAACTTGCATCTTGAGGGCTGTGGATGCAGCTCTTTTGCAGAAGGAGAACACACTGGGGGGTGTCTTCCTCCATCTGAGTTCCTCAGAGGAGAGAAAAAGCAAGCTGCAGAAACAGAGAGATTGAGAGAGAAAGATATCTGTGTCCTTCTCGCTAGCTCTACCCTATAGAGGAAACCTGAAGAAACCTGCGGAATACCAAAAGAATAGGAAATCCTACAAGGGGTCATCGTCCTGACCCAAGTTCAGAATCCGGAGTCCATTGGCGTCTCTTTTTGGGAATGGCCGTACCAGGCACACATGCTTAAAACACTGCCAGGGAAAACAAGCAGAGTGTGCCAAAAAAAGGGGGGTTCTGATTCTAAGCTCCTGTGCTCGGATTATGAACTCCAAACTCCCCTCTCCTGTGTGAAAGAGATTGTTTTTGAGATATAAAAAGATACAAAGAAAACAAAAGAACTTCATTGGTTTTTCCAGTACTTTGTAAGACCTTCTGTTTTGAGAAATCTTGGAATAGCATTTACAAGAAAAAAAAGAGGAAATGGAAGAAAACAAAAAAAGAAGTTGACCACGACGAAACAAATGTCTTCATCGTATGCTACGTTTTTATCTCTACATTCCAAAATGGAAAAAAAAATCCCTCCTTATTTCTGAATGCAGAATTCTTCTCATTCATTTTTACTTTTGTCCCTCTTGCAATGTGTTTAAAGAAGTGTAAAGTGGATTTGGACTGCATGTAACTTTATATCCAAGACCTTACACTGTTCACCATGTCTAACACACAGTGGCCATAAGACATTAAAGAAAAACAAGTAAAGTCAAGCATGGAAAGAGAGAGAACCGAGGCAACAAAGCAGAGGGTGAATAAATGAAATGGCTGTAACGTAATAGAGAAGAATGAAAGACTGGCTCTAAGGTGGGAGCCCACACTGGCCTTGGTTTGTCTCTCAGCCATCGCAAAGCCATTAAGAAACACCGGCCATGACGTTTGGGTCTTGGGATGGATCCCAAAATACCCTCAACTTATTTTGCGGTCCTCGAGTTTCTTACAGTTTTGTCGCCATGTTATTTTGCTTCATTAAGTTTGCCTCTTTGCTTTTGGTTGAACAGATACATCGCCTTAATTATTTTGGTTGTCTTTTAATTTAATTTATATACTTGACAAATTTTTTTTTATTTTGTTTTTACCATAAGGCTTAATTTCTTTTCACTGGACAGTCTTTGTATATTCATAATAATTATAGTAATAGTAAAGTCAGGCCAGTCATTGGTGGAGAATATGTTGATACTTTTGTATTTTGATTTATGCTTTGTTTTTATATTTGTCTTTATATGAATTAAGTATTATTTATTTTTCCAATCATCATTATTTTTACAAATGTCATTCTGCTTATTTATGCTTAGTTCTCTTTTGTGTTTTTATTTGTATTCTTCTTATTGTTATTATTTATGAAGATGTGTTTAAAAAAAAAAAAAAAGCAATAGTGCGCGACAGTCAGTCAGTCAAGAGCACAAGCATGTGACATTTCTAAACAAGTGGTCAGGAATGTGACACCTCTGACAGTGACTCTGATATGCCCTGTTCACCTGTCTCTGGCGACTCAAATCTGTCCCCTGAGCCTAGAACTGCTTCAAGATTCCCAGGTCCCACAAGGCTTTGCTGAGCATACTCTACATTGCCTTGCTCAAAGACAAAACTAAACCCTGCACTGAATGCCCTGAAGTCCGTGGTTATGAACAAATAACAAAAAGAGCGAAGTTGTAATTATTTTCAGTACCCTGAATATGGGAGTAGAATGTGTGAAAACTACAACACATGAGTAGTTGGCGGCCCATCCTCTTGAAGGCCGTTGTTCAATGTCCTAAGACACCAAAAGGGCACATGTCTGGGACCTGAGGACTCCAGTAATCTACCAGTTCATACTGTCAATTGTGATGGAGAGCTCTCAAGTCTTGTTGACTTCATTATCTACAGGTTCTGGTACTGTCTGCTTATGCAGGTCTGTACTGGAGAGGTAAGAGGACAGAATTGGGCCCCAGATGACATGATCATGTTTCTCGTACGATCAAGCTAGGATCAAGCATGTTTTGGAAAAAAGAAACTCCAGTCACCTTGATATTGTTGTATGTTTCCTGTTGGTACTGAGTGTGTGTGTGTGTTTGTGTGACTGGGTGTATGTGTGTTTGTAAACATGCGTGTATGCGTGTTTCTGTTCATTCAAAAACAAACAGAATATAAGATAAGAAAAAATCAATCCAACACAGGGGAGGTCGAGAACAATTAATGTTAAACGTTCTATGCAATGATTACTATTTGGTTTCAAAACAGAATAGGGACAGCATCAAATAAAAAACAACACTTGTCATACGTATGGAAAATAGAAGAATTGTTTTAAAGCAAACATGAAGTAAATGGATTGACTTGTTTGTAAATAGCTACTTGTAATGTCAGGAATTGAACTATTCAAAAAAAAATATCTATAAATATTTATTATTTTGTTTTGGATTTTCGTGGCATGATTGAAACCCCCTCACACATTCCTTAAATGGGACCCCGTGCAGATCAGATAGGGTTTCCAGTTCCCACCATCTTCACGCATGGATTTGTGGGCAGCATGGAGATCCCCCGTTGTTTTGGTCAACAGTGTGCAAATAACCTGAATTCCAGCATTCGGCTGCCAGATTATGCACTTGTTATTACATAAAAAAGAATTAACATAGGGCCTATATATAAGATTTATAGATTACTAAAGAGATATATTAGAAAATATTTAGAAAGATGAAGGAAATTATGGAAAACACTTATAGAAATATGGATCTAATATATTGTGTACAGCTAAATATAGAAAATATAATGGGACAAATCTGTAATTACAATGACCAATCTCAGAAACCAAGGGATGTCCACATATGTTTACTTGGTCATGATCTAGTACCACTGTCTATAGTCCGTACCTTTATTGGGGCATTTGAACTTAAACTGCAGGCTATGGGAGTTTTTGTGCAATATGAAGCATGACTGGAATCCCCTCTGGCTCCTCTGCTCCAGACGTCGTCATCAGACGGACTCTGACCTCTACACTGCCAGGTGTCATTCCAGTTATTGTTATGAATCTATCTGCCCCAGATAGGCTGTGGACTGTAGACAGGACTTCTGAGCAGAGACTGAAATTGTGCACTCACAGGCAGAGCCCTGACAACTCTTAGGTTTACCTCCAATCTTCAACAAATACAGTGTGTGTGTGTGTGGGTGTGTGTCACTTGCAGCCTTTTAGAATAGGCAAGACAGACTGAGGAAGATACGTGTACTGTCAGTGTGCTGTCAAGATGAAATAACCGACTGATGTACTACATGGTTCATTTTAGGGAGATATGCTTGTCCATACAAGACATGTTCTTTGTTTACAATGCGTAAGTACTGACCATACCTTCACTGCAGAAATGTGCAAATGTGGGGCCTTTGTAGAAAAGAAATGACATGACCAAGCAACTATATGTGCTCATCCTTCAACATGCACATCTACACTGTACTGCTATGTATATGTGGTCATAGGTTAGATGTATAAAGATTTACATATTTTTTGTAACCATGAATTTATTAATAGTCATCTAGATATTATTTTATCATAAAATAAATATAGATGTGTTGGTACACTGATATATCTATTGGGAGAAAAATTTGATTGAAAGTAAACGTTTATCATTATATCTTTTTAAATATATATATGAAAAAGAAAGAAGCAGTCATCACTCTCGTTTATCATATTCATGTTAGCTTGTTTTGATTTTATTTATTTTCCAAAAAGTTATGTTTTGGCTGTCCCTGTTGTACCACTGAAATGGCACACTGCCAAAACATGTTTTGGTGATGTAGTCTGTCTACATGAGTTCAGAATCTCAATACAGGTCTTTAGAAGTTGAGCTGTTAAAAAAGCTAGTGCATTTAAATATTGTTCGTCACCATTTAGAATGACTGGTGTGTCACATGTCAGAGGACATTCATTATTGTGTTCAATCTCTTTTTGCCTCAGGAAAGCACACACTAAATGCAGCAAGGTGAATCAAAAATAGGGACGGCATATGCATCGCAGTAAGGGCTCAATACAATACTGGTCACCAGAGAAAGCCATTTTCTTACCGTCCTGTCCCATCCTGAACAAGTGTTGCCTGGACTATGTGGGCCTCTGACGTCAAGAATTTGACTGGGGAATAGACCCATGTCTGGTTTTCTTTTTTTTATGGCAACCAAAAAAAAGTAATACTCTTGCATGTGATTAGCATCGTAGCTGTGCTGACTTGCTCCTTCACCTAGGTCACCCTGGGTAGGTACAATAACAGAGAGCCGTAGAATTGAACTCAAAAGTAGTGTTTGCTGAGTGAGACGGAACCCCTTTCCCCTTTTTGTGCATCCCCATTCTACCATTACTACCATCAGGGAAAACATCATCTTACACTTTTCTTATTTTTTCTTTCGTATTTGTTCATAAAAAGTAACAAGTGCATGACCTCTTGCAGCAGGCCCCCCTGTTTATCTCCCAGTGCCATCTGGAAGCCCGTGGGCAGCCATTTTCCTCACTGTAAATATCAGGAAAAAGAATTGTGAACAGCTCTGTAAAACATGTAAATCTCACGTGTACAACGATCACCAGGCATGGAAAGCGTGTAGTGTATGTCACACAGACAGACCTGCCAAATGATGTGCTTTTTGTGTATAAAAAAATAACAATTAAAAGAGAAAAATGACACATTGTTTCCAAAAATGAATTAAAAGAAAAAAGCATTGTGTATGTGGCCAGCTCGTGCAGAAAATCTTTAAAAGTTGTATTTGGAAACATTATTGGTCTGTGTAGAGTTTCTATACATGTTGTGTTTGTAAAATGGAAAGAGAAAGAGAGAGAGAAAAAAAAAACTTTCACAAGAAAGACCCTGGCTTCCATCAAATTTCTGAGTGGGGGGGTGAATGGAATAAGAAATTCAACTGAAAAAAAAATAACAGAAAAGTAAAAACCTAAATGATTTTGAAAACAAAATGTTACATTCACTGTTGTAAGTGCAATGAGCTATAATTCATGTATCCATCGTAAACCTTGTGTATGTTTCAGTGTATTCCTGTAAGCAGTTGTAGTAGACTTGGTGCATCATGTCATGTAATGTGATGAATGAAGTAATGATCCTACAATACATTTCAATCAGGAAAAAAGAATAAACGAGAATTTGAGAAAACAGTCATGTATGTTGTTGTCTTTGTGTGGTCAGCTGAGTGTGCATAGGCTAAACTTCTCTTCGTAGGCCTGGAGCCTTCACTTAGCGGGGCTATTGCAACAGGGAAGGAAAACCAGCCCCCCAAGTTGGAGGGGTGGCTGATAATATTGGTCTAACACAAAATTATATGTTGAGACCTCCAATAGCAACAATAGGGTCATATTGCCAGCCATAACACTTCAAGGCTTGCCTCCAGAGTCTCCTGAAATACCCTAGCTTGAAAGACAGAATGGTAGATAGAATTCTTATTATAAGGATGCCAGAATCACTGCCTGCCCCCTAGTCTCTTTGCAGATAGACTATTACTAACTGTAAATGTGGATCTCATCAAGTTATGATCATTATGGTGTCACAGAAGTAGACCTAATAAAAAAGTTACCTTAGGCTATTCCAAAGACAGGCTACCCTAAGCGATTTATGGTCTAGGTCTGGTTTGTCAAGTTTAGGGCTATATAAGCCTAGTCGGCACAGACAGCCTATCCAAAATGTTTTATTCCAATCCAGAATGTTCATTGTGTTCACAAATAAAAGTTGTGGTGATGGCAAATGTTTCCCACTGTGTCAATGCTGAACAGAACTGAAACCGTTATCATACAACAAGTGAACTTCAGTAAACTACCTGTCTAAAGTAATAACTTTGCAATTGTTCGCCTTGAGAGCATACAGAACCCGAATGAGAAATCAGCTGGGACCACAACATGCCTGGGACACCGTCATTGCGCGTCCTGTGCAAAAAAATATGTCAGATTAAAAGTCATTAGAAAAATAAATAGACCTAGGCCTATATATTTATAAAAATAAAATAATAGAAAGACATTTTACTTTTTTCAATACATCTCTGCTATATAAAAACACAATTTGTGGTTTTCTTCTGAATATTGTGGTCTTGGCTATAGTAAAATATATTCCTCTGGGAATTTATATCAGGCCAAGAGTGTGTAACAATAAAGTAAGTAATTGCAGTTCTTTATACGTTCATGGTAGGCTACTGCACCACGGTAAGCATCAGTAACCAAATGAACAACAAGCTTTATTTTCATTTAAAATGGGGTTGAAGACTCTTTGGGAATTGCTGTCTACCATGAGAGCACTTTTATTTTGATATCTATACTAGGTATTTTAGCCCGCCTACTAGTAGTTGCGTCTGCACGCACGCCGAAGACATTTTACCGCGTGCGCATGTGGAGTGCATGAAGAAACGGCGCACAAAATTGGCATTTACGTTGTAAACGCAATGGACGGTTTCAGCGAAATGCTGCTCCAGTATCCTCAGTTGATGTATGGTGGAGTTGGAGCGACTGCATTTGTTGCTGGAGGTGCACTAATTTACAAAATTGCAAACAGGTAATAACGGAAGGAAGCCGAACTGCGGCTAGGCCTCTTGTGTTTACAGTGGTGCTAGCAACTGGCTAAATGGCTAATATTAGTTCGTTGTTTGGTACGATATTCTATCGTGTATCTATTACAGAAAAACCTAAATAACGTTAAGTAGTCATTATAGCATTTTGCCTTTGTGCTATTCACATGCCCTTGCGATAGCTAGAATAGTATCGTAACGCCCAAGTCTTCACGACTCTACAGAAGTGTCACTGTCTAGACATAATATTAGCGTTGCACCGCGTCGTAAACGTTATACTATTTGTTTTGTTTAACGATACTTGTTTTGTTTATATGATGAGCTAGGCCACGAAACTGTCTAAAAGTTATCCCACAAAACAGTATTTTCGGTTAAACTGTTATTTTCGTGCTTTCTGGTATGTTTTGATACATTGATTGCCCTATGTCTAATGATACAGTGTTACTTCTCATCTCGTAGGAAGAAACCAACACATGTAAATGTGAACTGTTGGTTTTGCAACCAGGATACTGTCGTTCCTTATGGAAATCGGAACTGCTGGGATTGTCCCAATTGTGAACAGTACAATGGATTTCAGGAGGTGAAGACAAAACAAATCTTACTTGTGAATTATGTTTCCTAACAATAGACCAGGTTCCTTTGGATGTAATAAAAAATGTAGGTTGTGGATTGAAGAGGCAGAGTCATTTTAGTTTTTCCTTTGTATGCTTTTATGCTGTGGTTTAATCTCTCCTCAAAGTGTGAGATGGAATGCGTTGCGTGACCTGCTTACTGGCAGAGCAGTTACAAAAACTTGTAACTGTTTATTTCTATCTATATTAATCTCTAGAATGGTGACTACAACAAGCCTATACCAGCTCAGTACATGGAGCACCTAAACCACGGTGTTTCTGCTGGTTTGCCACCTCCTGAAAGCCCTAAAACACTACAGTGGGTGAACTGCCAGATGCTGCTCTGCAAGAAATGCAACACTAATCAAACCCTGAAGATCAAACAGCTTGCTTCTTTCATACCCAGGGAAGATGTATGTATCCATGTTGTGTAAAGTAGACTTGTTACACTATTGTAGAAGTGGGCAAATCGTGAAGTATATTGAAGGCAGTGTTTTTGAGTGTTTTGGGAAACAGTGTAGGGTGTGTTTAACATAATATCAGGTGTTGCAAGTCAGATTTTTTGTCTGTTGTGCCAGTACACATCTTTGTTTTTACTCCTCTACATTTGAAAGCACCTTATCTCGAATGCCTCTAAATTGCTTCATGGATGGCCAAGTGTGTGTTTTTTTTTTTTATGCAGTCATTGTAGGGATAACTGTTAAGATGTAAAGGCTAAGCACCAAATCAGATGGCTATAGAAGAATGCTAGCAAGAAAGCGGCTACATTGCAGTGTTTGTGATTTTGAGTCTCCAGGCAACCTAGACACTCTTGTGTATATTGGAAAGAAATGTGATGTTTGGCAGTGATGGCGGTCCATAAATAATTTTGTCTGGCCTTGTGACTTTTTAGGACAACTATGACGAAGAGATCGAAGTGTACAAACACCATCTGGAACAGACCTACAAGCTCTGCCGACCCTGCCAGACGGCCGTGGAGTACTACATCAAATACCAGAACCGGCAGCTTCGGACACAGCTGTTCAACCACCAACTGCGGCGCAGTCGTGAAGCAGACAAAGCCTTCATCAAAGTAAGCCCCACTTAGGTCTGCACTGACCAACTCATAACAGATTTCCTGAGCATTAAGAGGATTTCCTTACCTATTGCCATCCCTCAGAAATTGTATCAAGAGCGTGGCTTCAAAATGCTGGAGCCACTATGTTAATGAATTTTTAGAAGTCATTGTGTTTTTTATTTTGTCTTTGAAGGTCAAGCCAGCATTTGGGTTGTTGTTGCCTGTTTGTTTCTTTCTTAAGTAAAACATCACTGTAATTTTGCTTAGTGTTACCTGTAATGCACTGTCATGCAGTCACAAAACATGACTAATATTTGTGACAATGGATACATAGCAAGGCAAACTCTTTAAATGCACATCAGAAAGACAATTGTGATGCATCTTCCTAAGTGTTGTGTAAGGCTGCAGAGGTCTATCAGTAAGAGTAACTTTTTTTTTTTTTTTTTTAAATCTCACAGAATTCTTACGCCCTCTCCACACCTGCCCGAGTAATATTCCTCCGCTTCCTAGCTTTTCTCTTCTGTTTGTTTCTGGTGGCTGTGGCATTGTGCGACACAAACACTGCTGCTGAGAAGAGTGCCCCACCCACCCTCAGTGGCGGGGTTGCTCCCCCCAAGCACGCCCAAGTAAACCAGAGTGCCTCAGAGCAGAGTGCTGGTACTGAGACTGGCACTGATGTTTGGGGAATTGGACAGCTGTTGAGTGACCTGCTGAACCTGCTGCCAGGAGAGGTGTTGGAGAAAGCCCAGCTGCTGTGGCAGTATGGTAGCGAGCGTCAGACGGCTGTGGCCTCCATTGGCCTCCTGACCTGCCTTATGGGTGTTCTAATGGCTGGACCTGTCAGGTGTGTGTGTGTGTGTGTGTGTGTGTGTGTGTGTGTGTATGTGTGTTTTATGCTACTGCAAAAAAAAAATTACAGTAAAAAAAAAAAAAGCCATTTTGGTTTATAAAGTGTTTTTTTTTTTTTTTTTTTTTTTAGTCAGCCTACAGATTGTCTTAAATTGTTGTTATGTTATTGCAGCCATTGTTGCGGTTGTTACTTTTTTAGTCATTTGCAATTGTCAAGTTGGTGAAAGTTGTTTTGTGCTGTGTTTTTTGTTGAAGATTGCGGAGAATTGATGCGGTTGCCTCAGTCCTGTGGTTCGTGGTCACCTGCCTTTACTGGTCAGAAGATTACCTTAAAGTGGATGTTCCAGGCTGGTTCAACACGGTCAAGTTTGGCACCATTTGTTTGTGCTGCCTGGTTGGCTTTGCGGCTGCCGTGGCAACACGCAAATCCATGGGTCAGAGGAGAGCCAGAGGTCGAAGGTCAGAATCTGAACAGTGACACTCATGAATTTATTTTTATTTTAAAAAGCATTCATCAGCTGAGTACAGTGTAGAGCTTAAAACAAAACTCCTCTGTCTCATTCTGTCACTCTTCCTGGGTAACCATTTTCCTCCCTGTCATTCACCTGTGTTCTTGCTACTGATTTCCTACTAATGAATGTATTAATGTATTAATTCATTAATATGAATGTTAATCTTTTAACCTATTCCACATAGATATGCTATTTACATACTTAATGGTTGCACCAGAATCAGCAACTAAGGCCGCATACCTTTCAAAACACCAGTAGACAGAATATAAATAATGTGCACATTTTTAGTGACATTAAGAGTTGAATGTGACATTACGCTTTTATTTCAGTTGACTGCAATCATTTTTCATAATCATGATAAAAGCTGGGTGAAATTAAGAGGTTTCAAATTTCAAGCACTACATGTTTTCCACAGTTTGAAGTTTGACTGGTGCTTCTCCTTGCACCTCATTCTCCTGCTATGGTGTATTGACTCGTGGATAGACGTGGTGCTATATTCTATAGGTGTATTAGTAAGCTGTGATTAGACTGGAATGATGGAAAATTAATCATGATTATTTGCATAAAGGTAAAATTTTCATGACGACGGCCCTCACACTCTTATGGGCTATTATTACACAATCTTTATGCAACTGGAGATTTTTTTTAGGTATGAATGGCTTTGTTTTGTTTTTTTTATAATCAAAACTTAGCCTCTGCTACCATTTTTACATTGTGTTCTGGTAAGGTACAGAATGCATGTTATTTGCTCAGATTTCCGTTATGGTAACAGATGTATTTGTGCACATGTGCATGTTTCCATGCTGTAGAGACGTTAAGAGGTAATTTCAAAGCTAATGCAGCAAAGCAGAGGTGGCGTTTTTAGGCAAAGTAGAGGTTAGTAAGCTAAGGCTGGAAAACCAGCTCTCAATTTGACTAATCAAGACCTTATTTCGTCTGAAACTTACAAGAAAACATGGTAATGTTGTTGTTTTTTAAAATCTGTAAGGTGGTTTAAGTAGGCTGTTCAGCAGAGTACTGCAAAGTTAGCCTCAGCCCATGCCCTTAAACTAATTGGTTTTGGCTGGGTGTGCAGTTGGACCCATATTAATCATATGCTATGCGTTATTTCTCCAAGTTTAGTGGAACCAAAAATGGGCAGAATTGCCTGGTTTTGAACATTATAGAGAATTGAAAGTACCATAGAAAGGTATTATTCTAAGCTGTAGACAAGTAGTCTTGTAATGTGTTCCCAGGAAGGCAGAGAAAGGCTGACGTACTTCAGAAACCAGTCCCTTATCTGTTCAGTCAGGTGTATTGTGTTTTCCAACTCAGCTGTGAATAGATCTGGCATAAAGTGTAAAGTATTCATAGGCTGAGTAACACTTACAAGTAACTCTTTGTACACTATGCCCTTGTTTTTAATCCACCCATTCAGAAAGAGCATGGTTACTAATGGGTTACTTATATTCCAGCATTGCACATGCATGCATTTAGTAACAGTCAGTGTCTGTTTATTCTGGACAGAGCCTGGTTTCCAGACCTATTTGGGTGTTTCAACCATGTCCATGTAAGATCACTTTTCCGAGAAACGAAAATGTTCTCATAACACTAATCCATTGGTCGCAACAGACTTGTTCATCCACAAGGTCTAGTTTTCCCCAAACGTAACCCTGTTTGACTTAACTACCTATACTCAATGGTTTTCACTTGAAGAAAGGATTGATGTGAACAGAAAAAAAGAAAACGTGTTATGGTATTACTGTATTTTTAAGCTATTCCTTTCTATGTAGCATAGGCAAAGATTGTATTTACCATTCGCTGTATTTTTTTTTTTTTTTCTTTTTAAATGAGCCTGTAGCCAAATGCAGCATTGGACATGTATCTGATATGTTCATGTTGCTTATAAGACAATTGTACTATCAGGTGCATGCTGCAATGGGAGCTTGTTTGCTTCAAAATTTCTTAGGATATGCTAATCCTGCCAAACCAATGGGCCTCTGACACACATAATTATGTAGATAGACCACAAGTGCTCTTGCTTTGTGGTTATGCTGTTTACTGAAGGACCCAGTGTCTTATCCTACCTGGGATGCCATCACACTACCACCACATGTTTACATCTTAAGAGTAGTTCACTTAATGGTCATTATACTGTTCAAACACACAAAACTCATCAAAGGATTTGCCATGTTTGTCATTCGTCACTCTGTGTGCTTGTCACAGAGTACTGCATAGCTTTGAAGAGGAATGTCCGCTGCACTAGTCACTATGCCATGTCCACTGTTGTCTGTGGTGGTTGCCAGTCCATTGTGCTCAGCCACATAGCTGCAGTTCCCTCAACCATTATCCAAACAACCAAATAGGACACTAAGCACTGGTTACAGGCTCATATATGGAGCAGTCAGATGAATGCAAAAGCAGTCAAAACAATTGCTCCTGCACTAAGCAAAGTGTCATATTAGTTAAGCCTGTGGTTTTCCGCCATCTTAATTGTAATCCGGTAGATAACTACCCATGATAAGAGAAGTGGATAGCCTTCAGGCTGCTTTTGTGTTTTATACAGTTAGGCCTTGTCCTTTCCAACGCCTCCACAATTAGGCGTTTTGTGTGTTTTGGGGTGTGTGCTTGTGTGTGTGTGTGTTTCAGATGTAATCGATGTCAAAGGGAGATAAAAGCTCAGTCCACAGGAAGTGGGTTGTGTTTATTACCTTAATAGGTACCTGTTAACAAAGGACACGTGTGCTGTGGAAGTTTTAACTTTTTTTTTTTTTTTTTTTTTTTTTTTAAAAATGACTGGCTTCGTAATATTCCACACCAAAGCGGCAGTGACATGGGGCACTGCATGGCTGTCAAATATGTCTGAAGTGACAGAGAGGACATTATTTATTGCCTTCACAGTATAAGCATACATAAAACTTCATGGACTGAGTTTCGCTCTCCTGTTTAGAAAACATTCATGCCCTTGACTAGAAGAATGTCGTGTGTTCCCTACATTTTGTTTCCTTTAAAAAAAAAAAAAATGAATGCATAGACAGCTATGCATGAATTGAAGTGCTGTTTGTGAAGAATGTGAGTGTGTCTGTACCCGTGTCAATGTGGTGAAAGTAGTACTTGCAACTGTCCTTCACTCCATGTAGAGTCCTTAGTCTTTCAACCGAAACATGTGTTTGAGGTGCCATAGACATGATGTGTTTTAGAGAGAACATTGTTATAGTTGTTGTAGGTTTAAGAGAATCCTATATCAGCTTATGTAAATGTTTCTAATAATTTGCAAAGTTGAATAAAATGTAATGTACAATAATTGCAAGTGTCATTTTATTTATCTAGCGCTTCAAGTGTGTGTGTACAGAAAACCAGACAGGTGCTGATAAGATTTGATTTTGTTTTTTAGAATAGATTAATTAGTCTTAAGAACCTCCCCCACCCTTCTCTTCATGCCGCCCTGAATCGTGTCACCAAGTGACATTTGGTGTGTCTGGCACAGCCAACAGTGTCCTTAGAACACACACACACACACACACACACACACACACACACACACACATCCACACACCAGTGGACCCTGAACAGTTGTTGTTTTGGCTTGTGGCTCCCATGCAGCAGGGCTGAAGTGAACCAGTTCTCTGTTCAGGGTGGAGCTGTTGTGCTGCCTTAGGCCTCAATTGCAGCTTTGTGCTGGAAATGATTTCTCTCATGTGTTGTCCACCATGTGTTTTTCTGTCTTCAATCCAAATGCCCTTTCTGTCTGTGTATGTCTGTGTACTCAAAAATGATCTGTCCAAAATCTATCCATCTTTATTAAAATTAACAGTTTAACTAAAGATATTAGCTGTAGTGCTCACTGGGTTGTACTCATTTTTCTATTAGAGGAACATGAATGTTGGATTCACACTGTAAA
Organism: Tenualosa ilisha; assembly: GCA_015244755.2. NCBI lineage: Eukaryota > Metazoa > Chordata > Actinopteri > Clupeiformes > Clupeidae > Tenualosa > Tenualosa ilisha. The sequence goes on from PYXC01002597.1 coordinate 2,361,177, forward strand.
AAAAAATGATTGATAAAACTTTTCTGTGTAGCTGAATGATCGATACTTTATCTTTGTACTTTATCTGTTTATCTGTCTTATTCAGTGAAATCGACATATTTGCTTTATAGCTTAATTCACATTCAACATTGTCTAATGACCTTTATCCAGCCTAAGGGCTGAGCCCATTGCAGTCAGTTGTTTCACAAGCACATTTTCCTTTCACTTTTTTTTTTCTTTTCCTGCCTTTAAGTAATTGATGTAACTATCCATATTCTTATAGTTCTAACATGGGGCCATAATTGAGTGTGGTATGTACGTGCGTGACCAGTAAGCACTGTAACCACAATTGACAATCCACAATCAAGTGAGATTCAGTGGTGGACCTGTTTGCTCTCCTTGTATTGCAGGTACCTGTCAGGCATCTCCATGTACAGTGGGCCATCGGTTTTCCTGCCCGTGCCCGGGTCCACCTTTGTGCCCACTCCACCCCCCAATCTCTCGCACCTCATCTCCAGACAGCAGAGCCAGAGGGCTCGTAAGGCCTCCCCCTCATCTCTGCCAGGGAGACTGAATCGGGCCCTGTCGCTGGGGACCATCCCCTCGCTCACGCGAACAGGTCAGCACTCGCCGTTATAGTAAATTTCGAAGTTTGACCAAATTGCTTCATTGGTGTGTGTGTGAGACGTGAGTCTGTCACATGTAGATAATGATAATGCACCTATGGGGGACATTTGTTCCTGTTGATTAAATTAACATATCAGTTAAGAACATTAGAATGTTTGTTGTGTTCCATGGGAGTATTGTCCTCATACAGGAACTTGTTACGATTGTCATGATTATGTTGTCGATTTATCTGCCTCTGTGTTTCCACTGTCTGGACAGCAGGGGCTGGTGAGACGTACAATATAAGTAAATATCTATGTCTGGCATTTGAGTCCTTGCGGATTAAAACCAGTAGACTAAATGTTGTAGTTTGTGCTCAGTGCTGTACCACACAGCATTGAACAATCATGTGAGCTGCGTTTACATGATTACAATAAACCAACAACTGGCAATAACCAGGTAACTGTAATGGTGAACCAGTTCGTAACAAGGTGTCTGGCTTACCCAATGTGACTAAAGCATTTATCTCAAAATATGTCAAAACAATGGATCCTTAGTGTGTTGTTCAGCAAGAGAAAAGTGGTTAGCCTACTCCTGAAGTTACATGGGTTGGCTGCATGTAGTTTATCCTCCTCCGCATGGTAGTTTATCTCCTTTTTTCTTGTTGATGGTGAAAAAGCTTTTTCCTGGTAGACCAGACTCTTTCACAGAGGTACTAGGTTGCATTGGTCTGGCTAGGGCGAAAAACAGAAATGCAGGTTGGGAAGCTATCACTATACACATCTAGAGTGGCGAATGTGAATAACATTCAGTCATCGGAGAGACGCTTCTGGAGTCTCTGTGCTGCTGCTGGCGGCATGCCAGTACCTCGGAGGAGCTGCTTACATGCTGTCATGGACCTGTGGAAAAACAGTGTGTATCAGGGGATGGATGTGGGTCAGTGGCATTGTGAACGGAATGGGGAACTTCTGGTGCTGTCTTCACATGAGGGCTCAAGGCCGCACCTACTCAGGGAATGCAGCTGGGTGCCAAGAAAAACCGTGTAGTCAGGTGGCGAAACGCAGGCTCAGGTGTCTCAGACCTGTGTGAAGTGTGAGGGCGGATATACCAGGCCCTAACGAGTGTTCACCAGGTGCAGTTATCAATCAGGAGTCACTATTTGTGTCTTCTTTTCTTAATCTTAAAACTAGAAAGTCTGTTTTTTTTTTCTTCTCTCCCCTCCTTTTATACATATTCACCAGAATCTTATTTCCTAGCATGTAATATTTTATCTTAAAATCCGTTGGCACAGCCAAATATTTCTTGTTGTTGGGTGCAAGTGGATTGCTGGAACACAATGTCAACAATAAATAGTAACCATCACACACTGGAAAAGCTTTCTACTGTGTACAATGTAGCCTATGCCTTTCCATTTTCATTTTAAGCAGCATCAGGCATACTGCCTTCAATTTAAAAAATAGTGTCACTATTAGTTAAAATTTATTGTCATCACACCTGTGCAGTTTATAGTATTTGACCTTAATCTTCAGCCAGTCGCATACACCTTTTTCACCTTAACCTTAATCTTCAGCCAGTCGCATACACCTTTTCACCTATTTCTGAATCCAAACCACCATTTCTGTCTGTGCACCCTCAAAAGCATCCCATGATTCATCCTGCACTGTCGGCTCAAGAGAAGGCAAAGCTTTGAACTGTGCGGATATGAGAATGCCTGTCTGAGGCTGGGATTAGGGGGGGATGTGGAAGTGGTGACTAAATAACAGTTGTGTGGTGTCTGTGTGTTTTAAACATGTTTGTAGTGCTATCAGACCATGCACAGCAGCAGTCTCCTGTCATCAGGCATCAGCCGGGCAGGTGCTTTGGCTGCTCACTTCCAGACAGAATGTGCTGAGCCACACGCATTTATCTGAATCATGAATACTGACACAGTACTGAAACACACAGGCTCACTAAAGGCTTGCATATGGTCTTCAATGTGTCATGACAAGTAGATTGGTTTGGTCGTGGTTAAGCTTGCCACATACAGGGTTGACTATGCTGGTAAATGTTTGAGGGTTGACCATAGCCTGGTAATAAAACCAGACCCTTATTCTACACTCGTTTCATACAGAGGGTCTGGACATTCTGTAGTGAGATTTGATTGCATGCTTGAGGTGTTTAAGTTTAAAAAGATTCCATCAGCCACTGACTGATGGCTTGCCTTGACTGATAGCATTCAAGCTCTGCATTCACAACACCTGCCTCTGTTCTGATTGGACAAGTAAAAATGAGACAATGAGCTCAATGGGATCAGATCCAGACTTGCACTGCACGGAGATGATAATCAAGCGGAAGTGCTAGGAAGGCATGCCCAGGCTAGTTTGACCATGATGATGGTGGTGATGGTAGTGTTTGACCCTTTTAGGTCCACATAAATGTACTTTTCCTACTTGTATGCTGAGCTCTGCCTGTAGCCATCACCTACCAGCATCACTAAAATCAAGGACTGAACTGAGATGCCAGTCTTAAGGGGCATCCACACCAGGGATGATGACTATAGAGGCGGCTGTACCTGTAATTATATAACCGTTCACACTGAGTAATAAGTCTCACTCATGTTGATGAATGTGATTTTGTCTAAAATTTATGAATTTTTGATTGGATGTCATTTTGTTCTCAAAATCTCCCCCATCGATCGTTCTTCATGTTGTTGTATGTGGCGCTTTCCTTTTTGGGTCAAATCATCCAAAAATGACACAGAAGCAGATCAGGATCAACGTAACTCGAAGCACTGTGGTGTTCACATGTCTCTTGAAGTTAGCATGCTATTATGTCATGGTTTACCATGTGTGGCAGCTGTATTGAATTAAGTGTGTTTGCGCTGGATTTAGAACAGCTGAGGGGTGTTGTTTGTTACGACACAAAGCAGAATGCCATTAAACCCCCCCATTTGTATTTGGGATATAATTGTATCTATAACTTTCTTTATATTTAGGAATCATGAACTACAGAAAATAACCTATTATAGCAACCGTTAAGGGGGGAAAGTACAGTGTGAAGTACTTTACTACAGTTGTTATGGTTACCATTCATAAGTGCATTGATATGGAACAGTGATTTAAATATTTCAGATCTACTTCAAAGGTAGCCAGTTATACAAAGTTAATTCCCACCGCATCAGCCAATCAGAAAAGAGAATACCATTTTGAAGGGAGATGAGCAGTTTTAGAATACAATGCAAGTGAATGCAAAGCTGCATTTCAGATAACTCAAAAATTCCAGGAAAACGTACTATTGCAGCATTAACATTATCAGCAAATGCAAGTCTTATAGTTACTGTTAGCAGTGTGAACAGTCCTCTAAAGGCCGCGAGCAGGCAGGTCCTCCTCATGCACGTATGCAACAGTAGTTGCAGCTGCTCGTCATTCAGCTCTGCCTCTTATGGCAAACACAAGTGTTGTCATGCTGCGGTGTTGCCATGAAAGAGAAGCACAACTCGTTAACACCCTGCCACACACCTTTTTCCGTCATTTTCATCGTCTGTCCCCACCTACACTGGGCCAAAAGGCGCTGATTGTTTTCAACACGGTAACTGCTTTCCAAGTGGACTGCAGCTGTGTTGGCACCTTTAGACAGGTGGGGAGGAAAGGTATTTTTGGAATGGGTGGTTGAGAAATGGAGACATGGTTTTGCCTGAAAGGTTAGAGAGGAAGAGCTCTGCCTTTGAGTTGTGCAGGTGTGAGGTGCTGCATTGTCTGGGTGATGTTTGAGTTGACCCGTTGGGATCCCCATTGTTCTTATTATATTGCGTTTCTCCATCTCACTGAACTTTGACAACTTCATAGAAAGACATTTTTGCACATTTGCGCTTTATGTCGAAAACAGATTTGGGTTGATGATTGTGTCTGTGTAGGTGTGTGGTTTTGAGGCTTGCTGTCCAGGGGGGTGTTCCAAGTAGGAGGTTAAGTAATAAACCTGAGTAAGTTAAGCCAGAGGAATTGGTAAACCCCCTAAGTGTAGCCTGTTTGCTTTACATAGTTAAAAGGACTCCTTCTATTATCAGGTTAACCACTACCTCCTACTAACCAAGGTTTGCCACTTGATCACCTTACTCCTCAGGACATTTTTTTAAAGTCAAAGTTAAAGTCAGCTTTATTGTCAAGTCTTCACATGTACAAGACAAGCGAGAAATCGAAATTACGTTTCTTACTATCCCATGCTTAAACAAAGACAGACATTGAACATTGAACATTTAAGACAATTCAGTTAGACATTAACCATTTCACAAACATTAAAATGCCAGACAAGACAAAATGGAGTAGTGTAGGGCATAGGTGTTCTTACCTATCCTAAGTGTGGCAAGTGACATACTTATAGTAAGTAACATTTTCGCTAACCACTACAGTAGTCTTTTTAAGTAAGATTGCACACAGTGCAATGTATAAATAAATAATCTATAAAAAATACATATCTAGCCCTACCAAAATTACACATACATCTACATATTTTTTAAATGTTATCTACTCTACATGTTTTGTTAGTAATTCTGTATGTTAAACTATTTCAGTCTGGTTGATTCTTCTGTTTGTGTTCTTTGTGTTTCTTGTTCTCTTATACTTATTTGGTTTTTTGTTTTGTTTTGTTTTTGAAGACTCAGGTTACCTGTTCAGTGGAAGCAGGCCACCCTCACAGTGCAAAGACTCTCCACCCTCAGGTACTCTCCAGTGTGCAGCTATTTTCAGCATTTCATCATTGCGTATTTCAGCATCAAGTATTTATGAGGATGCATCTTTTGCCTTTGTTGCCAAGTTGAGGAGCTCGCTGTTTACCCACCCACTGGCAAATAAACATTCCTTATCTATATACGTTTAGTGTCACTCTTAATTATCTGCCTCTTCTTCTTTTGGCCGTGTGGGTCCAGACTACTTTTCACTGAAGTCTGGGAGTCGTCCTTCCTCCCCTGGCCCCTCTCCCACACCCTCAGTTGCAGGCTCGGTCACGTCCACCTCCAGTTCAGCCAGGCAGCGTCGTCCCCTCATCAGCCCAGCAAGGCTCAACATTGGCGGTCGCAAGTTGCAGCTCTTCTCCCCGCCTCAGGAGCCTGTGGGCTTGTTCACCCCTCCCTGCACACCAGAGCCCACCCACTTCAACAGTCCATTTCTCCCAGAGGCCATGCCCTTCTCCACTTCAAATCATGGTATGTGATGCCTCACTTGTTTGTTGTTTTTGTTTGTTTTTTTTTGTTGTTGTTGTTGGGAGGGTGAAAATTAAAACTGAATGTTGCATTCTGCTTGTAGATGCATACATTGTAATTTACCAAATAACTAAAGTAACTCTCTGGTTATATACAGTTGAAATTTAGCTGAGATTTTATCCGTTTTTTCATGGGGTTGCAAGTGTTCAATTTAACGTGTGGTTAGATTTATGCATTTTTTTTGGATTCAGTTGATTCTGATGTGTTGAAACTGCAGACTTGAGCTCCTTGCTGGAGCATAGCAGTGTGTCTGATCTTGATGAGGATGAGAAGAGGGAAGACGTGTCCTCTGGCTCCTCAAAGTGCCATGTTGACACAACTACTGGCAATGGAGCTGAGAGCAAATCTATATGGAAGGGTAAGTATCAACCATACACTTGATGTATACTTGCGTGTACTTGGTGTATTGCCCAAGAATTTATGAGTTGTCTAGGTGAAAGATTCTGCTTTTGCCCTAGAACTATACAGAACTGATTTGTAATTGTCTTTGGTCTCGCCACAGGTTTGTTCAATTGGTCTCTCTGGCCCGGACTGCTATGTGCAAGTCTAACAGCTAACCTCTTCTTCTCCTCACTGTATCTGTACCACAACTGGAGATGAACACTGTTTGCCCAGCTATAATTTGACTCTTTGGAGATAGAGGAGGTATTCTAGACCTTTTGCTCTCCTGAATGTAGACTCTTTTTGTTTGGACCAAGCTTCCAGACTTGACGTGTTCTGATCCCAGCATAAGTGTCATGTAAATGTACAATCATAACTGATTTGAGAGGCAACTATTTGAGAGACAACTATTACTGCTATACTAGTTGGGCTTAGTGATGGTGTAGATGGAATACTCACAGCATACACATGTACAGAAGATGGGTAGAATATCGGAAACCTCTAGTAAAAGTGAATAACAATCCACTTGGCCCACTCTTGACCTTCAGAACATTTTTAGTCTTTCTAGAAATGTTATCATACAGTAATTTGCTGGTCTAGATGTTTTGTAATCATGGTCTAAGTGGTACAAAGAAAGACCTTTTTTTCCTAGAAGTTTTCAATGTTATGTCCATGCCCTTAGAATTTGATGGAAGGGTGTGTATTGCTTCTGTCCCTGAATTATGAGTTATGCTACCCAAGTCTTCTGTGATTCAGGATCTTAACTATAAGTAGAAGTCATGACGATGATGCTGATGATTTTTTTTTTTTTTTTTTTTTTATGGCTGATATGGTTGCAAGGTGGTATGTTTTCTGTGTGAATCTTCAGATTGTAAAAACAGCACGTGCATTTGTGTCACTGATGCACTTCCATACAAAAATGTCCTATGCAGTTCACAGCTAATGTCCTACGTTTTCAGTACTCCGATTATTTGTAAGGGAACCATGCCGAGTTCTTCTTTTCCTATTTAAATTTCATCTAGATTTGCACTGTGAAGCACAGCGTCCTCTCAGTGTAATGTGTATGTTTAATATATGTATATTGAATCTTGATGTCCGCATTTTCATATTAGGGTTCAAATGTAAGAAACGTAAGTTTGTCTGTGTGTGTTTAAACATACCAGTGTTATAAAATTGTTTCAGTGAAACAAATAATGGGCAGGGTGGCAGTTCTTTCTAGAAACTACAGTAGTCTGCAGATTCTTATGTATTGTGGTGCAATTTTTCTCCTCTTGTAAATGTGTTATTCTATTTGGCCAAATGTGGACTAGCAGCAAATGCTTTCTATATATATATATGAAAACACAAACACTGGATTTTCTTTAATCCTGATGCTACAAAGAACTACTAGCACATCAAAAAGTGTAAGGAGTAGAGTTAAAGGTTAAGTTTCAGTCTGTCTAATTCCGTTGGGAAAATAAGAAGAGATTGGCAGGAATATTGTTGTTTCTGTTTTTAATGCTGGCTTTGTGGGGCCAGGTAAGGCTTTGGCTCTACATGAGAAGTAGTTCACCATGAGAATTTGTGGACTATAAAGGGGCGCTCGCACCAAGAACAATAACTGTAACAACAAATAAATATCGCTCTAATTAATATGAATGACAACGTCCACACCACAACTATAATGACAACGACATGTGCAGTGATCTCATTGGCATCACTTTCAGATTGTTTTTTTTTTTTTTTTTTTTTTGGAACAATGAAAGGTTGACAGCCAATCAGAAGCCATGGAATTTTAGACATTAGTTCACTGGCATGAGACAGACTTATGTTATCGTTGGTCAGTGTGGATGAAAATATGATTAGTTACCTTTATAGTTATATAGTCGTTGCAGGTGTGAATGGACCTTAACAGTGTCTGAATCCAAAGGCCCCCACCTAAATCCCAAGCAATGAACTCTCAAAGAATCAACAATCATGTATCTGTTTCATGACTGGCTGATTCATGGTAATGTCTGAAGATTGAGGAAACAAGGCTCAGGGGACCCTGAGAAACAATCTCTATACCTTTTTCCTCTCTTTTCTGATGCTGACATGGACCTGAGAATTTATCTGCACTTTTAGCTATGACTGGATAATTTTTTTGTGCAGCCCTTGAGAAGTAGTATAGTTTGGTTTAGATCATATCCTATATGAAGTCTACATTTCACCATAGATAGCTCCTTGTAATGTCGATGTATGTCTGTGTACACAAGACCTTGTAAATGCTTAACACAAAATGAATGAATAATGAAATGGCACCCAAGATGATTGTTTTGCCTGATACAGTCTAATATATGATGATCTGACATGAGATCGAAATAGAAAAAAAATGGTTTCTGTTTTACACTGTCATACAACTGGGTCATTTAAAGCAACAAATGGATGTTGATGGCTGGTCCTGGTTGTCTGGAAAGCACTCTGATCTGGATGTGTATTGTCTTCACGTTATTCACATTTTGACTGTAAGAATGGTCTTAGATTTTGCTTTGCGTGAGAAGCAAAGGTCAGTTGACATACTAGAAGTAGTTGCATTATTATTTTTTTCCTTGTCACAATTTGAAAATTGTGCTTCAAGCCGTAGAGCTGTTATGTCTGTGTGCTGTTCTGGCTTTGCTTCTTGGTTGTGTTGGCCTTGTTAACATGTTAGAACACTGGCATACAACAGTTTCAGCTTATAAGTGTCACTAACTCTGGGGACCTTTTTTTTTTTTTTTTCCCAGGTGTGTGCTCCCTCAGATATTTTTTTCTTCCCCATTATAGCCAGTTTGTGTTGCACAAAATGGCCACTCATGGTATACTTGAAAAAACTGATAAACTTAGTTAATCCCAATAATATCAGTTTGCTGTCCTTTTAATGTGCCAGGGTTGACCGCAAACCTACTGTCAAGTTTGCCTCAGCTTAACTTGTCGGTATGAGATTTTTGTGATGTGTGTTTTATTTTATTTTATTTTATTTTATTTTATTTTTCTTTCCTCTCTCTTAATATGTGTAGAGAAAATTGTGACTTGCGAATCTATTTTTGTATGCTGTGAAATGTAGAGAAATCTGATCATTAACTTAATTGACACAATGATTGTGTGGAAAATAATTGAGTACATGCACAGATAACAGGTAAACAGTAGTGCAAATGCTGAACACTTTAACTTGTCAGGCATTTCACTCTGATTTGATGTGTTTTGTGTTTATTCAAGTGGATTGTATCAGGTCATGTGTGCTATTTTTGTACGAGCCCAGAGTTGTGCATGTATTTTAAAGACTAGGGTTTTTTTTTGTTAATGGATTGTGTTGACAGCTCTTGTCATGTTTATTTAATGTCTGTGTGTGTATATAATAATTGCTCATCTCACAAAGTTGTCTGAATAATGCATTGTGATAATAAAATCGCACAATCTCAAATCCCTGGACTTGTTAGTCCAAATGCATGTTCAACATGTTGTTATTTTGTTATTTAAGAAGTTGTCAAGCTTCTTTGACCATTCTAGTATTGGTATGCTAAATCACTGCAAGTTCGCTTTAACATGAATCCACTGGTGAAACCCTGAAATGGAGGTCAGTTGTGCATGTCATAAGGTGCTATTTGGAAATTACATGTATGGGTTGAGATCAAGATGGCCACTTGACTTCCTGCTGTATGGGGAACCATGATGTGCACACATAACAGTACTGAAACTGTACCTTTACCTGCAGTGATCATCCTGCCTTGGTAACATTACATGAAGGATTAATGTTGCGTTCATGGGACCTGGGAGTACAATTAAGCTGAGAAACTCAAACTATTCTCCAACAAACCCAATTCTGAAAAAGTTAGGACGCTTGGTGAAATGTCAAAAACAAAATGCTACTATTTTCAAAACATGCAAGCCATACATTTGATAGAGAATAGCAGAAAGACAACATGTCAACTGCTGAAACTGGGCAAAATTGTTTTGGGGGGGGAGTATATGCTCATTTGAAATGTGATACTTGCAACATGTCTCAAAAAAGTTGGGACAGGGTCAGTAAAATGCGGTAAAAGTTGAATACTGCTAAAAACAACACAGGAAGGAACATTTCAAAACTAATTATATTAACTGCCAATATGAACATGTATATAAAAGACCATCACAGAGAGGCGAAGTCTCAGAATTAAAGATGTGGAGGCATTTATTACATAGAAATATTGAATTACCATGACTGCATGTATATAAGGTCTAATTCTGTTATGAAAATCAGTGTATGGGTTCATGAGATCATAAAGTGCCCGTTGTCTGTAAACATACTTCAACACTCCAACCATGAAAGCGGGTGAAAACTCAACTATGCAAAGAATACTTAATCTGTAGACATGATCCAGAGGTTTACCGGTCTTACATGGGCCCAAGCTCATTTGAGATGGACCCAGAGGACATGGGAAATTGTCCTGTGGTTACACAAGTGAAAATGTTTCATTGTTTTTGGGAATTGTGGAGTCTTGAATCCTCTTGGCTAGAGAGGAGCCAAATCATTCTAGTTGTTTTAGTGGTCCGTTTAAAAGGCAGCATCTATGATGGTAGGGGGGTGCAGAAGAGCTGTGGTTATGATCTGCTTACTCACCTGGAGTGTTAAAATGAATGCTGAATGATATATATGTATGTATGTATGTTTGTATGTTTTGAACAGCAAAAGATGGCACCCAGACATTATAGTTTGAGAGAAGGCCTTAAATATAATAGATAACGAGAGCAAACTGCATTCTATACAAAGTTCCAACAATGTTGCTCCATCATACGGGCAACCAGACGCTAAAATGGCGAGCTTACAGTCCAGATATGTCACATTTTAAGCATAACAAACAGAAAAACATGACACCAACCAGTTGGGCTGCTGAAATCATGTTTAGGAAAGAAAGAACGCTCTTTTTATAATAAAATAATTTTGGCAGTTAACAGTTAACTGCGAAGTGTCTTCCTTTGTTTTATCATTAGTCTTACTCAACTTTTCCTGCTTTTTAGTGACACCATACCAACTTTTTCAAGAAAATGCTGCTGGCCTCAAATTTGAAATGACCATGAATATCCCATATAACAATAAAAAAATTACAATTTCAACAACTGATTTCTTGTCCTTGGACTACTCTCAAACAAGACATTGACAAGAGGCAAGAGAATTATAGTATTTGGTTTTTTTATTCACAGTTTACACGTCCCAACTTTTTCAGAATTGGGTTTATATGAGGTTCACCTGGAGGCCAAGAGGAGTCTGGACACTCTCAATAGGGATATGTTTACTTTGTGGAGTTGCTGTTCATATGGACTCAACCAGGGAAAAAATGTACACATTTAGACGGGTCCATATATGAAAAACAAGCACCAAACTTAAAAAAAAAAATACAAAAAAGTTTTTCAACTGATTGTGATACCTTTGAGTGTACTTCATAACATATTCAAATCCAGTAAAATCTGACCTTAGGAAAGGGGTCATTTTCAAGATGGCGTCCAAGATAGCCACAGTAAACCAATTTTGACTATATCTCAAGCATTTCTGAGCACAAAAAGGTGATTTTGGTGCTTAAACTGACTTGGACATTATGGAATCATACATATAACACCAGATTATGAGTTCATCATTTCATAAGACTGCTGGCATTTGAATTTTCTCTGGTTGGTTGGCTCCCCAGAGACCCAGGTTCTATGGCGAGTGGGGTTACTGCTCTCTCCTTTTGCTACACATATTTTTTCACCAGCAAATGTCCACTAAAAGATTTGTTATTTGACTTTATAAAACAAGAGTTTTTTTCTCATTATAATCAGTTGTCAACTGTATTAATGCTCTTTTCAGCTACTGCCATGCCCATGATTTTCAGACAGCTGAAGTGCTCTTGTCCATGATGTTAAGGGACAGTAAGGATGAGGTCATCCTACATGCTGACTTTGGGTATCCCCAGCATGTCTCAGGCATAGGTCTCAGGTGGTACACGATAGTTCAGTTTGGGAACTACTAGTTTTATGGTTGGCCGTTATCTTAGACATGGAAGGACGGTGGGAGAGAAGTTAAAAGTAACTGAATGTTTTGGTCTGGGATTTGTCAAATGCAACAAATTTGACAATATGGCCTGGACAGTCCAGAACAATGTGGTCGTGCTCATAGTTGACAGATGCCACTTGATACTTGATGCCAGTAGAAACCTGTCTTCCTTTCAAATCGTTTCTGTTTTTAATTTACCACACAAAATCTCTTTCTACCACACTGAAAGGTGCTCATTGTATTGTCTAAAATATTTAGACACTATCATCATGTTAATTGCGCACAGATAGTAGTTTTGTCTAGGTATGAAATGACGCATCCTAAGTCAAAAGATTTGCGTTAAGAATTACAAGAAATGTGTTTAAGAGATTTTTACATTAAGATCTGAAATTTTATTCGAGTTTCCTAAGCCTATGAATGGTGTTAAAGCATACATTCCCTTCGTAATGCTGTCCACATGACGTATGGAAACTGCACCTTCCGTCTCTGACAGCTCACACACTGAGTGGAGACGTTCGGTCTACGGACACAGAGTGCGTGATTATTATCTTTGATGCTGGCTAGGGGTGAGCTTGACATCTTCTAGGCAGCGGAAGTGTTCCCATGAACTACAAAAGATCTACAATAGATCCAGTTTCACAGAAATAGGGAGACATACCGGTTTTTTGCCAATCACCAATCTCACTAATCTTCAGTATTTGCTGGTTGTCAGATCAGATTTTTACTCTCCCATGTGCTCTCAATATTTTAATCCTTCCATATTAGATATTTCAGCCTCCATTAGACATATGTTAAAGATGTCCAATAATTTAATAATGATGGCATTTGTCGCAGACACGAACAATGATACGAAGAATGCACTTTTGAAATAAATGTCAGTGATGTAAGTGTATTCCGAATTCCAGCGAAGTCGAAAAACTCAATTTTGTCAAGTTCAAAGGATGCCGATAACAATATGATCAGCGCGGCAACTTCAAGTGTTATGTTTAGAAACATCTTGGCAACAGACTAAATATGCAAATGTTAACCAAAGCTGTCAAACTCCACTGTGAACTTCTGACCCTGGTAATATGATACAATTATATCGTGAGAACCCGCGCACTTCAGGACATAGGCGGGGTTCATTCACAGTAGATAGAAGGACAGTGTAGTGCACACCTGAGAAACAATCAGTTTGTGCTACCGACAGAAGGGACATTACTTGCTCTTATCTGCTGTCAATAAAGTGCATTTAGCTTTGAGATACAAGCATGGATAACACTGTCGCCGCAAAGAGCAGTAATGATCAGAAAATAGATGACCAAGAGAGTCCACGCACCCCAATAAAGGATTGTGCTGGGGAAACAGGGAGTGATGAGGAGCGCATCCAGTCGCACGATGAGGATCCTTCACAGAAGCCACCCTTTTCCTATGTGGCTCTCATCGCAATGGCCATCGAAGAGAGCCAGGAGAAAAAGTTGACTCTAAACGGGATTTACCAGTTCATCATGTCCAAATTTCCTTTTTATCAGGCAAGTCAAAAAGGGTGGAAGAACAGCATTCGTCACAACCTCAGCCTTAATGAATGTTTTGTCAAAGTTCCCAACCTGCATGGAGGAGAGAGGAGAGGCAATTACTGGATGCTGGACCCTGCCTTTGGAGACATGTTCGATAAGGGGAACTACAGACGACGGAGACGGCTGAAACGTTCCTGCAGGCCACCCATTTCACCTTACCTACAGGGAACGGCAATCCGTAATGTACCTGAGTGTCATTACTTTCACCAGGAACCGATGTACTGGCAAACACCATACATCAGCAATGTGTGGAGTGCATCCCAGAGCAGTCAGACCTCACCGGCCTCACCCTACCAACAGACGGTGACCACCACCAGTGACCCCTGCCCCGTGTCTCCTAAGATTTACTCTGACTCTGCCGTGATGTATTACCATATCCAGCCCTCCTGTAGCCGGTGTCATCGGCCTCCGGATGCCTTGATGTCCCACAGCGGTCCCGCTGGCAGTCTTCCTCAGCTTTCTTATGTCAGGTATCCCGAAACGGAGCAACTACACTCGTATGAGTGACACTGTTAACATCGAGACTTCGGCTAGGGCTGTTAGATGCTCGGTTTAAAAAAGACATTCAGGATGCTTGGTGCTGTCAGTTATACCTATTAGCCTACCTCAGGTTCTTTGCTCAAATCTGAAATCTGTTCGCCTATTACTTAGGCTAGAGAGTTCATTATACGTTTTGTGTTGACTTGTATTTAGAAATCCAATTCTTGTTTCATAAAAGTTGCTTAAAGGTTGCGCATGTCTACTCGTCACGTAGCCTACTTACGTTGCTGCCACAGCCAGATGATTTCACAACTGCGGCAACAATCATGCGATCATATCGTTGGATTTTTTTTTATTTGATGCTGTAGGCTACATGACATGGATCTGTCACAGGTCATCATGCACATTCTTAGTTGTCATTTAATTACGAAAAACTAGAGCCATATTGACATGTTTTAACAGCCTTTGAAAGTTTTTCACCGTGTTATGCTGTTTTAGAATGATCTTTTTCTAATTTTCTAATAAAAATAACTTTTTTCAAATCGGCTCAGTTTGATGAAACCCTGATGTAAAGAAACTTCAATAATGGTACATGACTGAAGTCTTGTCCACCCTGAGCACTAGGCTTAGCGCCTTGGCTATTGTGTTTGAATTCTAACACGTTGCATCTGGTTAGTATGCCAAAGTTTGTAATTATGAATTGGGTTGGCATTACCATAACATCATTTTTTTTATTAGTCTGCTTTTTAATGCATTTGCACTCTACTAAATTGGTACAATGTTCTACTTTGCAAGCATTTTTTACAAATCATGCCTTGTAAACTTAATTTACTAAGATGAATGCTGTCACACGATTGCCACCTGGTGGAGAACTATGTCACTGTTTTTTAGTGATTTTTTTAGGCGATTTGACATGCCTTCAATGACGTGTGGATTACGTTAGTTTAACTATTAAACGGTAGGCTTATAGCTTTCACTTCAATTAGGGAATGTTATTAGGAAGCCTAAGTATCTTGATAAAGTACTGGTGCGTTTGTTCAACAAATCATTTTATCCATCAAACCTTTGGTTAGGCAGTGAGAGTAGCCTATCCATGTTTTCTATTTCACTGTTATCAGTTGACATCAGTTAGCTGATATGAATATGAAGTAGGGCACATTTGGCTGTGTGGAAATTACAACATGAACCATCTTTTGACAATGTGAAAGTCTGAATTGGTTATTCATTTTGTGATTACATTGTCTTATAAATCAGATACAGTGTTTTGACACACTAAAATTTTGTTTAAGAAAAGCTGTAGGTATTAATTCTGATATCAGTGAAAAAATATGTCACATAGTGAACTTATTTTATGAAAGGTTTTGAATGACTGATGTTTTTCAGAATGTAGACCTCAGGTTGGAGAACATATTAATCAATACAAAGTCGCAATTAATCTACCTACACCAATTGTTAATTTAACCTTTACATTTAAATGAACAATTTCAAGCATTTATGGCGTTTTTCCAATTTCACCAGTAGTAATTAACATGGCAGACAGTGTCCAATGATAGAATGTTATGTGACCTTTGATGGTCTTTGTCAGGGCTGCTTGGAATTGTTGATGCTAATTAGGTGCTAATTAGACTACCAGTCCAAATAAAGTGTTAAATGACTAGAAGCCAGTCAAAAGGCCTATATTAACTTAATATTCTGATTGTGATTTTCTGTCATACCTGAGCCTTGGTTGGTCACCTAGGAATTTCCACAAAGAAGCATCAGATTGATCCTGTTTGATATCTGATTATAATTATTATAATTATTATAATAATATTTATTATTATTTAAGTGTAAACATTTGGAAATAATTTATATGTCACAGAGAAGCGGAATGAATTTTCACCTTGCAGTAGTAGAAATTCAAGAGTTTGATAAATAATCTTGGAAATTGTTCAATAATCAAATAAGACAAAACAAGCAATATCTAGCTGCCATGTGACTGTTCTAACTGCTTGGACCTAAACAGAACATTTACTTTGGCTTCATGGAAAGCCCTTCACTAGCCTGCAAAGTACTTAGTCAGTTATGTGGAACTGGCCATAAGTCATCCATTTGTAAAGCAGTCATTTACTGATTAAAGTTATTGTTTGTTTTCAATTTATTTTGGTAAATCACACAGATATCATGGGCATTCTGAGGCAGTAATATAATAAACATTACTCAAACTCCACACAAAACATTAATATATATATATATATGTATGTGTGGGTGTGTGTTTTACCATAATTATTGTTTGTTTTTCAGTGTCTGAATGTGTGAATTTATTATTATATTTTGGCAACATACAAAAGATGATCAGATTCCACAGTTTACTTTTTCATATTTTCCACAGTTTGTATGTGGAAAGGATGTATGTCCTTTCCACATAATCCACATGTGTGTCCCTTCCACTCAATCAATAAGGAAACATTTGAATGACAACCCTATTATAAGAGAAAGAAATCATGTCATTTGTTATTTACATCTTGATCTGTAACTGACTGTATGTGAAGATGATATTAACAAGATTTAAATGACCAATTAAGGAGTGGAGAAAACCACAGAATTCAAAAACCATTGACATGCATCTCTAATTTGTTCATTTGTTACATTTGATTATTTTAATCACTCTGGAACTTTATGAAATTTGTTTTTGCGTGTGTGTACACTAACTGTGTAACGCTAACAAGTAGCATTTTCCTCATGTTAAGCAAAGGCAAAAGTGCCATTTTAGTTTGCTTGCAGTGGTGCAGGAACAAACATGCAGACCTGTTTGGTGCTGTTTCTTGGTGTAAGCTTCCCCTCAGCCCATGTCTGGTGTGCAGTGCATTGCTCTGTAGTAAACTGCTGAAATAGTGGGTGGATGCAGGTGAAGGGGGCCGTCGCTTTATTTGGCTCGCAGTTTCTGTTCTGCACAAAGACTTCCTGTTTTTACCAGCTGCTCCGCGTGTTGCACCCAAGGCCTGGTTTTGTTTTTGCCACTGGGCTCGAGCAAAGACAGGTGGACAGCATATTTAGGAATGCCTGTCATTTTAAGTTAAATTCAATGAATGTGTGTCCTGCTATAATACACATTTACTAGTCTATTTGTTTTTTTTTCCCCTCTTGTGTATGACAAACATTACATTTTTAGATCCTCAGGTTTCTATGTCTGCTTTGGACTGGGTCAAATCTTTTGTACTCAAATAGATCTTTGGAAGACTTGTGCATTATTTGTTTTATAAACCATTAATCACACACTTTCTTTAATTCCTCTTAATCGACAGGCTAGTAATAGTACCAGTAACTCTAAAACCTGAGGCAGTTGTTGTTAACAAAATCCATATGCTTACTACTCATACCCTGCTTTTTTTAGTATAGTTTAGCATAGCAATATGTAGTGTGGAGGTAGTATAGCATTTTGGAAATAGACAATATTTTAGAATAATTTGGTTGACTGTATGACTATGAAGACTATGAATAACTGTACTACAGTTGATTAACTGGATTAACAAGCTCCACTAAAGCTTTTATCCATTAATGGCTTGACTGTGTGAATTACTGTGTGATGACACCTGTTGCTATGTCATTAATCTTGATGATGCAGGTTCACAAAAAACTTGATGTTATGCCATTAAAGGTTTCTCGGAATATTCTTTTTTACAGAATTGCTACCATGTCTCTTTATCAGGATAGCCCAATCTCAAGAAAAGTGCAAAACATCTATCCTGCTGAGAAAATGTCAACATGATGTTAACCAATTGTTTGCCGTAACCCTACGCAGCTAGGAAAATGAACTTACTGAACCCATTCAGCTCTTTATGGAGGTACAATGAAATTGATTGCTGACAAGGTCTCTATGAATAGATCCCATCTTTTCTACTCCAGCCTATGCCCAAAAGCTCTGACAATAGGCCTACTCCAAGGTTGGCTAAAGATGAGTCCCAGCAATGGTTCATCGGCATATGTTTATTGTTGGTTGTGTGGCACACACCAATATTTACTATAACTATTTGTTAAAGGTCTACCATATCCGAAACGGCTATCACTCTGTTTGCATATGCGCACCGTTGACTTTGGGTAGTCGGCGCAGATGCATTAGTTGTGTTGGCCGTCTTCATGTTTCATCAGCTATAAATGTTAGCAAAGCTTATAATTTCAGACGATTTAACACTGTGTGTGGGTGATGCCATCCACCCGTAAAAGCAAACTGGCAAATACGATCGTCTAGAATGTGTGCAGGCTCTCAGACGTTGACGTATGAACTATGATTGTAAAGATCTGCGCTTGAGTCACGCATAAGGGACCGTTACCCATGTGTTGTCAAAATGTGAAACGTGTAAACTCGACTGATGGAAGTTTACTAAAACCTGTCCTATGATTATGTTAATATCCCTTTTGAAACAGGCAATTTGTATGTCAATGATGAGGAGAGACCACTGCTGATAGAAATTTCAACAAGTGCAAGTATTATGAGATGTCATAACTCTCCAGTTGTCCAAACTACACTGAGGTGGCCTACCTGTTCACATCATACAAACTCCAGGGGTGGAACATTATCAATAATGTACACATATATAACATAACAATTAACAGAGTACTGGTTGCTGTCCAATTATCTATTCATTTGCTATCTGTTTGAGGGTTAGGCTATAGCTACTTGACCTCCAAAACACTATCTTAGGGAGGTGTGCTCTACCTGGTGGTGTGCTCATGCAGGGCTATTTAAAATTCCTTATGCCTGTTCAGTGACATTTGGTGTGGTGCAGCCAACAAGAACAATGTCCGTTTCAGAGAAACTGAACGACCAAAATAACCATTTCCATAATTAACTTCAGTGGCATGAACGTGCTTCTTGAGTTCATTCATCTGTCTGAATATGCAGAATAACATACAATTGCGCAGTGTGGAGAATAGAGCAAACGTGGAGTGACATGGAGCAGGCCGCTGATCAAATGCAAACTTTGGAGATGATCCCTCCCCTCACTTCAATACACTGTGCAACCTCGCAATGCTCACAGTAGCGCCTCACCTCCTCCTCTGTACCCAAGTAGATTTCGGTGTCCGCGGGATTTGACAGCGAGCTATTGTGAGGTGTTGTGTTCTTGTAGGCTACTCAAAAGGATTCTCCATCCTGACATTAAGGGCTATCAGGCGCTTCGGAGAGGAGTATTATGGACAACTACAATGGATTAATATCCAACTGACAAGTCTTCTTACGAAGAGGCAAGTATGATGGTTTGCCCTACATTTTGAGCATCTTAACTGTCTGTTTTATGGTGGTGATAGGGTATTGGTGTGGGTATTATAACGAGCATCCCGTACGCCGGTTTTAAAGACGTCGTCACCTAAATGTTTAAATGTTTGCTTTCTGCTTGTTTGGTTAAATACATCTCTGCATTTCCTTCACGGAAAATATTTTGGTGGTGTTTTCTTTTCAGTCGGTGTCAGTTACATATTTTGATGTGCGCCACGGTTACAAAAAATCCCTTACGCATGTCACCAGGCTGCTATTGCATAGAAACTTAACAGAAATTGTAACATAATCAGTTGGTGCAAATCGTCGCGATTTATTCTATTGTATAGTAAGAGACGATGTACACAAGGCTTATATGGCTACTGCTCCGATAGAACTGCCAGAACTGAAACGGATTTGGCCGGGTAAAGCTGACCGCTCATATGTCCATGATGAAGGACCTCGTCGTATTTGTGGCGCTGTTCGTACAGTTGTCTTATGTGCTATATTTATCTTCAGGCCATGTTAAATATTTGGCGTGAGTAACAACAACGTATTCAAATAATGGGTATGTTATAGCCAAAAATGAAGAGTAAGCAAAGCTCATCTGTTGGCAAATCTCGGAAGAATAAAGTGCACAATGTATTGTGAACTGAATTCATGAAGATAGCATACGGCAGCTACATTTCAGTGACTCGTCGATGGCCTTCAGAATATCACATCACGCACAACTATCGTATGTATAGATAAATTAACTATGTATTACTGAGTGGCTGTAGGGTCTGTTTGTTCTGACTGCTGAAGCTCACGTGTGGTTGTGTGTCCGGCAGTGAGGCTGTCTGTCGATAGATGACTGGCCTCCCGCCATGGGTATGCTGGATGTGTGGGACACGGAGGGCCAGCAGGTCGCCGTGGATTTCCTCCTGCCCACCGGCATCTATCTCAAGTTGGACGTGTCACTCCGTGACACCATCGCAACCATCAAGAAAGTAAGTTGTCAAGTAAAGCTTTATGCTGAGTGTGAGTTGCCACCAGATGTGTAATTCGAAGGACGCCATATTGCAACTCAGCACTTAAACAACACATAACACAAATAAAAGCTTGAAATGTGCTGTGTGTTAGCAAATTGGTGATTTTCATTTGCGGCACCTTTGCAAAGCTGCCTACATTAGCCATGCCTCCTCAACTAGAGGTGATACGTCTGTATGGTAGGTTAGATAAAGATGTGGTTTATACAGTCCTCTAGTCTGGATATGACTGATGTGTGACTACTCCAAGCAGGTTTTATTGGCAGCCTCTCTGATACCGTTATAATACATTGGAAAAAAACAAGGTGTTCCACTTCTTTGACTAGTATTGGTCACGTATCAGATAGGTTGTGGTTTCATGTAGCCTACTCCTCTGGAAATATCTAAATATGTCACAAGCTTAATGTTGAGGAGAACACAAGTAAAACAAATCAAACCATGGAAAGAATGTTACGGGTGGACAGTGACCAATTTAAACCTCAACGGAATAGAATAAAAAATGATGGAAGTATGTAAAGTTTTGTAAGAATTATAGATGGATCAGATAGTCACAATGGCAGGTGTTTATGTTGCTCTCAGGACATCTGCATCTAAAGCTGTGATGTCTGAAAGATTGATGATCAATGACCAAAAGTTGTTGCCATGATACAGATGGGTGCATATTTTACGACTAGATAGATTTTTTGTTTAACGTAGATCAGATTTATTTTCAAAATCATCCAACGACAGCAAACAGCTGAGATCTCAGATGGCCCGTAGTCAAATGGCTTTTACAGTATCCAATGTTAGTTGTGTATGTATGTACTTCAAATTGAAATGCATTGTTATTCAAGGCTAAAACAAGATTTGCTGTCTTTGTCTCTGAGTAATAGATGCTTTATGCTTGCTATCCACAAAAGTGAAAAGCGCTTTTATAAAATCACCCAGTCAAAATCACTATACCCAGACTGACAGCTGTGTAGGATGTAGTCATGTGGTGTGTTGAATAGGACAGTGTGTCCACTGCGACTAATAGGGCCTCAGATAGATTTGTATGAGAGCACTGTCAAGTGCCGCTCATCTCCATTTTCACACATTTGCTGTTGTAGCTTTCTTTATTTTTCACACTCACTCATCAGGAGTCAGTGTACATTTGTGGATGCTGTCATTATTCTAGATAATGCTACTTCCTGTATGAATCTGAACCTGTGCATGTGTGTTTACGTGTGTTTACGTGCGTGCATGTTTGTGTGTGTGTGCATATGTGTGTGTGTGTGTGTGTGTGTGGGTGGTGTGTGTGTATTGGGGTGATAGATGTGTGCATAAATATATGTAGTGTGTGTTTATGTGTGACAACACATACAAAGTGGCAGGGTGTATGTGCTAAAAGACCAGACTGTATTTGTGTGTGCCTGTTTGTGTGCATAAATTTAGAGCTAACATGCGTGCATACGTGTGTGTGCGTGTGTATGTGTGTGTTAGATGCTGTGGCGTAACGCACGGGCTGAGCCCCTTTACAGTGCGTTGGGTGACCCCGATGCGTACGTGTTTACCTGCATCAACATGACAGCAGAGCGGGAGGACCTGGAGGATGAACAGCGGCGACTGTGCGATGTGCGTCCCTTTCTGCCCATCTTGCGGCTGGTGGCCCGGGAAGGAGATCGGGTGGAGAAGCTCATCAACGCCCAGATTAGCCTTCTTATAGGCAAAGGTCTGGCCTCTCTGTGCGCACTATATGTCATGTCAATATACCATTGTGTGTTTATTTGAATAAACGGCATAGTCATTGCTTGAGGCTCTGTTCTGCTGTTAGGTCAAACAGTAGAAAAGATTTTATCTTTATTCGGCTTACTGAAACCGGACTCACACAGCCAAATAAATGTTATTAGTTAAATAGTAGCAGCTGTTTGTGTCTTCTTCAAATATGGAATCATATTAGATCATGTTGTGTTTCTCTGGTGTAAGATATGTGTAACCAAGATTGTTATGTCTTTGTTTTAATGTCTTTAAAGTTCTCTCTGAATCCTTTGTTTATTCTGTTTTAATATCCCACCTGGCCAGTTGTCCATAAGCAGTCAGTGTCAATAATAATGAAATATGACATACAAAAACCTGGGTTCTCCCCTTTAGGTCTACATGAATTTGAGGCACAGAAGAACCACGAGGTGAACGAGTTCCGCACCAAGATGCGCACATTCTGCGAGGAGCGCGCCCAGAATCGCCAGCGACTACCGTGGCAAGAGTGGATGGAGTACAACTTCCCATGTGACCTGCAGCCCAGCTCTACTGTGTCGCACAGTGGGAAGTTACGCAACATCAAGAAGATCTTTGTCAATGTCAAGTTTGAAGCTAGCGAGGTAAGACCGTTGGTTGTTGTTGTTTTTTTTGTGTCTGGCTCAAACAAGCTAGAATTTGTTTGTTTGTGATGTCTTGGGTGGGGATTCTTGAATTGTATGCTATTACTTTCACTGGCCTACATATCAAAGTGTTTGTGTAGGGTGATTGCCAAAACAACATGGAATTACTCTAACAGATGCTAGTCTGTAATTTCCCCACCTCCACTAAGCACCTCTGCAGTGTCAGCCAGCAGGCTGTCAAATAACACTGTGCCCCATGCCAAAAACTAAAAATGCTGGGGCATTTCAAAGTCAGAAAAACTCCAGAAAAACTCCTCACAGGTGAAAGGCACCCCAGTCAATTCTGGTGCCCACTAATGGATGGTGCTGCTTGAACATGCTTATAGGCAATCCAGCATGTGATTGGATACACCACGGGCACGCCTGACATTTGACACTTGCTCTGTTCCGCTCGCTTGTAGACTAGCACATGCGTGCATACAAGGCCTGTATTTTTTTCCCTCTTCATCTTTAAATATTCATGCTGTGCTCCCTGATTGATTTCTTTCTCTCTCACTCTCTCTCTCTCTGTCTTTCTCACTCTGCCCACCCCCTCTTTCTTTCTGTCCTCTCCATGGCGGAATCAAATGGCTCCTATCCCCCCCACCGACCAGGAAAGCTTCATGCTCCAGCTAGAACCCCAGGATGAGCCACTGACGCTGATCAACAAGGCCTTGCGGAAGAAGGCCACAGTGTTCCGGCCGTCCAGCAAGGAGAAGCCTGAGGACTACACACTGCAGGTCCTCGGGAGGTGGGAGTTCATCTATGGGAAATGCCCCCTCTGTCAGTTTAAGGTGAGCATCATAACTGGTGTTCTGTGATATGCAGTAAAAAAGTATTGAGTATCGTGAAATAAAGTATTGAGTATCGTGAAAAAAATTATTGGGTATTGTGAGAAAAAGTATTGAGTATTGTGATACTCTGACACTGGAGGTGATAGGGTTAGCCCATATTTAAAGAATGGTGTTTTAAATCCCCTCATTTAACACTCTCAAATAGCTTTTAATAGCAGCAAATAGGCGATGGCTTAAGATTTTTTTAGGTTTTTAGATGTTGTACTTTCTGCTGTTGACGGCTAATTTATTACCATGTTTAAGATTATTAAAATACCTCTCAATGTAATATGCAATGTACAGTAATTTCCCAAATATAATCTGCACTATTTATAAACCTTAAGTCAGTGTTTTAGGCAACTAAAAACACAAAATCTTGCATTGACCTCAGTTTACTAAACATTACTTATTGAATCACAATCAGATCAGATCAGATAGAATGATGAAAAGAAATGCAATCATGTATATAGCTCTCACCCTTCCCTTAACCTCATGGATAAAGAAATTTAGCAAAATCAATGTATTAACCTCGGTAAATACTTTAGAAATTATGGCATTCTGTATTGCCTTCCCAATCAGTTAAAAATATGAAGTAAAATGGCGTAGCACAGTTGACATCTAAGCACAGTTGTTTATCTTGCTAACTGCTTACAAACAGATCCGGACAACAGAGTTGAGGGCTTTTAAGCAAAATAATACTGCCTTGTGTTAATCCCCAATGTGTTAATTTTAGACTGGCGGAATGGTTTTTGATTTCGATTCTCTTCTCTTTAAAAGAGACTCACAGCATGGGGACAGGGTCATTGTTGATTCTGAAACTCCAGCTACCTACTCCGGTGACTCATAGCAGCACCAGGGCCCTTAACAGTGAACTACAGATGGCAAACTACAGAGAAGATAATGAGATTTGAGCTGCATTACATAAATGAACACATGCCCCGGGACATGATTGGGATCACACCCGCCACACGCACTGCTTTCTCCGGACCTGGATGTCTGGTCCTGTGTGTCTGTGGTTCCATCAGGGCAGCTGCATGCAACTAAGACATTCTCTCTCTCTCTCCCTCTCTCCCTCTCTCTCTCTCTCTCCCTCTTTCTTTCTTTATTCTTGCAGTATATTTTCTCATGTATGCATGCTGGCACGCATGCATGTTTGATCATGGTTCATCACTCTACCATCAGCAAGTATCAGGAAGAGCAGAGCTGCTTGAGCAACCAAGTCTCTTTGGGACGATCCTCGTCCAAACCTCCCCCTCTCCCCATGAAGAAGGTGAGAGGCCTCAGTCTGGTATTAACAGAGGAACAACACACTTGTTCTCTTCCCCTTTGGAGTTTTTGATTAAACCTGTGCTCTGGACTTTGACCTAGGGGAGCAGAGAGTGTTCCTAGATGATGTTGCCTGTATGCAAAAATTACATTTTAAAATCTTGCACACCACGTCATGGCCACATGGCACAACTCAGTTTTAGGCTTCATTAGAAAACAATTATTTGCATTTGCATTTGACTGAAGTTAATACATGTTAAAAACATGGTCAAGGTGATAAGGCTACAAATTGGTTTCACACATCGATAATGCTTCCTGTTTCTACAGTGTCTTTAGTTCCGACTTTGTTTAGTCCACCACACCTTTTTGTTTACTTCTGCTGTGTTTATGAAATGAAAATGAACTGAATGAGCATTGCTGTATACGTGGCTGCTCTTCCATTTTCTTTCTTTACAGCAAAATACATCTTCCCTGCGGTCCATCCAAGAGCCCTTCTACATCCAGCTACTGCAGGGCAGTCGGGTCAATGCAGATGAAGGCATGAAGGTGTGTCTGTTTACGCTGTCTACAGTGTATGTGTGTGTGTGTGTGTGTGTGTATGTGTGTGTGTGCGTTGTGTTGCTATTTCACTTGCATGGTTGCTGTCAGGGGAAACAAACTGCTGAATAACTTGGGCTGAGTGAAGCTCATCTTTGGAGATGACAAGAGGGTAAGATTGTAACCGGTGTGGTCATGTGACCCCGGCCACACATTTCCCATAATTCATCAGAAGCGGTTGAGTGAAACTCGTCAAAAACAGGAAGTGGGGAGGGACTATCTGGCTTTCACGGCTCTCTCAGGGGCCCAGATTCTTAGAAAAGGCCAGTGTGTGTGTTTGTGTGTGTGAGTGTGTATGTTTTCACACTCACAACATTTTTTTTTAGTCTTACAGGACAGAAATGAAAAGTCATGGTGGCTGTTTCTGACATGCTATGTTGTCTGCTCTTGTCTTGAGCTTAAAATACATTTCGTCCTCTTTATTGCTCTCCTTCTCTCTCCTCTCTCACGCACACACTCTCTCATTCTCTTGCACTGTCTGTCTCTCAAACTCATACACACACACACACACACACACACACACACACACACACCACACACACAAAACATACTCATACACACACACACACACACACAAAAACATACTCATACACACACACACACACACACACAAAAACATACTCATACACACACACACACTGTTTGTGTGTGTGTGTGTGTCACACAATGAATGCATCCCATTTTAAATACTATGTTCTCACTTTGTTACTGATGCATTGGCCCCATGTATTTCTCAGTGAGTGTAATGAGTTATAAAATGCTGTTTCAGCATCAGTCTATTTTCAGTGGTTGAGGACATTGCTGGATTATATTTGGTTGACGTCCGGCTTTTCCACTTAGTAGTCTGTGTGTCACAGCAAAATGTGAACAACAAAAAATTGTGTGTCATGCTGGGTTGCTTTGGTTGTGGGGAATTTGTCCAAGATACCGTTTACTTCACTGTTACCCATGGCCTTGCCTGCTTTCATTTGGAGGATGTAAATCTATGTGATTTGCAACACCCATTTATGTAATAACTTCCTGCAAATGTAATAAACCACAGACAATAAAAATATGGCCTTTTTATATGTAATAACCCAGCCAGCATGATAATTTCAAGTTATTACATTGATGAGAACACTGAAAAAGCTTATTACAATAGCCTCCCATAAATGTAATAAATCATCAGTGTAGTGAAATTGTACCTGTTTTGTCATATGTAAGAGTATATTTGAAAGTGATCTCATATTTCTAACCAAGTAGCGTTCTGTGAGCTTAAAACGTGATACAATGACATGTTATTGGCAGATGTTAATTCTGTCTGCTTCCCTTAATTGAATTTTATTGATAAAGGGTGATTTGTATGTGCATTTGTTTAAACTAATCATTTTATTCATCCTTACCAGACTCAACAAGACTTATGATTGACATATGCTTTCTCTGCTTAGCCCCTAAAATTAAATTAGATTAGATGGAGGTGAGAACGAAACCAGTTTTTTGGAAATATATAATGGCTATGCTGAAATAGAATTTGAATGTTAACACAGAAACTTATGGGAATTATTTCTCTGCTATTTCTGCCCCACTGAAATCAATGTCTTTCAATGCAAATATATACTCCAATGTAAATAATGAAGTACATTACAGGGGTATGTATACATATGTACATGTGTACATGGTCTGGATGAATCTGCATGTGTCAATGTATGCAATATGCACAATGGTTAAACTTTTATTTTTGGTGAAAACACTGATGTGTCATTTTACTACACTGAAAAACTCTCAAAAAATCTTTACTCACACACACACACACACACACACACACACACACACACACACACACACAACTACTCTGCTACCTATCCAGATAGCAAGTCGCAGGTGGTCCATCAGCTTTTTGTCATGTAGACTTGCCGCTCTTTTGCCATATATGGTATTTTTGCTATTTGGGAAATACCATAGATGGCATAATGGCGGGAAGCCGTTAGCTGACTACCACCAGCATTTTGCTATCTGGGTGTTAATGTTTACTTGAGTGTTAGCTAGGCTAACGCCGCCTAGTGCTTCCTCTCAGTATTTCATTTCGTTAAAGTACGGCATCAGGAAACTCTTTAAAGGCTTAGGTTGCCTCAGCTAAATTTTTTTGTTGATTAATCAATAGAAGGCTATGTCCACGATGGGACGGCTGAAAGTGATGTCACTACTAGGGCGTTCACGGTCCGTAAGCGTTGCTGTCCATTCGCAGTGCATATTCGTATATGTATTCGCACCAGAAATGCTCTCCAGTGTGAACCGGCTGCCCAAGCTCTTTTTTTAAGTTTATGGAGACCGCATTATACTGTGCACGGCACACATGGAAAAATAGAACTCTCCCTATTTCTAAGCGAATAGTGCGGGAGCTGCATGGTACTGGCATGCAGGAGCCACACAGTACACGTGTGTGGTCTGCACGATCTAATCTGTTAAGATGTATCCTAAATGAAAACAGACCAAAACTGTGTACACACTGAAAATGGGAAATCATTGCATTGGCTGGGTTATTACATCTAAAAAGAGCAGATTTTTATTACGTTTGTGGTTTATTACATGTTTGGGAAGTTATTACATAATTGGATGTTACAGTGATTAATTGTATTGAAAAGATTAAATTATCACCACTATTATTAGCATTACAAGAAATATTACAATTTTAGTGTGTTGTTTTAGCAAAAAATGCTACACAGTTGGTCCCTTGCACATTGTAAATCAAATCAAGAGGAGAGGATGAGGTCTATAATCTGTTTCTCTCTTTTTCTCTGTGTCAGCTGGTAGTTCAAGCTGGTCTGTTTCACGGGAGCGAGCTGCTGTGTAAGGTGGTGACCAGCAGTGAGGTGAATGTCTGCTCCGAGCCTGTATGGGACCAGAAACTGGTGTTTGACATCACCGTGGGGGACCTGCCCCGCATGACCCGCCTTTGCTTTGCCCTCTACGCCATCATCGCAACCACTAAGAAGCCTCGATCCACTAAGAAGAAAAACAAGAGAGCGGTAAGCGCTGGGATGGGATAATGGTATAATGGTGGGGGTTGAGAGAGAAAGGAAGGACTTCAAAAGAGATGGCCAAGCAAGCATCCACAGTACAACTTGCTTGTTGTGTCACACTGTTTACATTGACATGAAATTGGATGGTGGTTGCATTTTACTTAATTGACAGAAAAAAAAATGGGTAGACCATGGTGGTTAGCGAATGTTGAAAAGAAGGGAAAAGCACTGTGCACTACACTCTAGCTTAAATTAATTTAGTAAAGTTAACTAACATTTTGACGGCAACACCATTTGTGTTGACAAACAGTGATACTTCCGCTTGTAAAATTCTACTACTAGAACTGGCACGTAAAAAGACTTGAGTTTGTGTTTTGGCTACATTTTCGTAATCTGTGCATAGTTTCATCTAAAATGCTACAGCTCATCATAAGTGCTCATCATACAGCTCATCATAACTCTTAATTTTCTTAATAATGCCTTTCCAAAACATAAACATAGCAGTTGTTGTGGTGGCAACTTGGTAGCATGACTGCAGAAGTGCAATTGTCTTGTAATTAATCTATAATTACAGAGCAACTATTTACTTTCTTAGAGCTAGATAGAGAGGAAAGTATGTCTGTCAAACAAAAGTAGGCTATGTCAGTGCTGGCAGCATGATTGCAGTGGCCTTGAATACATGAATGGAGGCCATGTATGAATAGGCTTTTTATTCAGCGTTACAAAACGATAATGAAGTCATTGGGGGGAGAGCCAGCGGAGGAAGTATTTTCCACATCATTCAAGACAGACATGATTAAGAAACTATTTTTGAGGATATTGCATGGGATCAAAGTTGTAAAATGCTATTAGTTTTTTACTGCTATGAAATGAAGGTTGAATGAGAGGGTACATTGATGGTATGAAAGCTGTAAAAGGACCATGTTTTGCCATTTTTACAAAAGCTGTTTCTGGGGAATGAAGGAAAATCCTTAATTTCACCACTCTGTTCATCTACTGAAAGGGTTCTCTGTTATTACATCATTGGTTGCATTCGTTCAGATTAGCATACATACTTAACACATTCTTGAACTCAATTTCTTTGAAGTACCACTACTTAACACATTCTTGAACTCAATTTCTTTGAAGTACCGAGTTAATATAATTAATTGCAAGTGATTGTGTTAAGAGATTTTTGTGTATGATTTTTGTTTCTTTAGAAATAGAAATAGTTATTTTATTATTTTGGGATAGTATGACTTGGTGATTTTAAGTGTACTTATCACAATCCTACCCAGTCATTTATGTAACGTCTATACTTGTAATAGAGCCAGAAGCACAAACTGAAATTAAATGCCTGCCTCTGACACAAATGCAGATATCTGGTGAGGGTTTCTCAATGTCGTTACCGCAGATGCCGATGGCAGTGTCGTTACACTTCCTGTAAAATCTAAACTCTGATGTTCATTCATCAACAGCCAATGCTTGTGCTATGAACGGATCTCTTGTATGTGCTGTACATTTGATTTTTAAAATTTATAAAACTGAAACAAAAAAAAGAAAGCAATTTAATTTGTCATTGCCACTTAGAGTCAACATCACATTGAGCAAAAATAAATAAATAAGTGCAACCTCACAAACTTTAACCTTACTCTAGTCTCTCAATCCCACCCTAGTCTACTCTACTCTAGTCTACAATGCCATACCAAACCATATCATATCAGCCTGCTATACTATACTATTGTACTAATAGTAATATTACTTCTAATACTAATATCATACTAAGCACTGTACTGTCATGTCATGTATTGTACCACGCTATTCTATTATCACTGTTCATGAGACAGAGTAGCATGAGTGAGAAAGTGTGTCAAGTGGGTCAAGTGATAACCTCTGTCTCATCTCCTCTCCTGCACTCACTTTTTCAGAAACAGTCCCTGTACTGTCTGTAGTAGTAATAGGCAGCTGTATACAATCCATGCCATACCACTTCTGCTTTCTGCAGCCCTCCTGTTCCCGCTTTCAGACATGCCATGTCAGTCCTGTACGGGGAAAAGAGAAGCAGCTCCTTTTCAGCAGTCTCTCAGCACTGACTTCCGATGACCCTTTTTATTTGGCATTTTCACAGCCTCATTCTATATTTGTATACATGAGGTGTTAGCTAATGACTGTACATGACATTTTCTTATAAACACCATGTGCTCAACTTTTTAACAGCTTGATAAAGGATTGTTGCAAATAATTTTATGATCACTTTCAAGAAGTAACCTGTGACCCCTGGGCTGCATGCGACTCTTTGGCGCCTCCTACGCGGTCTGTTGCCTCAGAAAGAAAATTAAATAATAGTAAACATAAATAAATATTTGATGGGTTTATTTACTTTATTAATACTTTCCTGTGATTGTTGAAGGCTTAAACTAAATTAACAATAAAAAAATGGAAAAAATATGTAGCCTGTACATGACCTAAAATGCGCAGCAGGTTACATCCTGGCAGCGCATATTTGAATCTCCTGCTCAGACTCCGGTGATAGAAGACAAGTGCTGAAATGGTTTGCACATGTTCATAGTAGTCAAAGGCCAAAACCTTCTAGACTTGGAAGACCCAAATTCAATAGAGATGCACCAGGATCGATATAATAACATTTAATTTATTGAACACAAACCTCCTGGAAAAGGAGGTTTGAGCGCAAGATGTAAGCTAGTCCTCCACTTTGTAAGCTAGTCCTCAACTTTCTTTCTTCCCAGCTCTGAGAGAGTTCAACGGACTGAAGAATAGGCTTATCAAATATTGTCATCGGAATACAAAAACCATTAGAGAAGATTCTGCTAGTTTGGACAAGAAAAGAAATACACTCTCTGTGCCTTGCATGCCCCTGGCTATTGATACATTACTGATAAACCTAACCTTGAGATGGAATTGACCGATGTAACCGACTAATAAGATATTTGGACATCTAAACCAGAAAAATAGATCGATAGATTCTTGCACATAACCACAACATTTATCTAAAGCGTGCAAATTCCATGATCAATATCAACATGAAGAATGTGACATAGTTCAAATTTTAGTTGTTTGAAAATAGTTTATGATCTCCCAGTGTTATCTTTTCAAAGTTGATTATGTTTTACTTACAAAAAAGTTACTTTCTGTTTTATGGTGTGCTGATGTTAATTTAATTTGCACAAACATGAACTGAAACTGCAGAGCCTTGTTGAGTTCCAATTCCAATTCAGCTGTGAAACCTGTTTTTCATCCATAAGATGCATGTCATGTTGAATAGCCTATATCATCCAACAACCTACCATATTTTATAGATTTTTATTGGTGGCCCCACACATTTGACCACACCATATTTCTGACCAAAAATGGCTCTTCACTGAAAAAGGTTGCTGACCCCTGATGTAGACACTATCTGGAAAGACATTTTAAAGCGATGCTTTCTAGTGTTGTGAAAGTTACTTTGGTTAGTAAGTTGGAAAAGTTACCCTATCTAAAATGTAATAGTAGTATAACTATTTCAATGACTTCAATAACTAGGTAATGTAAGTTGATTACTTTTGGATTACATTTCTACTTTTTGAATGAATTTTCTCAACTGTCAACCATTTTCAGTTTTAACCTTACAGCATTACTCAACTGTTTGCTGACAAAATCCTTTTAAACTCCTTCAACACAGTCAAAGCAGTGTCGGACTTCAACAACTCAACGCCGCTTTACTGTGAGATCATACTGATCTTTGAATAGCTATGCCTGCTAAATTAATTATCTGATAGTCAACATTTGATGAACATCACTGAAAAAGCAGTTGTCTATTTGTCTTGTATTGATTGCGGATATGTGTGCATGCTCATTTCCACTATTTTTTTTTCTGGTAATGGGCTAGGCCTGCACTGTAGTTTCAATCTGACATTGCAGGCCTCACAACACAATTCACACTGCTTGTAAGCTGTAGATTCAGCAGCAAGTGGGTGGTGTAGCCAATTAAAACATGATAGGAGAACCAGACATCTCAGAATAGTATCAGACTTTCAGCTGTAATTGGAGGATGCTCTGCACATAAAAAAGAACTAAACTACATTATTAACATTATTTAACATACAGCAAATGTTTCTGCTGAAGAAGAATTGTAATCTTGAATATTTTGTGAAACTAACTGTAATTTAATTACACATTTTTGTC
The DNA here is from genome assembly GCA_015244755.2 of Tenualosa ilisha. NCBI lineage: Eukaryota > Metazoa > Chordata > Actinopteri > Clupeiformes > Clupeidae > Tenualosa > Tenualosa ilisha. Next base: position 2,393,908 of record PYXC01002597.1, read on the forward strand.
AAAGTGATGTAACTGATTACTGTTACTTTTTTGTAATTAAATTATGCAATTTCATTACATGTAACTCATTACTTCCCAACAATGATGCATTCTACATTTTCATAATCATATCACACACTTTGAGCTTGCAATTACATTTCCATTCACAATTACGTGATGGTAAGAAGTCTGCAAGCAAAAATAGATTAAATATGTTTATTGTTATTGACTTGCACATATGTACAGAATTTAGACGTGGGAATGGAACGTTCTGATGTTATTCAGGCATCTGATAGCTTACATTTGATATAATATTGAAGGCCGTTTTAGCAATAGTAATTTTTAAATCACTGGACTTTTAAAAGCTTCTTTTGTTGTTGCCCCTCAGAAACCCATGGATGGTTGTAAATGAAGCATGAACTGTTTCATTATCCTGAAAGCCAAACAGCATAGATAGGTGGCAGAGTTTAACTCAGAACTTAGCTCAATTCATGTAGGCAACTCACATTTCATTTACGGCAAGAAAATTGAATTTAGAAGTCAGTATCAATTCACATTTTGTTTTCTTTTGTTTTTGTTTTTTTGTTTTTTTTTAAAACAGCCCAGTTACAAAATAATGCTAATATTGCTGTTGGGACAATTTGAAAAAAGTATAATGCATATATGATCATTCACATTATGCCATATGTATTGTAATTTTCCTTTGAATAATTTATAATATTTTTTTCCCTTTCATTTCAATTGCAACAATCTATTTTGCACTTCACAAACAGTGAGATGGTGTCCCACCACACAATGAAGCATTACGAGTGGAAATTCTCTGTAGGAGTTCCCAAGCTCTACTTGCAAATGCGTTAGTTGTTTATCACTTTGACTTGTCAGTTATTCAACTGAAGACTCTCGATCTGGGCCTGTGAAGGTGCTGCACTGAAGGAAATGAAAGTAGTAATTGAATCACTGTCTCAGTTGAATGTCTGTGCTCTGATTTCTTGTCTCTGTCCATCAGGACTGTCCCCTGGCATGGGTCAACACCATGGTCTTTGACTACAAGGACCAGCTGAAGACCGGGGAGGTGTCGTTGTCCACATGGCCATCAGTCCCAGGTATCACTCTCATAATACATGTTTTGTTGATAGCTGTACAATACATAGACTCTAGTTTATTTTTCTTTTTATTCATCCTATGTTTAACTAGGGTAGTTACATTGAGACAGTTGTCTCTTTTCCAAGTGAGCCAAGTCCAAGTACACCTACGTGAAGGACTGGAACAACTGTTTTGATTTTCGATTAATTTCAGTGAGTGGAAAAATGTTTTCCAAAGCCCAAGATGATCATGACAACCTCAAATGTTTACAACATCAAACAACAGTTTGTACCAAACGTATATATATATATATATATAAATATTCAAAAGCATTAAACAAGCCCTTGTTTTGCATTGCCAAAAGCTCACCTTCGTTGCATCATACAATCTGATGAGTAATTCTTTCTGTTTTGCTCAGTTTTGCCATAGCAGTGGGTTAATGAATAGATACTCCTCTTGTAACCAGATTAGTGGGGTGACACAGTAACCGTCAGGGTTGGACAGTTAACGCTGGAGAACTGTGGTTGACGTGTGTGTGTGTGTGTTTGTGTGTGTGTGAATGAGGGTCGGGAGGGGTTGTTCCTGTAGCTAAGTCTGTTCTGATCTGTTCTTCTCGTCTCCACCCTGTGCGCAGATGATAAGAGCGACCTCCTGAACCCCATGGGCACGGTGGAGAAGAACCCCAACATTGACAGCACTGCCTGTTTACTCATACGCTTCCCCATCATCAGACCTCACCCTCTCTGCTATCCCCCTCTAGATAAGGCAAGGCCCACCATAAGGCACATGCTTATTTACAGTGTGGACGCGTGTTTGTGTTTGTGTGTGTGTGTGTGTGTAAGCATGTATGTGTTTTTGTAGATAAATGCACAAACACTGTTCAGTGTTCATAGTATAAAATTCAACAGCACATATATTGATTATTATGTTTATGTCTGATCACACGTAAACCTATATGTGCACCCACATACTCCCAAACCCATAATCTTTACGAATATTGTCCAAACTCCTGTTAATTGTATATTGCCACTTGGAAAAAGATCTGCTCAGTCACTCTTCCTGTCTTTCCTCCATGTTTAGATTAATGATCTGGAGATAAACGGAGAAAAGGTCTTTGCCACCAAAGAGGAGGTAAGGCTGGTGAAGAGATTTGGAATAGAACCTGTGAGCACACCAGCGTTATACTGTCATGGTGCCTCAGTGCTGTTATAAAAATATGAAAACATGGAAAAAGACTTGAAGCTGTTTTTCAGCTGAAATACCTTTCCACGTTGACTGTTTCAAGACAAAAGCAATTTCTGAACATGCTATTTTGTTTCAATGCACTTCTGTATTTTATATCACATTAAACAGCCATTATGATCTGCCAAAACAGAAACCCTGTGGTGACTACTACGGTGCTAATAATCGAACTCTCTTGAAACGGTCTATATATATATATATATATACAAGAAAACGAATAATTGAATCCAAATGTTAAATGGTTTTGAAGATAAACAGTTGTCACTGATTTTCATTGATTTTTTTTTTTTTTTGTTGTTAATTACTGTGTTTTTGCTTGTTTGGTCTCCTATTTCATCTCACTTTGGGCCTCTCGTTCCTTCCATAGTATATGAAGCTGAAGGAAATAGTGGACAACAAGAACTTTACAGAGATCTTCGAAGATGACAAAGAGTTGCTGTGGAAGATGAGGACGGAGATGCGCGACCACTACCCTGAAAGCCTCTCAAAGCTCCTACTTGTTACCAAGTGGAACAAGCATGAGGATGTTGCCCAGGTGAAAAACTATTTTGTGTGTGTGTGTGTGTGTGTGTGGTTTTTCATTGTAATTTTTGGTTCGGGGTGCACAGTTTTTTTGTGTGTTTGAGTGTAGCTTGATTGTTGGCCACCTATGTTTCTCTATAATTCATTCAACTGCAAGTTGAGTTTATGCCCCAGGTGCATCCCTAGTCTTTTTCATTATCTCCACCAAGGAGGTTATGTTTTCACCAGCGTTTGTTTGTCTGTCTGCGTACAAAATAACTGCATAAGTATTGCATGGATTTGGATGAAATTCTGGGACAATGTGGGTATTAGAACAAGGAACAGATAAAATTGTGGTGGTGATCCGGAACACTGTCTGGAATTTGTATTGCGTCTGTGACCCTATATTAACTTCTGTGGTGGTATTCTGCGCTCTCCGAGTGCACCTCTAACGTCAGGGGATTTCATAAACAGCACCTCCAAGAACAGAGCTGTTGATCAACGTTAAGATTAGCATTTCCTCATCAAGTGTGAATGTCTGCCAATCAGATGGTGAGCCTTCTGCGGAGCTGGCCCAACCTGCCAGCCATTCACGCACTGGAACTGCTCGACTACTGCTTCCCTGACCCGCACGTCCGATCCTTCACCATCGGCTGCCTGAGGAAACTGCGGTAGGCACTACACCAAGCACTGGCCAACTAATTTACTGCCTTCACTCTGTCTATCTGTGTCATTATCTGCTTTCGAGCTTGTTATGGCTACATCACTGGGTACTCACTTTCTCAGAAAATGAAGGGCCGTCAACATATCACTCAGTCAGTGCCCCAGGCAGAGAGCCTCAATAGGAAGAATTGTCTCGGAGTTGCTGTGAAACACATGCATGGTTCCTTGTACAAACTTCATAGCAGGAAGTATTAGGCTGAGTTGTCTCACTTTTCTCAACCAAAAAAATTAAATGTTGGGTGAACATTATTTTTTGGTAAGGAAAGTTTGGAGAGGAAAATGAAATTGTTTGAAGTTTTTGTAGCACTGGAGTTCCAAACTATATGCCTCAAAGCCCACTATGCAAGCTATGTTTGCAACCCGAATGACTATTTTTCTTGCTTCTTTACAGAGACAATGAGCTCTTCCAGTACCTCATTCAGCTAGTCCAGGTCCTAAAATATGAGTCCTACCTCGACTGTGATCTTACCAGGTTTCTCCTCGAGAGAGCCCTGTCCAACAAGAAGATAGGACACTTCCTCTTCTGGCATCTCAGGTAAACCTTGCAGAAGCCCTGAACTACGCCTCCCACTGGTGTATGAGGGACTAGCATCTCTGCAGGACTAACCAGAGAAATGTGTTTAAAACGTCAAACCTTAGCTATTTTCAACTGAACAACCACATTTTGTAGGCACAGGCTTTGAGTAGGTTGTCGCTCAAATATAAACTGCATCAGATGCACAGTGGCTCAGCAGTGAGAAACTCAACCCAGAGTGACGTTAGCAACAGTGCTGTCAAGAAGCTCACACTTGAGTGATGTGTTTCTTCCTCAGGTCTGAAATGCATGTGTCCTCGGTCAGTCTGCGCTTTGGTCTCATCCTTGAGGCCTACTGTCGAGGGAGCATCTATCATATGAAGAACCTGATCAAACAGGTGAGGACAGGAACATTACTGTAAGTCAGTATGGTGGCTAGTGTGGGTGTTCAGGTCTAGTATACCTATATAACCTGAGGTTTTCATTCTATTTTAAATATAACAGCTTAATATGGACAGAAATATAGTACACCAGTGTTAGTACCGTATGCAGCACGTAGTAGACTGTATACGCTATTTATAGTATGTCTGTTTGAAAAATCTATACAGTGACATCTGTGAATGTAACTACATGTCATCAACATTTTTCATGCCTTTTTATTGTCATTCTCTTTGTCCTCCTCTCTCCCTTCTCTCTCTTACTTTCTCTTTGTCCATTGTTTGCTGACAGAATGAGGCTCTGAATAAAATGAAAGCCCTAAACGACTTTGTGAAGTCGGGTTCTCAGAAGGCCTCAAAGATACAGACCACAGCGGACATGAAAGTTTGCATCAGACAGGATGCCTACATGGAGGCTCTGTCTGAGCTGCTGTCCCCTCTCAACCCAAGCATCATCCTCTCAGAGATATGGTACCTCACCATCTCCTCACCTCTGCCACTTCTTCTGATGCTTTGCTTTTTCACAGCAGGAAACAGTATGGGCCACAGTGATAGTAGAGGGCAAAGTGCACAGTCTGAAGTCTAGCAAAAGTGTATAAGTAGATGTAACAACGAAGCAAAATGTTTTTACTTTCAAGTAAAACCATGGGTAAAACCTTAAGCCCCCCAAAAATGAAGAGTCTAGTTAATGCTCCCACATGTAGCTGTACTTCATGCACAAACACACTGCTTGTTGACAGAACCTTGTGTTCTGTCCGTTCTTTAAGTCAGATCCCAATACCTGTGTCTGTGCTGTGAAAATATAATATATATTCATATAAAATATATTGATAAATGTTTGTTACTAAAAAAAAAAGTTTGCTGTATAAATATATGTAAAAAATTAGAAAAGGAGAGAATCTGTACTGTGTGTACTGCAGATGGCATGGCATGATTGATGACTGAACTGAACTGACGTGAACTGAACAGGGCCTTTTTATTTAGGGTCACTTCAAGTGTGCATCTGGAAATTATGTCAGGATGAATGCGTCTGTGTGTGTGTGTGTGTTGTTTGTTTTAGACTCCATATCTGGTGTTGCTTTACTTTGATGTAGCTGATATGTGGTATTTCTAAAGAAGCTACTGCATTGAGCAGTTTCTATGCTTTGGCCGTTATTGACATTGTGACAGTTCTCACCGGTAGTTCCCCTTATTTTCCCTCGAAATTTAAGAAGCTGAGTGTTCCTACAATCATGAACAAGTTGGTTACAGTAAGTGTCCCATTTTTTGATTTTTAGTTCAGACCGGTGCAAGTACATGGATTCTAAAATGAAGCCCCTTTGGCTGATGTACAAGAACAAGTGGGTTCAGTCGGACACGGTGGGACTCATTTTCAAGAATGGAGATGGTAAGGGAAGCACTCACAGACTTACTACTTCTCTCTACAAGACCTTGCCCAGGCTTAGACTCTAACCACATGCAAATGATGATCCATTCAGTGGTTGATGAGGGTCTGGAGTAATTGAAGGTCCATGGGTTTGTTATGTGTCGTTGCTTTCAGACCTACGTCAGGATATGCTGACTCTCCAGATGATTCAGCTGATGGACACTTTGTGGAAGAAGGAGGGGCTAGACTTGAGGTTTGTTATTTGTTTGTCAAGTCTGCTCGTCATAGCAACATGATGTATTTGTGGCGGTTCTGTGGAAGACAAAAAAACAAAACAAAAAAATAGAAGTTGCTCACTCCCTTTGTGTGTCTCCCTCTCTCTCTCCTCCCCGTCTGACACATGTTCACCCCAGAATGATCCCTTATGGATGCCTCTCCACGGGAAACAAAACAGGCCTGATTGAGGTGGTGAAGAACTCGGAAACCATCGCCAACATCCAGCTCAACAACAGCAACAGTGCCGCCACAGCCGCCTTCAACAAGGACGCTCTGCTCAACTGGCTCAAGTCCAAGAACCCTGGGTGAGTTCTGGCTATTGTTGCACGGCTAACCAATGCGCAGTGAGCATCTTGGTTTTACCAGCACCTGCAACACACGTCTGCCACTGATTTTGCCTCGGGAAATTACCTAAGTGGTCACGCTCTTTATCTTGCAAGGTCCTACGCAGCAGGTGCGGCTAACATTGTTGCTAAATATAAAATGCTCGCTTTGCGTAGCACAGATGTTGTTGTGTACTGTGTGCTTTCTCTTCGTCTTTAGTAGGTTGCCTTTTGTTGTGCAGTCTTGAAACTTGTGTTCTGTGCGGTTCTGCATTTTATCCAAAGTGCATGGTGCGATATGGGAGAGTCTTAGCTCAGTTGCAGGAGTGCTTAGATGAGGGAGGAGTAAAAGACCTCGGTTTTAAAGAACTTGCCCACACGCAGCAAAGCCCTGGATGGTACTAAATGCCACATTGGTGTTAGGGCTCGCTGATGGAGGAAGACACTGGTCCCCTCGGGCTAAATTATAAATCAGATGACGGGCTGCGCTGACGCTGATTGCCGTCATTGCCTTCTGCGAGAGACGTCATGTTTGGACTTCACAAGGACCTTTTGTTAACCAGCCAAATATACTGTATGTGCGTGTTTGGATGTCTGTTTTCTATTTTTTTCAATGTGTGGCATTCCTTATTTGCACAAACATAAGTGTTTCTGTGTTTGTGTGTGTGAGAGTGTAACAGTTGGTGGTGGGTACAAACATTTGGTTTTCGTAGAAAGCTCAGTTGAAATAAATGCTCACTTGATCTGTGTGGTTAGACGTAGAGGAGATTATGTTTAAGGACACCTCTCTCGTGGTCAAGGTCACTGACAGTATGTATGAAAGAAGAGAATGGCCTGCCATTAGTTGCATTTGTAACAAACACCGGAGATGAAATCAGCTGTATGTTCTGTACCTCAGCATTATACTTCCGTACTTCAGTATTTCTGTTTTATACACAAAGACCCTGATTGCTTCACTTTGCTGAAATACATTCCAGGGAGATTGTTTAATAGCACAATTTCCATTCCCTGTTTACTTGAATTAATGCAAGTGAATATAGGTTCCAAACGTTCTAAAATGGTGTGTGAAGTTACATCTTGCATAGAAATGTGACATAGAGATGTAAAGGTCACAGTCGCGCAATGTCTTTTGTCCCAGTGCGGGATCCGTAGTCTCTAGTGACTGTCCAGGGGAAGCCTGAAGAAGTGAGAAGCTCTGGTGCGGTTACAATAGGTTGGAGGGGGAAATGCACTAAGCCTTTTTTTGTTGTTGTTTGTCAAAGCCACAGGAAGCGTTGGCTCATCTTGTGGCATTGTGAGATTCAGATATGCATGCAACATGTTGCTGCAATGATTAAACATGGTGAACCAGGGTATGTCTAGACTGGGACAAGGAAATGGGGTGCTGTCAATCATCTGTTGCTTGCAGACACGAGCTGCGCATTATCTGCAAATGTTCAACAGAGAGCTGAGGAACTTCCTCTGACTCAGCGTGTGTGTGTGTGTGTGTCTGTGTGTGTGTGTGTGTGTGTGTGTGTGTGTGTGTGTGTGTGTGTGCCTGTTTATTCTTTGCTCTTGCCAACAGAGACAAACTTGATGAAGCCATTGAGGAGTTTACACTGTCCTGTGCTGGTTACTGTGTAGCTACTTACGTCCTGGGCATTGGAGACCGCCACAGTGACAATATCATGATAAGGGAAACAGGACAGGTAATCATCAGTTTCTTTAAACAGAAATGCAGGGGGAATTTATAAATTTTTTTACGTTCATGTCTGTCTCAAGATGCATTCACATGTTGCAAGATACTGATGAGATGCCTAAGAGTTGCACTGTTTAAAGTCAGATAATGAAACGTGATTGGCATTTCCTACATTTGCACAATCATCATGTGTGTAACGACTAATTGTTTCCGTCTGGGGAAAAATGTAATGACACATTCATCAGTACATTGGTCAAATGACAACATAAAGCTTATTACTGCTTAGCGTAATTTAATTGAAGAGACAGGTTTCGTTATTTATACTTAAAGCATGGTTTTCTGATCGTTTATGATGAAATACAATGGTTAAGATTAAAATTTTGACAATTCCGAGAATTCCGAGAATTTTTGGTTGCTGCGGTTACACCCCCCACCTACAGAATCCCTGCAGCAGTCTTTCCTAAAATGCATTAAACTTTTATTTGTAAGTACGTGAAACTCACCAAGTGAACATTACTGACCACTTGGTGAGTGTCACGTCTTTACAAACGAAGGGCTAATGCCTTTTAGGGAAGATTGCAGCCGTGCACCTACAGTATACAGCCGTTTAAATAATATTTATTACCATTTATTCTTTTATTATAAGACTCAAACATCTGAAAGATTCAATCTCCTTTAAATGTATCAACGGTTTCTTCTGTGTTCTTGCTTTTCAAGCTGTTCCACATTGATTTTGGGCATTTTCTGGGCAACTTCAAGACCAAATTTGGGATCAACAGGGAACGTGTGCCTTTCATCCTGACGTATGACTTTGTCCATGTGATTCAAGAGGGAAAAACCAATAACAGCGAGAAATTTGAAAGGTGACATAAAACTGGCAGATAATATCAGTCAAAGTGGAGTATGTGTATGTCAACCCCTTTGAATTTTTGGGCTTTCTGCATTAGTCACTAAATGGGATCTGATCTTCCTATAACTCACCAGTATGACTAAACACAATGTGCTGAAGCTAATGCCACAAAAAACTCATTGTATTTCGTGTCATTATGAAAAGCATCCATGAAATGTCAAAAGTTCTGTGGGAAAAAGTAAGTGAACCTTTCTGTTCGATCACATGTTGACCCTCCTTTTGCAGGAATAAACTCAAGCCAGGACTCCTGAATTAGATCTGCAACCCTGGGAGGTATTTTAGTCCATTCTTCTTCTCTCAGTTCAGCCACATTCTTAAGATGTCTGGTGGGAATGGTTTTCAGTGCATTTCAGTGGGTGATGGTCATTCCCTTTTTTGAAGGTTGACAAACCTGTGGCTTATTCTTATTTTTTTCTTCCTGTAATCACAAGTTGTCCAGTACCTTAGACATCAAAACTGCGACAAATCATGATGCTCCTCGAGCTGCAGTTCAGAACAGAGAGGGTACATAAAGGGTGCCCTGAGTGTGCTCATGACAGGACATCAGAGAGGAGGCTTTATGTGCCAAAACTTTGCCTAAGAATACATAGGCACATCACAATGTTACTTGGAGAATGATTTGTGGATTCATGAAGCAAACAATGAATTGTGTAAAAACAGCAAAAAACTAAATGAAAAAAATCATTAATGCATCCTCTCTATTCTGAAGTGAAGCTGGGATAGCATCATGATTTGCGGCTGTTTTGGTGTCTCAGGTACTGGACAACTTGTCCTTACTGCAAGAATAAAAAAAAAGCCCCAAGTTTGTCAACCTTCCAAAAGGGTAATGACCACCACCCATAGTAATGCATCGAAAAACCACCAGGCTTCTTAAGGATATGGCTGAACTGAAAGAAGAAAGAACTAAAATACCTCCTGAAAATCCTTACAGGGGTGTGCAGATCTGCAGGGATCAGGAGCCTGGCTTGGGGGCCAGTGTGTGATTGACCTGAAGGGTTCACTTACTTATCCCCACAGAACTTTTGACATTTCACCAATGCTTTAGATAACGACATGAAATGCAATGATTTCTTTCGAGGCATTAGCGTCAGCACATTGTGTTTAGTCATACTGGCGAGTTACAGGAAGATCAGATCACATTTAGTGACAAATTAATGCAGAAAAACAAAAAATTCTTCTGATGAGGAAGTGATTTGCACCGATAATCCACATTTCTTTTGAAGCAAAAGTGTTTTCAATTTTAATTTTACTTATTACTGTCTCTCTTTCTCTCTCTCACGCTCTCTCAGGTTTCGGGAGTGCTGTGAACAGGCCTATAAGATCCTGTGCAGGAACGGAATGTTGTTTGTGAACCTCTTTGCTCTCATGAGAGCTGCTGGACTTCCTGAGCTCAGCTCAGCAAAAGACATTCAGTACTTGAAGGTAGTTTACTACGCATACAGCACACACAACACAACACAGACAGTAATACAACCAGACAAGTTACACACACACACACACACACACACACAATGGCATGTGTTAACTATGCAAAATGCTAGTTACATTATATTTTTCAGTGAAATAGAATAAAAATGTTAAAGTCAGTCTTAGATTCAACTTTACTTTTGCTAGTGTTATGCCCAACAGAATGAACTGTCTTTATATTATTACAGTGTTTTGAGGAACCCTGATGATGTATATTAATCATGTAATTGAGTAAGCATTTATCTCAGACTTTTTTCTGTTCGTAAGGACTCCCTGGCCTTAGGAAAGTCTGAGGAGGAGGCACTGAAGAATTTTAAAGTCAAGTTCAATGAAGCTTTGAGAGAGAGCTGGAAGACCAAGGTCAACTGGATGATGCACGCTATAGCCAAAGACAACAGGTGATGGGAGAGACAGACAGAAACCCTTCTAGAGCCATAGAGGATAAATGTTGCACTGCAGGTTGTCCTGCGGGAGTACGGTACATGAGAATAGTCCCAGGCCGTTATCAAACTGGCATGAATTCCCTCAAATCCTGTGCAAATCTTCATCAGCATATTCATTTGAGTCAGAACTCAACAGATTCACTGTGTCATTTGTCTCTGGATATGTTAACACTGACACAAGGGGAAAAAAAAAGAAACAAAGCCAAAACGTTTTGATGAAGCCCACTTCATTGTGAAAGGTTAGATTTCCACTTAAGCAACCTTTTAGGCCAAATTTACTAGTTGATATTCTACAAATAAATGCAGGCCATTATCATTCTAATGGACCCACTGGCTACTGTTTTTCATTGCAGCCATTATGTGGCAAATGTGAGGGCAGTGAAGTTCTGTTTTTCACTTTGCAGTGACATCTAGTGGTATGTCTGAGTCATTGCATATTAGGCAGATATGCAGCAGCCCCCTTCACACACAAACAAGCACTGAATGCCACCCTATTTATTATTTATACTCTATTTATTTTTATGTGGTTTATGAAATCTTGTCTCCAGCATTGCACTTGCTTGTTTTCACTCTTCAAATCTGTTTTGTCGCAAAGCTAGATTAGATGTTGTAAAACATTTCTCAAAGTCAGTGCAGAGATTATGAAAAGCTACACATTAGAAGCTGAATGACCAAAGTCACCAGTTGGCCAACTAAACACACAAACACACACACACACACACACACACACACACACACACACACACACACATACATACATACACAGAGCAAGAGTTGAACAAGAGGGAAATCATGTCAATTTGATTGACTTCAATGTGTCTATTCCATTAAAATCCACTTTAATGAATGTTTACAGCTTCCATGAAGTTAAGTCATGGAAAGACCTATATATATTTCTTAGAAGGACCATAAGACCTTAATAAGCCATGAACACTGACTGGACCTGATCAGTGAATATTGCTAACTGCAGTGAAATTGTGAAATGCATTTAAAAGGTTGCTTATTCAACCTATGTATCCCAGCCATTAACTTATGAAATACGCCGAAAGATGAAAGATCACAATGCTAATTTAACTTCACAGATGAAACAAAAGTCTTATGAGTTATATTTGTGGGTTAAGGATATAGGGATGTAGAAAATATTTGGGTGACATTAAGTGTTATTTTTATGGTTTTACATGTTTTATATGGTGTTACTGTTTATAGGTGTTCTCAGATTTTTTTGGTTGTCTGTATTGTTTGCCACAATGGTACATTTTATATTTGTGTTACTTCTGCCTGACAGAGGCCCACTGGTTTGAAAATATGAAGTGAGTGATTTTGAAAATGTTGCTTTTTGAGGATATTTTTTAAATAGTTTTATTGCTGATGAAGCCTTAAGTGTCTGAACCTTGCCTTGAGAATAAGCATATTGCATAGTGTGTATGATGAGCAGAAGGCTTATTTTTCTGTGAAGTTTGTCAGATGTACAGTGACAGCAAGTCAGTGGCCATTCTTGTGCTTTTTGTGGTGAACTGAAGCATGCAGACATAAGCTACAGTTCTAAATGATATTCCCTGAGCCTGTTGTCATACGACTGATATAGCCCTGTAATAAACTGTATGATACTGCAGATAAAGATATGGCATTTTGTTGCCTGTAGTCAATACTTATGAGCATAATTCTGTCCAGGCTGCTTTCGCATTCACAAGCCTGACAGTTCATGATAACTGTAATACAGGGGTGGCCAAATTTTTCTGTTTGTGGCCCGCATACTGAAAAATCTAAGCTGCCAAAAGCCAAAATGAAGAGCACCAGTTTTTAACCGGTTTCAAAATTAAGAGTGACTGTGTTTTAGATGAAAAATAAAGAGTGACTGTGTTTTAGATGAAAAATTCTGCAGGCCGTCAAATGCTACACTGTTTAATGATACTACTGACAACATGTGAAACTATGTATGATGTGTGATGGATATATAATATCAGATTAATGTAACAATGAGCCACATTAAATTTTATTGTTTGACTTCATGGCAGGCCGCATGAAAGAGAGCAAGGGAATGCAATTGGCCCCCAGGCCGTAGTATGGCCACCCCTGCTGTAGTATGACAAGGTCCATACATAGTGATTGGACTTGAGCTAAAATGACAACAACTGCCATGACCTGTTGATAACAAGGTTATGTCACTCTTATGACGAAGGATTCAAATTAATGTTCGAACTACTGAGGGGGTTACTTAGCTATAGATCAGTGGAATTGGTCTACCTCTTGAACTAAATTCAGGGCAGTGAAATACTTACTGAAAAAGAATTCACTGGAGAGATAGAAGTATATAGTGGGGCTTTCAGTCTGTTTTAGCACTGTATGTTTCCAATGATGCACTTGTAAGATACGGTATGTGCCTAAGCATTTTATTTATGATTCGCTCTTTTTAATTCATCAATGGAGACGATGTACAGTAACATCATATGACCAAATTACACTCTGACATAAGCATATAAATTTAATGTTGACAGATATTTTGCTAGACGCTTTCATGAATAGTAGTAATGGTAGGTTCATTAATTGAACCCAGGTTGGCAGGTTAGCTGTAGTCTGCGAGCTTCACGTGCTCAACAACCCCCATATATAGTATAAGGACATGTAGAAATAAACAACATCAGACACTCCAATAGGAAATAATTTATTTGTAATTATGATAAAAGAGGTATTTAAACAAATCGTGTTTTTGGGGTAGGTTTTTTGTATGTTTCATGTTACGGAAGCATACATGTATCTGTATGTACAGCTCGGTCATTTCCTCCTTTATTCCCCTCAGTGCCCTTTTCCCCAGAATACTGTAAGCAACAGAGAGCATTTTTACTCTCTAAACTGTAATTCAGTGTTAGTGAAAGCAATCAAAAGTGTCAATTAATTAACTCAGTAATTCCAAATGTAACTGAAAGATTCTGGCACTGTTTATGGAGACTTGGTATTACTTGGTATTCTGCACCTTTTAAATATGACAGTAAGACTATGAATCTTTTAATCCCTGAATCAATCAGATTTATGAAAGTAGTAAGAGGCACATCCCTCCTCCAAGACCTCATGATGACAACTTTTCCCTGATTCAGCTTCTTATATTTATTTAATTATTTGTTTCTCAGTCTAATGTCAGCTCTTAATTGGATGTGCAATATAATACAAGTGGTAGATAAAACAAACCCTGCAGTGTTGATATTTGAAAACTGTTGTGGGAGGGCCCTGTACAGTTTAATTGAAAAGGCTTTTGTACTTGAGCCAACGATATGAGTATGAAGAATAATTTTGGGAGGGCGTGTGAATTCTTATTGTAGTGGTACATGGGAGAGGGTTGGTTGTTACTGGTGTGAACATTCATTGTTATAATTTGAAGAACAGCACATTGACTGTGCAACTGTACTGATACTTTACCAAAATGTCTCAAATAAAACAGCTGTACAATGCTAATGACAACTGCATCATGTTTCTTTATTCCTTGGCTTGGTTTTGCACAGGTCTTTGAGTAAATTAATATTAGCTGATTCTTCAGGGTAAATATTTATCAGAGGTAAACAATAACTAGATGGTATGTTTTCATCCAACCATTTGCATATAGGAGCAGTCATGAAAATTTGAACAAAGGAATTGCATGTCTTTGCACACTACCAGTGGAGGGAAGCCGAGAACCATAGGCTTAAAAGTCCTGTTTTCATTGATCATTTTCTTACTCACTGTAGACACTTTTAGATTCTGTTGATTTTTGTTGTTGACAAAGTGACTAAGTGTTCAGTGAGAATTATAATATCATAAGAACCTTATTTCACCATATAGTTGTGTGTGATATAGGAACAAAATCTAAATACATTTGCACAGTAAAAGTCAAGTGATGTTTTATTAATTCTACACTGACAATTACATGATGTAAAATTGACATCTTCATAGATTCAGTTCTCATCAAATCATTGTTGGTAAATTCAAGGCAACTCCAAAATATAAAAAGCACACATTTAAAATGTATTGAGGAAAAGTCCACAGTGGTCACTCTATGCAGAAAAAGTAAATACATTTGTGAAAATTAAAGTTCTTTACATTCAGTCTTCACCAAGCTTGAACAGGATGTTGGATTACATACCAGTAACGACAGAGCATGGTGCTGAAAAAAGAAATACCAGCTCAGTTATCTGAATCTGAAATGCTAAATAGGGCTGCACTTTAAAATGACACATGGAAGTCTATCAGATTGCATACTGGACAAATATTGGACAAAAAGAAAAAAAAAGGTTCATGTCACTGCAACAAAGTATATGTGTGTTATATGGATAGGCAGTAAACACTATTTTTCCTTCATAATATTATTTCTAATATACATTCTCACTATATAATATAAAACAACCTCAGGAAATAATGTTTTTCTTTAATTGACAGGATAATTTATGTTTATCTTTAAAAGTTGTGAATTCAGTTGTTCGTATCATTATTTCCAAATTGCCTCTAGGCAATTCATACTTTTCTTCTTTGTATTACAGTCAGTGCCTTCAGTTAACCCATTAAATGCTTCATTGTGAAATAATTAAAGGAAAACCACACATTGTAGTTTTTGCCTAGTCTCACAAAAAAATATTCTGCCCTTCAGGAGGAAAGATGCATGCAAGAGCGTGTGAAAGTTCCTCTTTCAGCCACTTCCTCCTATTTCCACTTGATCAGTTTGTATTTCTTTGCCCTGAATGAAACTTGGGATTTTTAAAGGGCACTCTTGGATAACCTGGGCCTGGTTTCCCCAAAATTGTTCACTTTTGTGGCCCCCAAACCATCTTTTATAAATTAATAATATTTCACTGTATTTTCATTTACAGTGTTATTATGTAGTGATTTAACAGTATTTCAGTGATAGTTTTATGTACATTAGTGTAGACATCATCTAGACATGATCTTAATTATTCTTTAAGAGGCTAAGTATGTTACAGGCATCAATTGTTCTTGTATTCATAAACAAATATTCATATACAATGATAGAGTAATAAATCACAATTTTTAAAACCTTTTTCTTTTGAATTTTGTATGAAGCAAAATTATAAACCAATAAAAAAAACTGCTGAAAAACTACTAAAAAAAAAACTGGCAACTGACGCTAACCTGGGTGCAAGTTAAACTGAAACTGAGGTAACCACCAATGGTTAGGTTTAGCTGTCAGTTCTCCTTTAAGTTCAAGAACTTCATTATTGGTTTAAATGAAAGTTCCTCCTTTCACAACCTTCGGTTTTTTACAAACGAGTTTCAAGATTTCTGTCAGTGGGAAATCCTTTAACCGGTTGCTGTTTTTAGTTTTGACATTTCCTGGGGTTGTTTCTGTGGCCTTGCTGTGTCATTTAGTTCCAGAAAGTGCTCAGAAAATGTTTGTAATACTACTGCTTCTAGCCTAAAGCTAGAAGATAATCAACTTGAATATCACAGCTAGGTTTGTAGTACAATTGTAGTACACAGTTTACATGAACTATTAGTGTATTTGGGGGGGGGGGTAGATTGGGAAGATTGAAGGAATAAGTTAACTGAAGTCTGACTAAAACTCAGATATCTACTGAGAATCAAACGGTGGGGCTGTTAGTGTTTTTCTTGGCTATTATCTATGTCCTCTCAAAGCAGGTTTAGGCCTACTAGTTGTCCCAGGCCTGTCGTAGACATTATATCCATGACATCTGTCCATTCATTCAAAGTGAACTATTTTTGTCGAAAATTGGGAAGATAACGCCGCCCAGTGGCTACTGGTAGGAATGCCTTGGCAGGAACTGATTGAACAGCGGGAGCTTCAGCTTCTGAGTCAGTCCGCTCCAGCACAGCTCCACTGACTGTCGGGATGTGACCCCGGAACAGGACGCCTCCTTAGAAACAACACACCATTCAAATAAAATCCAAACGACAGAAAGCTGGACCAGGAGAGGTAAGCATTTATTAGCCTGAAGAATTGCCCGCTTCAGTTCTTACAACTGAATTATCGGAGGTCTCACAGTCGCTCGCTAGCTAACGTAATGTTATATCGAGTGTTTCTACTCGGGCTTCGCTAACATTACCTGGATGAAATACCCTCATAGGAACTTCATTTAGGCTTTGTTAGAGCTTCCCAGCGAATGCACACTTGCTGTGAATTGTAAAACAAACCTGCTCGATTATCGAATCAAAACCCAAATCGTCAAGGCGTTAGTGGTCACAATGTGTGTGTTAATGTGCATTTTGAGTGTTGTCAGCAGCCTTTCGGTGCAAATAGAGCCTACTCGTATCCATGAGTTCGCTGGAATAACGTTAAAGCTACTGGCTAGTTGAGAGACAGGAAGCGGCGTATCTGCTAACTAGCCAGCTAGCTGGTTTGCTAGGTAGCTGTAGAGAAACGTTTAAGTTCTGGTTAAAGTGAAACTTTCATTATTTCGGCTGTTCATCAGCAGCGAACGTTAGTCAATACTTCGGGGACTCTTGGGACGTGGAGCTTCCTAGGCGCGTATTTTCACGATTGGTTGTGGATGGTGGTTGTTACAGCTATTGCTAGCTTTTTGTTTGGATGGAGATGTGTAGACTGTGTTTGCATATTATTGGGACGTATGTAAAATCTTATGTCGATTTCATAGTCAAGGACTATGCCACGAGCAGTAACTGTTATCACGTTAAATAACGTGGCTCTTTGTGAAACCAGCCTCTTGTGAACGCTGTAGTTGTAGTCTTCAACGGCAATCATTGTCACATTTCGAGTATGATTCAGTATGAGCAGCTGAAATTAAAGAACTTCACTACTTGTTGGCTCAGGCAATTGGACAGCAGTTCATGTTGCTACACCCCATCACTTTGCACCTTCTGTTGGCTTCGGACGAATTCTATTTTGGGCGCTCCACACCCATGCATTCATTGTGCCCACAAGATGCTTGATTCCTCCAATGGTCCGCTAACGAATCGCATTCAGCCGTGGATCTTGGCACGGTGCCTGTAGCAGCCACTCGAAGTGTGATGTGGGTGTCTGGATTGGCCCGTTCCTCTCCTGGCTACTTGTGAACTTTCAAACGAACCACATGCTTTATCTCCAGCAGTCTGCACATTCCCCTGAGCCACTGCTTCATTTTAGAATAGATTAAAGCCTGGCTTGTTCCATCCCCTCCTCCACCCTTCCGTGCCAGGTTTGGGGGGCACATCCCACGCAGCGTGATTTCCCTGTGCTCCCAGAGTGCCATTAGCTGGCCTGGTTGGTCTTGGCTGGGTGCAGGAGGGCCTATCCCACAGACCTCATATCCCTGACACAGGATCCCCTACCCCTACATTTCTACAGAGTACAACTCTGATTTGCTTCTTTGTCCAGTACAGCACAGTAGAGTACGTTAATGCCCCTAATATATGCTGATTTAAAATCTTTTGCCATAGTGCTTATTTGAAAGGAAATAATGTATAACATTTTGTCAGCATCGATATGCATGCCAGACAGTTGTCCCAACACATGTGCAGAAAAGGTTTTCAAAGCAACACACTAGTGCTACCACCAACCACAATGGTCTCCCTGTAACCTTGCCATGGTGACGCACAGCCAGACCCATGGGCCTGACAAGGGTGCAATTGGGAGTTGCCTGCGAGTTCATGCCTCGCGTGGCGTTAACAAGACATTGACCTACTTATCAATCAGACGTTCACGAGCCAGTTCATCGCCATTGTCCATAGATAGTGTGGCCATTGTTTAGCAACTGTAAATGTTGAATGGCAACTGTTTGATAAAAATAAAGGCAGCTCTGCAGCATTACACAACTGTAGCTCAGCCCACTTCTGGTGGATTTGTTGTGAGCTATGGCAGTGTTGGCCAGTCACATGTTCAGGATTAAGATTGTATTGATTGTATTTGGTCAATGCTTCACTGTAAATGCTTCATTTGAGCTGCCATGCCCATGCCATGTTGTTCAAGGTTGACTTTATTATCTTTGTTATCCCACCAGGGAAAATTCATGTGGTCATTGCATGTCTCATAAACAAGCAAGCAGACAAACACTTAAACAATAGAAGGACACACACAGACAGAGTACCTTAGGTTGTACCACAAGTAGAGACATAACACAAACTACAGAGATCCATAAAAAGCATAAGAAAAAAAAAAGGTAACAGAGCTTAAAAAGATTTAATAAATAAATAAAGTAAGGTTTCGAGGTAATTGAATTAGGGTATCAGGGTCCCACAACAGTTTTGAGTCTGTGGTTGTATGATCTAATACCTGTAGGTACAAAGGACATTATACCTCTCTGTCCTGATTGGTCTTTGCAGAATTCTGCCATTTAACCTGTAGCTACCAACAAATTTTGAGAACAGAGGATGTTCTGGGTCACTGAGGATCTGGTCTGTCTTTTTTGAGATCAGCTCATTATACAGCTGCTCTACAGATGCCTGGTTGGTCCCTATGATCTTACTGACTACATTAATGATGCGTTGGAGATTTTTACGGTCCTTAGCATGCATATTACCAAAAGTACAGTTGAGGCAGAAGGACACTCTGCAAAAGGTTTTTCTAAAACAGTGTTCAACTGATCGATCATGGTGGTACCACCAAGGCTCCTCAGGGCTCAACTCTTTGAGACACACTGGTGATATGCAAAGGGGACCATGCTTTTTTTGCCACACTACATTTAACTGTCTGCCAGGAGGACAACATAATGTGATCATTGACAAAGGGTTTTTAGTCAATGGACTAAATTTTGATCTTTCTGTGCGTGTCACACACGCTGGCCTTAAATACACTTCTTTAAAAAACTCCAAATAGTCCACTAATAGTCCAATAGTCCACACAAAAAAGTACTGCTATGAAGTTCCACTTAGAAATCTTAAATGCGTTTTCACACAAGTGTTTAGCAGTACTCGGCTCTCGGAACCTCAAGTCCTTATGTGAAGAAGTCCTCATCTTGTTCTAGTATCTGGAAGAGAGCCCTCTGCTGACCGACTGACCCACTTCCTATTTAGACCGGGCCGTCAACAACTATTGCGCAGGCCTCCATCCTGTCCAACACTGATTCATCTTGGCTGTCAGAGAAGCAAAGGAGTGGGAACACTTGAGAGTGGTGAAGTGGGTGCGTGGGTGCCGTAGTAGGCCTAATGTTTGGAGGCGGAAGTAGAGCATGGTAGATCTCCAATGATCCTTAGCTATTCTCATCCTGCAGTGCCGGCTCATTGACTCTGTGGGATGGGATGTTTTCTTGACCACTGTTGGGGACTTTTGGCGCATTTGCTAGCAGTGCAATTTCAAATTACCTTTTTTTTTCCCCATTTTTAGCCGTGATGGTCTCTTGAAGGAAGTGGCCACAGGATGTCATTGGCCATTTCTCAGTAGTACGAATGTCAATTTGTATTCCTGTACTCCTTGGAAGGATGAGTGCAATAAGTTCCAGATAAGGTCCAGACTTGTTGAGAAAGAGAGAATGCAGAATGATCCACCTGCGTTTGACACAGCAGTGTTCTTGCTGGGCCCATGTGCTGAGGAAATGGTGTGATGGATTGGGGGTTAAGTGCACACTGAGTGAGTTGTGTTTTTCCCAGCTGCTGCTGGAAGGCAGGGATGGTGGCCTGTGACCTCCCTGACCCCCGTCACATGCGAGGGCCTATCGCATTTCTGGGGGTAATCTCTTGCAGAAGGCATTCGCTGCGTTCCCAAAGCCAGAGCTGGTGTAAGGGGAGCAGGCCATGTCAAAACATTCAACACAGTCTCTCTCTATCTCTTCTGTCTGTCTCTCTCTTTCTCTCCTCCCCTCACTGTTTCTCCACTCCCTTTTCTCCTTTAGAATATAATATTAATATTGGGACTTTTCTAATACTAATGTTGGGGTTTTCGCGTCCTTTTTGGCCTTTTGAGTATCATACCTTGACTGTAAATACTTGTTAATATCATTCAGTTGGAAGCATCAAGCAAAACATTTATTGGCTAGTGCTTTTCAACTCACCACATCAACCTGGTACAGTATACCTTAAACAAACAAGACTTACTATCTACCTAGGCTAAATCATTGTTGACAGAGTTTAGAATAGTTTGTTGTTTGGTGGGATTTGTGTGAGTGCAGTCAGCCTAGTTAACGCTCAGCCAGTTGTCCCATATTCCGTGACAAATGGATCGGTATCAAGCCACAACACACAGCGCTTGGCCAACACAGATATTAGTGTGACTGAAACGTCACAACAGTACACAGTTTCCAACTCAAAGCAGTTGATGGCCGAGGCATGGGCCTTGATTCAGGAAGACATTAAGCCAGAGTAAGTTGATCTTCACTAGGCACTCCGTGACCCCTCTTTCAGGGCCTAGTCAGCCTATCCATGAAGAGTCCTTAGGGATGAACAAAGAGCCATCACCATCAAGAGTTAGCCTAGCATGCAGAAATGGATGATATGGCATTAATCAGAGCACACTGAACTGTTGGGGATGGGAACGCCTTTTCATTTTTGCATGGCTCTTTAATCTGTAAGTTAATGTGACGTGTGTCTGAGAACTGAGAAGGTTTTCAGCATCGCCTTTTATATCGTTATCCCCAAAAGTACCATGAAGTACTTTGACAGTTTGGCTAGCTGAGAGCATTCGAATCCTCCTGATCTTGTGACAGCCTTTGCATTTTTTGGTGGCAGGTGTTCTTGGTGTTGTCTGACTGTTGTGCAGTTGAGGAGGAGATCAGTTCCAGGGTGATAAGCCACATTATTGAAACGTATGGGTAACCTGCCAGACATGTGCCATTTTCCACATAGTGTTATCATATTGTATCGCGTACAGCAGCTGTGTCATGCTGTTACCAACTGACTCGGCTCAGATGAATCTCATGGGGGGCAGCCTGGCAGTAGGCAACTTGGACAACGCCGGACACATTGTTTCCATCCAACCTGCACCTTTCTCAGTTGTAACCGTACTATAAACTGATGTGGGGAAGGGAACGCTCTGTGTTGTAGATTGCTAGGGCCTCACCCTGTTCTTCTTCATGATCCTAACAAGCTAGTCACACTCAGGCGCATCTGCATTGCCTCCTCCTCTCTGCAGACGTCTACTCTTGTCTCAAGAGACCTGAGAGATGGGGAGAAAGAGAGGGAGAGAAATCTTTAATGTTTACCAGTCTGGCATCAAATGCATTTCGACAGCATGGTAAAATCATCCTCGGTTCGTTTGTAAAAAGGGTAGGAGACTTGTCTTGATGACTGTTTGACATCCGTGTGTGTGTGTGTGTGTGTGTGTGTGTGTGTGTGTGTGTGTGCGAGCGAATATCTTTTTTTTTTTTTCTTGTGTTTTCTTTTTTTGCATTTGCATTGTGTTCCTCATCCACAGAAACAATCCCCTGTGGAATTCCTCAGAAACAAGCACATCACCCTCTGCTACACATGAATCTTGTCTAAGCCGTTGTAGGGTAAGGATGAGGGAAAAATACGAAATAAAATCTCAGAATAAAGAAGGAAATAAATAAGCCTGATATTGACGAGAATGGGGGGGGGGGGGAGTGAAACATCAAAAAACCAGCATGAAGCTGTAGTCAGAGAGGCTCTAGAAGTGGCTCATTTTAGAACTTCAAAAGGAATTCTGAGGATATGGAGGGGAAAAAAACGAACATGTTTGAGCCATTTTAGGTACCTCTACTCTTCGAGCAGAGTAGAGAGAGTGAGAGTGAGTGTATGTATTTCTGACCAATTTTCTTTGTCTCTGCCTGCTAGTCTGCTGCAGTTTTGCCAGCCTGAGGAGTGGACCTGTCTGGATGAAAGCATGTAGGAAGCCCTCCGGCAGCACACTGGCCTCCCATCTGTCCCTGTGCTGCTTGAGAAGTGCGTGCAGTTAGTGCTTCCTTTTAGCATTTGAAGCAGATGTCACAGACAACACTTGACGAGAGGGCGCGAGGGCTTTGAATTAAAGACGAATGCCGTCTGATTGCTAGCGCTTCGAACGCCCTCTGTCTGACTGATGCCTCGCACACTCATTAAAAATAGATGACGGCTCATCCACATTGATTAGGCCCTCTTGCCTCCTTCTTGTCCTCAGTGACACGGCTTGGTAGTCTCCTACCAGTAGAAGCACACACACACTGGCAGTGCGGATTTCTTGCTGACGATTTTGACGGCGACCATTCGTATGTTCGCGTTTGCAAAAGCACTGCGGACACTAGTGCTTAGTCTGTGCCATTGTGAGAGGCCATTTTGTGTGTATATTGTATGCACATGAGTGAATGTTTCGGGACGTGTGTGTGTGTGTACACGTACTGGCTGTTTGACAGCTCCCTGTCCGTTGTTGTTTGCATCTTTGGCAATCCTAGCAGTCATCAGCTGCAGCCGTTCTGGTCTGCCCCTCTGAAGCCAGGGAGCGCAGACATGATCAAACGAGCCAGCTCCGTCGCCCCCCTCTCAAGAGCTGCCTACCCCCAAGGTGTGCCTGGTGACACACACACACACACACACACACACACACACACATACACACATACAGTCTTTCATCTCCCCCTTTCCCTTTTGGCTTTGAATAGTCATCACCCCAAGTACATATACAAGTCAATTTTTAGGTTTGCCCTTTTTAAAAAGACAAGGTTCTTTGCAGACTGATTTTTTTATTTTTTTTTTTTAAAACACCTTGAATTGCTGTTAAAAGCCTTAAAAGCATCAGTTGAACTTAGCTCTTATGCACGTATCCTAACACCTCTTATATAGTGTGATGTGTAGAGCTGCAATAGTTAAGCAATATTAAATGAGTTTTCAGAGTCTTTTTTATTTTTTTTTTTGAAAGGAAAAGATACCAGTCACTAACTTCTTAAAATGGACGATATTCTGGTTCCTTTACTCCTGTGAGGTTTTTTACTTGAATTAATAACTGCAGTCTGAATGACATTGATAATGATCATTAGTTGCAGTCTGTAGACATAACACACTCGACAGCACTGTCATTCCTGACAAGTTTACTTGTATAGGATTCAAAATGGCTGAAAGTAAATCTGTCCTTAGATTGATTTTGAAGCATCACCTGTGTCCCTCTGAATGAAGTCATTGCTATGGCTGCGGTGGTGCGTTATGGCCTGTCCGCACGTTCGGGAGCGTCTTTGTGTCGCTCAGTGTGAACAAGTTTCATGGGGGGGGTTGGGTTCTTATGGGGCCTAAGCCAGCTTTTCAATTAAATACAAGCTTGACATCAAACAGGCTGTCAACATACATTACAAGCCCTTTGTGCAGATAAATAGGACTCCACGTATCAGAGTTGGGGTGTCTCCTGGGGATCTCTCGGTGACAGATTGAGAAATGAATGGCAGAGAGACAGAGAATTGGTGTGTGTGTGTGTGTGTGTGTGTATGAGAGATTATCCCCTCTACCCTGCTGTTTTTTATATTTTCCCTTTATAGAAGCAGTGCTGTTTTGTTAGCTAGTTATGCCTCTAATTAATAACACAATTTGCCTGGAACTGGAAAATCCACACAAGTAGCATTGTTACATGGAGGAAGTATTGCTACCTACTGGTGTGGAGTCCCCCCTCCTTTAAACCTATGATGAGAGCTGAAAATACCCCTCCTCCTCCTCTTCTTCCTCCTCTTTTTCTCACAGACAACTGTTTTTCTGCCTTCAGCCTCTGTGCGTCCCCTCTCTTCTTCCTCGTGATCGTTGTCTTCCTCATCCTCTTCTTTTTTCCACCCTGTCTTCTCTCCAATCTTTTTCTTTTTTCTTCTTGTTCTTTTTGAAAGGCCATGCAGAGTCTGACTCTGAAAATAGGTCATTAGTGAGCAGGGTGGATGTGGTGCGTGTGTGTGTGTGTGAGGTTGGGGTAGGGGTTGAAGGGTATAGAGGGGTGCGGTGGAGTGGGTTGGGGGCGCAGACGGAGAGGGGTGCGGTGTGAAGCAGGGCAGGGTGAGCTGCTCTGTGAAAACTCCCATGAAATATTGATGAGGGCCATTTCTATTGCGGTGCCAACCTGCACAGCCTCTTCAAGCACGCCGCCACCTCCATCACAATTGGGCTCTACCCTTCCCCCATCTGTGACTGGTGTGTGTGTGTGTGTATCTGTGTGTCACCTATGCTTGTTCGTGTGTCTGTGTGTCGCCTACGTTTGTACGTGTGTGTGTGTGTGTGTGTGTGTGTGTGTTTGTCTGTATGCCTGGTCTTGCTTGTATTGCTTGTGTGGAAACAAATAATTCATTAATCTGGTCATCTGTGTTTGGGCCGGTGTGTTGTAAGCCAGTACTGGCAGCCTGCTGAACTAAACTGAAATGATATTCTTACTGCTGCCCCTGCTGACTTTAAGCTCCCTGATCTTGGCAATGAGGTCAGCATCTGTCTTTGCACTACTACTGCATGTACCGCAGCTGAAAGCCCCAAACAAGATTCCCCCCCTAAGCCAAAAGATATATCTAAAAGCTTTTTGATGTATTTGGAAGAGATTCATTTTGACATCTAGTGGATTAAGGTTTTTTTTTTTTTAACCCACTCTTTTATAAAAAATAAAAAAAACAGAAACCCCAGCAATGTTTTTGCGGTGACATATTCAAACTGGTAATTAGGTTAACTGAAGTGGATCCAGAGCGAGGTCAAATGAGTCATCGTAGAGCAGGCATGTTTGCGTTGGTCAGGGTTTGTGGACTGACAGTAGCTTTCCTAAACAGCTGGATGTCTTGCAGTAATGTGCTCATTTGCAACAGCCTGCTGACAGGACATTGATGTTTGTTTGTTTGGTGGAGCAGCATTGAGTTGATCTGCTATGCGCTTACTGTTTGCTTGGGTGGGTGTGGGTGTTTTAAAACATAGCAAAAGGATAATGCGGTATAATGTGTGTGTGTGAGTGTGTGTGTGTGTGTGTGTGTGTGTCAGCGTGCATGATAGAGTAAAGACTAGTGCATGAGAAATGAAAAAGTGCCGAACTGGGATGTAGTTTGTATTAAAGCATCAGTATGCAAAAGCTGGTGATTTTCTGCCTTTATCAGACAACTAGGCCTAGTGTTGAGGTGTGTGTGTGTGTGTGTGTGTGTGTGTGTGTGTGTGTATATGTATATATATTTATGTGTTGGTGTCAGTGTTAACGCCGTAAAGCATATGATTAATGTAAAGAATAATATTTTATTTATTTATTTTTTTACATCACACTACCTGCCAGCACCGTCTTCGCTTAGGGGCTTTGACACGCAATTAGCTTAAACAGCGTCAACACAGTCTGTAGCTACAGCTGTAGCAAACTACTGCCTAACTTGCTGTAAATGGATTCTTTGGTCTCTTTCCTCTTCTAAAGTAACAAGTATATAAGACGCAGAAGTTCAGTATGCACAAGACCTGTTCAAAGACTGTCTATTTGAAGGTTGACTGTGCTCGGACGTGAAATGGCAACATAGTCTACAGTAGCCCAGTCTCAAATTCTAGATAAGACTTTGAAAGATCTGTCTGGATATGAAAGCGTTTCTCTTTGACAAGGTGAGTGTGGAAAGGGGGTCAGAATCATGTGGTCGGTCACCCCTGTGGCAACTACACTCTTTCGCCTTTGGTGTGAAGGAAACCTAGGAGCGCCACTTTGCTGAAGCCTGTACTAACCAGGGAGATGTGTGACATTCTTTCTTGACAAAAACTAAAGGACAGTTCTGGAACTTTAAATGTGTGATTAATTGTGATTAACTTAAATTTTCTATTGTGATTAACTTGATTACATTTTCTTAATTGATTTACAGCGCTAATATATATACATACACATATACGTATATTTGATAGCATATGGTCATGTGAAGGACAGATAAGCACTAGCCTGGAAAAACCCATCCTGATGTGTGAGTGATTTGATTTGATGGAGCTCAGAATGGCCACCAGGCCTATCTGCACTTTCTCTGATTTGCTTGAGATAGGGAACCAATCAAAAACACAATGGAGGCCTCACAACTGAAACACCAAGAATAGACCAACAGAGGCATTTTGACCTACATTTATTGATCCCACCTAAGAGAAGTAGAAGATGACAGCTAGGCATCCAGACCAAGCCCAATCTCAGATTGAGGTATTTGGTCGTGAAAGTTAACTAAATAACTAAATAAACCCCCCAGAATGTGCTTGTCTATGACAATACATAGTCAATACATATGACTATACATTTGTTTTCTGGAGTGGAACATACTACAACAATGAATGAAAACCTTTCACAGCATAACATTGCTGTTCATCCAGTGTGAACAGTAGCAGTCAATCATTGTGCAGTGTTTGTTTTAGGGAAACTTTTTTCATGACGCCTTATGAGACACACTAGTAAGTGAAGTTAGCACCCAGGGGGTTTTAGCTCATTTGCAAGCGCACTTGGCTCTCAGTTTGTTGTGCTGTCAGTTGCTGGTTCGAGTCCTGGCATGCGCTCAGGATGCATTGTCCCCATGCGGTGATAATGCCAGTTACAGTAGCACTATATTGCTGATACTTCTGGCAAGCCAGTGACGGCAATGCTCTGTTTGGGTGTTCATAAAATTTTGCATGCCCTAAAGTTTTGCATGCCTTTTAGGTGACTAGCTGCATTGAAGGAGAGAGAAAATGTCCATATGCTGAGTTGAGAAATCTAAGCCTTACTCTAGTGTGTGTGTATGTGTGTGTCAGCAGTGGTGCGGGAGCAGGGGGGATGAACCGCGAGGAGGCCCCTGGGAAGTCTCCGGAGGAGATGTACATCCAACAGAAGGTGCGGGTGCTGCTTATGCTTAAGAAGATGGGATCCAATGTAAGTCTCTGACTGCTTACACACACACCACACACACACACACACACACCACAGAAAATCCAAAAACACACACGCCACACACCACAACAAATCCAACCCCCCCCCCGGCACGCACACAGACAGCATATGGTCATATTCTGTACTTCTCGTCACTCCTAGACAAAATAGTTTTATCTCATCTTATCTGTTTTATTATCTCTTAGTACCCTTTTAAATCCACATTTGTAACAAAACATGCATGCAAACCTTCTCGACAACACGTTTTAATACAGAGTGATGCAATAATAACAACCACATTTAGCTTCCTTTTCTCCCTCCTCCCCCCCTGTAAGCTGTAACGTTATTTACACACACACACACACACCACACACACTCTCTCTCTCTCTCATCTTATTGTTGCCATTATCTTATTGTCGCCATTAATAACACAAGTAACATTTCTTTCTGTCTGTCTGACTCTGTCTGTCTGTCTGCCTGCCTGCCTGCCTCTCTGTCTGTCTGCCTGTCTGCCGTTGCACTACCACAGCTGACGCCCAGTGAGGAGGCCTTCCTCAGGAATTATGCCGGTGTGGTGCACAGCCAGATGAGTCAGCTACCACAGCACCCCATTGACCAGGGTAAGAGATGCACCACCTCCCTTTACTTAGGGCTTGTTTACACTGATCTAGATATTTTTATAAGCGGATATATATTTTTTTATCCATTTTGGCCTTTCGTTTACACGTAAACAGAGTTTTAGCCTCCTTAAATGGATGTTTTTGTTGGGTTTTTTTAAAACGCTGTTCAATGTGGAGATTTTTCAAAATGCTGGGTTCTTTGGAAACATGTAAACAAGGCCTTAGAAGCAAATGAATAAATAAATGTGTAATGTGTAATTGGCAGATCTCCCATTATTAAGTGAAGAAGAAATATTGATTACACACCAGTAATGACCAGAAAAGTCAGTGTTTTATAAGACATAAGGGTCTATCTTTGCTTGCACATTCATGCATAAACACAAAATAAGTGTGTGTGTGTGTGTGTGTGTGTGTGTTTTTCAACAGCCATGACAATTTTTTTAATGAATCGTAAAACTTGACTTTAATGTTGATTTATAAGTAATTGAGGTGGCAGGTTGAGTTATTAGATAAACCGATAACGTATGCAGGCATAGAACATGAATTAAGTACCAAACTTCATTGCTGGATAGTCAATGACAACTACATGTTAATTGTTACAGCACTGTCTGTGTTGTAAATGAGTTTTGAACACTGATGCTGAATACCAATTTAGCAAAAGCAGCCTTTTTTCATTTACGGTATGTCCACCACAAGGGGGCACCAGATTGACATAAAAGATCTCGCTATCAGCAGCTCAGCAGGGAGGAACAAGGTTTGCAAAATGGGTGGAATTAGTTCTCTTTTCGATTTGACCAATCTTATCAGCAGCCTGACAGGTTAATGCCAAATCATCTTCCGCAGAAAAGTTCAGAGGTCCTGTCAGAGCGAGTCTATGAGACTTTAGTTCGCTCTGTTCTCCATGCTTGCAGATAAACCCCAGCTGGCTAAGAATATCTCCTATGACTGCATGACACTGCATGGTGTCTTGTAGATGCACAGAGAGAATGGATACCACCTTAATGTTTTCTGGCTGGTGTTTGGCCGGGGCAGGGGCATGCTCTGCTGTATGACATTTGGCAGTGGATGTATCGGGAACCATATTTTGTAGTGTTTATGATCGTACCCAGACCCAGTCTCTGTGTAACTGTGAGTCGAATTTAGCTGCACTTTACGGTCATGAAATATGCATGAAAGCTTGGCTCTTCGTGAGAAGCTCTGTCAAGACTGCACTCTTCTCTTTCTTTCCCCTGTTTCTTCTTCTTCTTCTTCCTCTTTTTCTTTTTCTCTTATTCTTCTTCCCCCGGCGCTACTTTCATCAATAATGCACAAACAGGGTTGTTTAAGTTGCTTATACATCTGCATTTCAAATCGTTAAGGGAAGATTCATGTGGATCTTGAGCACCAGTGGACACATAGAGTGAGCTTTGGTTTCTTCTGTACTGCAGATGTTTTTCTACATCTTGAAAAGTGTTAGTGCTTTTTTAATTGGCTATGTTTTCAAATATTGTTTTACTATTTTAATGTGATATGAGTTTAAATGTATAAACACAAGCAGCTATTTGCACATTATAATACTTTTATAATTCATCTGCCTGTGGGGTAATGTTCATGTTATTAATCTGCCTGTAGGGAAATTATTTTCCTGGAAGTTTCCATCAGTGCACACACACAGACCCTCTATCTCATTAGAGCCAAACCAGTCAATGCCTTGCTTCGTCTTTCGGATAAGGAATAAACAACTTTATTGATCCCCTACAGGCAGCCGGGCCAATGCGTCCCCATGATACCACAGCCTTCTGGGCCTTTGGAGCTACTGAAGGGATGGGTGAATGTGCTACATGCTCTTCCTCTAGCCACAGGCCGAATCCCTGTATGCCCTGCCCCCTAGGCTTGAACTTTCAATGCCGAGGGTATTCAAATGTTAAAGTCTACAGGGTCCACACACCAAAGTTTCTCTGATTTGAGGGTCTGGACGAGCACAGGTTAATTGTTCAAATTACACGAACTACAGAATTATATTAAATTATCAGTGTTTGCTGCAATGTCTTCAGTATTAATGAATTTCTAATAGGTGCAGGCCTATGCAACATCGACACCTCACTTGTCTTGCAATTGTAGAACTGGAAAAACCTGTGAAAATATTACATAGCCTAGATGAAGGATAATTAGTACGCAGATTATTACCACTGACGGGACCAGTTCGGGGTCCGAATAAAACCTCATCTGGGTCTGTATCCAGACCGGGGTCCGCCTGTTGAATACCCCAGCTTTACGTCCTAACTGGATTTAATCAATTTGTGCAAGCTAAGGAAAGTAAAGCAAATTTGACTGGTGTTTAGCCTAGTGGGCCTTATGTCCAAAGCAGCACAAACTCACAACGCAGGGCTTGGATTGGGCCTTAAATTGGACCCAAGGGTTGACCGATTGTCAGTCAGCAGCACAACCACTGCTACACCACATCCACAGTCTTTGAGGGTTCAGGGCTTAGGAGGGGGGCATTGGGATTCAGTCACTGTGATTTACACACAGAGATGAAATAGCACTTTTTACTCGTCTCATGTCCTGTTTTTCTTGTTGTGCAACTTTGCTAGTGTATTAAACATACAATACCACACAAAAAGCCCCCATGAACTCTCTACATGGCTTTCCGTGGGCTTTTGTCTCAGCCAAACACACAATAGCATCAATGGCTGTGATCCATTGTGCTGTGGCACTGGTGTTTGGCCCAGCATTGGAAACATGAGTCAGGCAGCAGCATTTATGAGGCTAAGCAAAGCCTTTTGCTGAGACGAGTCTCTCATTACAGCAGCCTGTCACCAATCGGTGGTTTTATCTGTGGGCTTGACCTCTATGCTCCAAGCATGGCCTTAAATTAGAACACAAAAAGGCTGGTGCTACTTGTAGGAAGGAGAAGTGCTGAGGCGGCAGAGTTTATGGTGCTCCCCCCTGGGGAGATCCTCCCTGTATCGGATTCTCGCCACCGATTCAATTATCGATCCAGGGGACCTTAACGTGCACAGCTGCTGTGATCCTGAGGGGAGTTGCTCTCTGCTACTGTTAATCAAGAGAGCCTACCTGACTGTCCAACCTCAGGGAAGCACTAGTTAAAGTCATGTCCCCAGGAAGAGTTACAAGATGGGAAAGACTCAGAATTGCCCATTGCTCCTTTAGAAAGGTAATTCATTGTCCCAAATACGATGAGCAAAATGATGACTCTGTTTTCTACTTTAAATAGTACATGCCGTTTACCTCTACTCTTGCCCCACATATCCACAGACCACTACAGGCAGCCGTGGACAGTGATTGTATGGAAACAAAGCCTGAAGGCTATTGAGCGATTCATCCTTTTATGTATTCACCCATTCACCCACAGTGTTCCCTCTCTTGGGGGAAACCGGAGGGATTGTGCCCAAGTCGGAGGGAGAGTGCCGTCAGTACCGTGCAAGAGTATCAAATGTCTGCCCGGGTAAATGGAAGTGGCATCCAGGCAGTTAATGAGAGCCCTGTGAAAGAACCCCCAGTTCATCTGGGGCAGTGTGGGGACAGTGAGGCGTTTGTGTTTGCCACACAGGAGGAGAGCGGTGGTGTGTGGGTGTGTGTGTGTGTGTGGGGGGGGGCTAGATGGTAGTCGCACAGTGAGGGGCCCCAGTCAGACGAATGTTCTTATAAGGCCCATCCTCGTTCCTTTTTTTGTGCCACATGCACAAACAGGCCTGTATGTATGTGGATGAGTGCAAAAGGCCGACGTACTGCCTTGTCATGGTGGCGTAATGCAGCAGACCATGTTGCACCATGTTCTGACTCCTCTGGCTGAAATGGGGAAGAATGAGTGACAGATTGAAATGGTAAAATGTAACTTTGTCAGATAAATAATTTTTGGAAGCCTCTGTGAATCCCTCCCTCTCCCTCTCTCTCTCTCCGTTGCTGACGATCGAACAGGCCAAGCTTCATTTGCATTCCAGATCATTTTAATTGGCACATTAGCATACACACAAATTATGAATCCTTTAATCCCATTTTAATTTATTCGGTTGCCTTGAAGTTTTTTTTATTGAAAGAACCGGGATGTGCTTGCGTGCGTGGGGGAGTGGGGAGTGCATTTCAGGAGAAGAGGCAGTGGGTGGAAAGGTCCTTTTTCATGCCGCATCAAAATGCACAAGGCTGACCAAAAAGTGAGGCCCGCTTATTAAAACAGGCCTGCGGAGAATTTAGCCTGCTGAGGCTTGAGCTGAGCTGAGTACTCTACCCTCCCCGCACCCCGCCACACGATGCCGATAAATGTCTCCATTGGTTACTGGCGCTGGAAGATGAAAGGGAGGCTACCGCTGGACTTGGAAGATACTGATAAGTCACTTAAAAGTGTCGTTGAAGAGCATCGCTCCCTGACAAGGAGGGTCTGGTGCGCTCGCTGTCGGAGCCGGGCTTAATAGTATGCTAATTACTGCACCGGCCATTCTCCCCTGCTGTGACACCTGAGTTTAGGAAATCAAACCCTTTAAAAAAACGGAGGGAGAGAGAGAGAGAGAGAGAGAGAGATAAAATCTCTGAGGTAGCAACACAAGAAGACAAATCCTGTGCGGCCCCGAAACCAGATCCTGCTCTCACTGCCCAGGACCACTGGGGTGATTAGAGGGTGGGCTTGGACACAATCGCAGAGTACAACAGCCGGTTGCCATAGCGATGGTGCCCAGGGAAGCGGGAGCTCCCCGCGGGAGGAACGCGGCATCGCCATGCGGAGGCAGCAGGAGGAGCAGGGGCCTCATTAGGTGGCAGGCAGGCAGGCAGGCAGGCGAGAGGGGAGGGGAGGGGAGGGGAGGGGAGGGGAGAGGAGGCAAGCTCCAGGGTGTAAATTGGAAAGAGGAGGTTGTTGTGAGGGAGCTGTGGCAGCAGGGCAGACAACCGTGGTTTAGCTTTTTATAGCTGCACTGTTAAAAACATGGGCTTTTGGTTTACTCTCCTCCGCATGAGTGCACACACTTTTGTTTGTGAAAAGGTGAGACAGAAAAGGTATGGAAAACGCAACAAGGCAACACAGCAGTCTCTCTCTTTCTCTCTCTCTCTGTCTTTCTCTGTCTTCTCTCTCTCTGTCTTTCTCTCTCTCTCTCTCTTTCTTTCTTTTTTCCCCTTTTTTTGAACACCTGTGCGTCCGTCATGTTCAGTGTCTCTGCCGGGCCTCAAGAGCGCAGATGGCATCCAACGAGGCGTACAATAGGGGCACACGGGGTTGTTTGTCCTCTTCGATTGGAGGGAGAAACAATGGGACGCTACCTGGAATTGTCTGGATTGAGTGTGCACACAATAACAGCCTCTCCTCATGTATCAGACATCAGCAGTTGTGGAATTGAGTCTCTTTTGTGTGTGTGCCCCCCCCCCCCCCCCCCCATAATCCCCCCGGTAGTCTAGTCCTCCTGGTGTACCAGTGACAGGACACAAAGAGAGGACTCGTCTTGGTCACATTTCCCTCAGAGGACACAAACAGGATTGCTACTGTTAGCCGTCATCCAGAACGGTGGGTTTGAAATCAATCTGCCCCATGTTTAAATCTCACATAAACAAGAAAGGACAGTCAAAGCATTACTTGAATAACAGTACATGCTTGCATTTGGCAACCTATGAAGTTGTTAACAGAAGGCATATGCAGACATTGTCCCCTGGGCCACGGGCCTGGTAAAGCCTAGTGTTTTTGTTAGAAGTTAAAGAGCACATGTCATGTTCTTGCAGCTCGAGACTACTTGCTCTCTGGTAAGTGGAGGTGAAATGTGTCCTCATCTTGTCTCCCCCGGCCAGGTTGTGTCCTTAACTGTTCATGATTCCCCCAATAGCACAGCTGCTCATTTTGATCAGGCCTCTTCTGAGTGTCTCTCTCCCTCCTGCTTAATGGCTCAGTGGCATTAGGGCACATGCATAAGGACCCAGTCCCAAAGGACATATTTATTTGTCCATTAAGATTTTGCGTAAACCCTGAAACAGGACTTGGATATGCAGATACAAGTTAACCTAGGCAGTTTGTGTTACGCAGAACAATGACATAACCTTTATCATATTAAGTTTCACATTTATGACGATTGACGTTTCATAATGTTAGGCTGCCTTAGATTAACAAATACTTATGTAAACTTAAGTCATTTTGTACAGTGAAATATTATGGTATTGTTCAGCAAATATTCTGTAATCATCATTCACAGAAAATTGCCAAGCTATCCCCACTGTGCAGTATGCGGGGTGGAGGACAGAGGTGGGGGGGGGGAGGAAGAGAAGAAGCGACAGAGAGAGGAAGAAGCAAGAGAGAGAGAGAGAAGGAGGGAGTTACTGCAAGGTGGATTGAAGCTTGCCTGCAGCTGTTTGTTCACAAGCCTAAGCAGCCTGCTGGGTGGTGATGCAATCTCATTCCATCATCTGTTGCTGGGCAACCGGCTCGGAGGGGCCTGACGTCTGTGGCGCATTGGCTGAGGGCGTGCGAGCGTGTACGTGTGACTCGGCGTTCCAGGGAGGGGCTCGCTCGTAATCAAGGAAGCCTGGACCGTGAGAGGGTAGAGTTAGCAGTTAGCATCGCTCTGACACCTCCCGTTCAACTCCCAGCCTAGACCAGATGCTACAAAGACTCTGGGCCAAGTGGGATGCTCACTGACCCGTGGGACACAACACTCCAACCTCTCGATGTTTTGAACAGACCTACCACATAGACACACACACAAACACACATAGTTTGTTATGCAAGGTTGAGCCCTCATTATGCAAGACTTGCAGATGATTCCGGATCAAAGAGAGATGCTGATCGCCAGATCGAATCACTGCACTCCCTGACTCAGTGTTCCCATCAGCTTGAGAAGGATGATGTTGCTGTTGATAGGGGACTGGGGATGTGTATCTCTTTTTGCCTGCCCTAGATGTCCCTGAGTTTATGCATCTCTCCTGAGCGCCACGTGAGTCCCTACAGACACACACACACACACACGCACGCACCTCCACCCCCTCTCCAAGCCTTGAAGAGCAGCACTCAATAATTCATTGAGCAACAGACAGAGACGGGCAGAGAGGGAAGCTGTAAGGGACTGAGCAGCATGTTAACCATTAAGCCCTGACAAAAGTCATATCACCTGGACATTCGAGGGAATGTTTGATTTGAAAGTGGTCGAGATATGGCACAAAAGAGAGTGAGTAATGGAGTCACAGTGGAAGTGAATGGAAGGGGGTGTGTGTGTGTGTGTGTGTGTGTTTTGTGAGATTAGTGCACGGCTATGTTGACAGATCAAAGATCTTGGTTTTCATTTACTTCCCTCTTAGGGTTGAGAGAATATCTCAAGGCTCAGGGCTTATAGCACGTGAGCCATAAATACACATGTGGGTTGATAAAGTGAACTTTGACTTTACCCATCATGTTTATTGAGGTGTTGCTTAGGCCAGTCCATAAAAAAGGCTTTATATGTGAGTCTTGTTATTAACCTTTCTGCTGCGGTGTTAATTGGTGTAAATTAGTCCTGTCACTCATCTTCAGAAGCAGGTCAGTTTCTATTATTGATCTAGTTAATGTTCCCTGGTTTCCATGGGTGGTGTCTTGGAAAATTATCATGGCATAGAAGAGAGTCTTATTCATCCAGACTGTTCCTTTCCTGTCCAAGATCACAGCATACATAAATAGGTTGGCCCCTACACTAGTGACAAGAATAATAGAAATAATTTCTCTCTCTCTCTCTGTCTTTCTTTTTTCTTTTTCTCTCTCCTTCTATCTGTATTTTTTCTCTCTCTCTCTCTCTCTGTCTTTCATTCTCTCTCTCTTTCTCTGTCTCTCTTTCCTTGTCTGTCTCTCTTCCTCTCTCGCTCTCTCGTTCATTCCCCCCCCCCTCCTCTCTCTCTCTCACTCTTTCTCTCTTTATCCCTCTATCTCACCTTGACTGTGATGCAGAGGACACTCCTGCAGACCAGGCAGCTGGCTGGCAGGGGCACTGTTGCACTGTGGTGACTACGGCTAATGATTACTGGCAGTACCCTGGGGGAGGTGGAGGGCAGTGGTGGTGGTGGTGGTGGGGAGGGGATACAGGGCAGTGATGCTGCTGCTGGTGCTGGTGCTGCTGCCGCTGCTGCCTGAGATGAACGTTGAATTATGTCTGGGCTTGGCTGACTGCTGGTAGTGGTGGATGCAAGTGCAGAATCACCCTGAGGACAGAATGGCCTTCACCCTTGCCCCTGCCTCTGCTGCTGCTCGTGCCGCTGGTTTGCGGGCGACATTTTGTTCCTCCTCCAGGCTCTTGTGTGGAATCCTGAGTGTGAATGATAACATCACTGGATCACACACTTACAATAAAGAGACTGTATGCCTCTGTATGTGTGTGAGGGCAATTTGTTTTCACCACATTGCATTGGATTAATCTATGTTAGTCATTCATCTTTTTTGTGTGTGTGTGTGTGTGTGTTTATCTATCTGTCTGAGGACTGTTTCCTCCTGAACACATATTCTCCTAGCTGAACGCTCTGCAGTTCCCAGCGTGACAACCTGTCACCAAGGGGCTGTGTTTATTTCTGGCATCGCCTTGCGAAAGAGTGCGCAGTCTCACCGCAGTCACCTGCCTGTGTGATGGAGGCTGGCGCGTCTGAAGTGTGTCACCCCCCTCCACACACGCGCACACACACACACACACACACACACAGACACAAATGTGCGACAGACAGCGGGATTACAGAGATAGTTAATCCCACACACAGCAGAGGTGGAGGATGGTGGGGTGGGGGGTACCAGATTGGGCCTAGCTGTCTCCTCCCACATGAAAGACAGATTGAGACCACATGAAAGGACCACGCCTCCCAAGCCCACCCGTCACCTTCCCCAGTCCACACACACTCACCCACCCACGCATTCCCCATAGTGCACACACACATACACACACACACACAAACACACACACACACCCTTCCCCCTCTGTGTTCATTCCCATTAGGCTCAGGTCAACCTGAGCTTGCTGCGGAAACCTCCTAATTATCGTCCTTTTTGATGTGCTGGGCAGACTCCTAGCCTGGCATACAGGGGAGCCTTTTAACCAGACTGTGAAAAAGGCCAGCTTTACTCCCCTTCCTCCTCCTCCTTCTCCTCCTCTCTCTCTCTCCCTCTCCCCCTCCCTTCCTCCCTCTGCCACCCTCCCTTCCTCTCTCCTTGTCTGATGGATGTGTATAATATAGTCTGTGGCCTACTTTCATCTCCACCTCATAATCAAATCCAGCAAAGCATTAGGAACCATGCACGACCTTATTTTATTATTTTTTACAGGGAAGGTTGGCAAAAGGAAATTCACATTTTCCCTACCCTTGTCCCTCATATTCTCTCCCTCACTCTCTCCTACTCTTTCCTTCCCTCTCTCTCTCTCTCTCACACACACTCTCTGTCACACATATATAAGCATCTCTCGTGCATGTCGGTCAGATATGCGGCTGTGAAAATGAGACATGCGTGTGCCACCCACTCTGCAGGGTATTTTTACAGACACTCGCCAGGCAACAGCAATTAGGAGCCTGTGCAGCACTGTCTAATGGACAGCCCTTTTCAACCACCCCCAACAACACACACACACACACGTATACACACTCACAGTGTGGGCATGCAAGCTTGACATTTCTTTTCTCCTGTCAGTCCGTGGTTTGTTTATCACAACAAAATCCTTAATGGAGCTCGGATGACTACATAATGAACAAAATTGCATCAAGGTCAAAACCACCGGCCTTGTCAATTACATAAATACACCTACAAGAACATTAACATTAACATACTGTATGTGCAGACAAATATAAGCTACTGGAGATGACATGAGGAGAATGGGGGGGGGGGTATTTCACTATGGATGTGACTCATCTGAAGAAAGAAAGACAGAAAGAAATGAATTGTGTAGCTATGAGAGCTCCAAAAACAGTCTGACGCATCGCTCACAGAGGGTCACCTCAGAGGGTACCTGAAGAGTGTTTTGTTTGGCCCGAGGTGTGTCCCGTCTCTGCTCCTTGTTCATGCTTGTTGGCCTCTTGGTCATTGAGCCTGCCTTTGTTTTATTCCCATTGTTCTGATATTCATTAGCCAGGCGACTTCTGTTCCTGTGGCAGCTCCTGAATTCATTTCCCTGATAGCGTGTGTGTGTGTGTGTGTGTGTGTGTGTGTGTGTGTGTGTGTGAGTGTGAGAGAGAGATTGTGCGTGCGCTCATGTGTTTGTTTTCCCTGTCCAGGGCGGAATTCGTAATCGGGGATTTGAATTGATTAGCTCCCATCTCCGTTGGTATCTGACGCCAAACCTGACTGAAATCACAAGTGGCCCTGCTGTGCGTCGCTCGCTCACACAGACTGAGTCTGAGCCTTGCCATTCAGCTCCGTGTTCAGATACTACCCCGCCCAGAAAACACACACACACAGACACACACAAACCCAACGCCACTAGGAAATAACTCACCGTAGCGCTTGTACACACACACACACAGACTGTTTCCTGAGGTCATAGTTGTTGTCCTATATGTGTATGGGACGTGATGTAGTGGATCTTAGTGAGGCTGCCTTGCTTACTGCTGATTGGTTCGCTCGTTGCCAGTGTTTGGTCATTATTTTTAGCCTTGGCAAACTATCCATCTCAAATGTCGCCAGGGGCAAAGGTCAGAGTCAACTACTCCTGGTGCACTGGGGAGTTAGATGCTCCTTAAAGTACGCTCATTTTTCTTTCTGGTGTTTATGATGAGAGAGTACAGTCTTTGGGAACAGCTTGGTGGATTATTTGACAGTCACTTTAACGTGTGAAAATGAATATTGTGGCATGTGTGGTTCCTAAATGCCGAATGTGAATGCAGACTGTAAATGGGCAATTTGAGAGATCGTGGTTTAAAAGACAAAAACAATAACGTTTAAATAGGCATTTAGACCTTGTTGCAGTACCTGACATAATTACGCCAACTGTTTACACATCACACTTGCACAGGCATATTTCTGTTTCAGGTATCCTCTATAGTATACACACACACACACACACACACACACACACACACACACACACACACACACACATATACACACATACACACTTTCACCTCTAAAGGGTCCAAGGCTAAAATGTTCTTCATCCTGATAGTGAATGCTTTAATAATGTTTTCAATATCAGACCTGAAGAGATTTTGGACAGTGGAAAGCTCTAAATAAAAGAAATTAATTGAGTGGAAACTTTGTAGGTTAAAGTGTATTGGACCGTCTATGCCAAAGGCAATGATTTCTGTCAAACCACCAGGGCAAGCGTCTGTGAACTGATAAGTAGTGAATAGTAGGGAAGATTGTAAGTGGATTAAAGCATGCACTTGGAAACAAAAGCCTGCCTGACCCCTCTCTGATGGGTATTCATGGTGTGCTTATACAGTATATTGGGACTAGGCCTGCAGGAGCTGGGATAGCCATGTACAAGACCTGCATCCACCAGGATGGTCCATGTTATTACGTTATTATTTTGTTGTTTTATTTATTGACTGTGTGTATGTGTGAGAGCGTTTCGCTAGGGATTAGTGTCTTTGATGCAGAGTGTGACGACTGCCTGCCTTGGCTTTGTGTGTTCTGTCCTCTCACAACAAGCTGAAAATCCTGCTTTCCTCTGTCACTTGTCGTGACTCGCTTCCTTCTTTTTTTTTTTTTTTCTTTTGACATCGCTTGAAATGCGCCGACGTGTAATCAGGACAACAGCAAATCAATGATACATGACCGTCTCGGTTGTGCAGTCTCGGTTCTTTCCTCTAGCAATTATATTGTTATTTGTGTGTGTGTTTGTTTGTGTTTGTGTGCGTGTGTTTGTGCGAAACCACAACAACTAGGAGTGTTTTGGTAGAGGGTTATTATTCATATCTTCGTAGCATCAGTCATCAGATAAGCCCGGGGGAGAGGACAGGCAGGGTGTTAGAGATAATAGAAATGCTCACGCTGTGATCTCTCTGTTGCTCTCTGGCAGGCGCCGAGGACGTGGTGATGGCCTTCTCCCGACAAGAGACGGAGGACCGGAGGCAGTGACCTCCCGCCAGCCTGCCGCGACACGCCGTGCCTGCCTGGCCTGGTTTGGCCTGGCCTGGGCTATGGTGTGTCGTGTTGCGCTGCGCTGCGTCACGCCTCCAAGCCTAACACTGTGGACGGAACTGGAGAGGGGGATGTGTATCGGGATGGGAAGGGGAGGGATGAGGCGAGGTGTGGGGCGGAGATGAATCCATCATGGGCTTGATCCTTCCACTCCCTGCCTCCCTACCTCCCTCCCTCCCTCCCTCCCTCTCCCTTTTCCCCTTCTCTCACCTTTCTTCCTCGTCTTTTCCTCCTCCTCCTTCTCCTCTTCCTCATATGAACTGCCACACTAAGCGCCCTCCGTCTGGTGGTCCCAGGCCGTGGTGATAGGGGGAAGGCGCCAAGGGAAGAAATGGGAGAGAACTGTTGTGAGTGAATAACCATTTCTTTGGTCAGGATTTTTGTTTTGTGAGGATTTTTTGTTTGTTTTTGTTTTTATTTTTGTGTTTGTTTTTTGTTTTGTTTTGTTTTTGCATCATGTATTTTTGGGACAGTGTTGTGTTTAATGTATGTATGTCTGAGTCTGTGTGAATGGACCAACATTATCCATTTGTTTGGTCGAACTAAAGGGGGCGGGAAGGGGGGGGGCAAAGGCAAGGGTGCTAGATGTATTTCAAGAGTGTCCTTAGAAGGGCCGCCATATTCAGTTCATTTGTTGTGAGTGTCGTTGACAGAACCAAGCAGGCAGAGGGTTGTTTATATGGCTTGTCATGTTTTGGTTTTCCTCATTCAGTCGAATGGGAAGTGCTCTTTGCGTAGTTTCTTTTATTTCACACTAAAAGGTAATGTGCTGAGGCGCCTGCCTAGCTGTCCACGACTCAACCGGAAGAATCCACACGTAAGCAAGCACATTCTTTGGGAGGGGGGAGGATAGTAAAACAGTGGATACAGATTTCCTTCGCAGAACAAGTCTTTTCACTGAAATGTACTGACTTAACCTGTTTTGTTTTGTTTTGTTTTGTTTTGGTTTTTTATGTATAAACAGTAAGGAAATAGAACAATGAATGATGTGTGCCAATTGTGGTTTTGTAACCTTTTAAGCATCTGATGAATGTCTTAGGTTTTTTTTTTTTTTTTTTTAATTTATTGTTTATCTTGTTGAACTCTAACTTCAGTGAAAGGCATGTTGATCATGACGAGGCCTGATGGACTGTGATCTACAACCATCCTCATCGTTCTAGTCGTGCTTGCCAAAATTCAGCCGCACTGTGGAACTAGGCGTTAATGTACAATGTTTGATTAGTAACCGGGAAAATAAATCTCTCTCCTTACTTTGACTTCGTTGTGAGACATAATTAGTTGGCTAATTAGCTGTTGTGGAAACCCAAAGCTAAATCGAAACTAAACCGTGCCCAGGGACAGAAGTAACTAATGACCATCACATTTATTCAGAATCTCTCTCTCTCTCTCTCTCTCTCTCTCTCTCTCTCTCTCTCTCTTTTTCACATACACACACATACACTCACACTCTCTCAAATGCACACACACACACACACACACACACTTGCATGAATAGCAGGAGCTACAGTGACAGGGCCCACAATTACATGTTAGTTTTAGACTCAGTCTGTTAGTTCTTATCCGTTAATTATTACCCTGGTACAATTATGCCAATAGCCTGAAAAGCTTAAAGGGAATATCCAGAACAGTGTTTTAAACACCACAAAATTACCCCCTGAGACCTCAAACAGAAACACTTGATTATCGTGTTTGTTAGATAGTTTCTTCTGAACTGGAATATGTCAAAAATAATTTTTTTATTTCTTTTTTTTTTTCTAATCTGCATTAAATTTTTGGACATGTTTTGTGATGACACGGCACCATGGGCAATATTTAATGTGTATAAATATATTTTGTTAACGTGCTTAACTTAAAAAAAAAAAAAGGAAAAAAAAGCAATTGTAACTTAATGTTTTATGAAATTAAGCATGCCTGCCTTGTGGTTTT
Organism: Tenualosa ilisha; assembly: GCA_015244755.2. Lineage (NCBI taxonomy): Eukaryota > Metazoa > Chordata > Actinopteri > Clupeiformes > Clupeidae > Tenualosa > Tenualosa ilisha. The sequence continues at coordinate 2,436,084 of PYXC01002597.1, forward strand.
TAAAGTGTTCTTTTCAGTAGATGTGCAAGGAATCGTGACGCATTGAACATCACTTGAACATCCCAGATGTCTGTGGAAGGTCGTCCTCTTGGACATCACAGGTTTTTTATCATTATTGTTGTCGTCCATTTTATCTTGTTGGCAATAATGGCAGAAATCTTGATACTGAATGTCCTCAGTGTTGGCTGATGACTAATGGCATATTGCATAGTCTGTGCCAGTGGCAAGGAAGGTGGCTCTTACATGTTTACTTTTTGTTTTCATTTGTTTCTAAAACATTTTTGCCTATGCATTTTTGTCCCTTAATCAACAGTCTTACTGTGATTCACATCACATCAGGTTTTGTAAATTTAGGCCCAGCATCTCTAGTCCTTATTGGCATAATAATGTCTGTTTACTTACATTGGACTTAAAGTCTAAATAATTTACAGCATGCTATTCATGATCCCTAGTGCTGTTACTTTTTTTTTAATGTGATGGCCTGATATTGCCTAGCTGCCATTCTTTGGGTTCTAAAAATTGTGTTGCTTTTTTGTGTTTTGATTTTGCGGGTTTTTTCCATCGATAACTGATTCGTTTTTCTTTTTTTGTTTGTTTGTTTTTTGGCTATATGGCTGCTGACCATGTCTTTTGACTAAATGCTTCCAAAACCTATACCAACTGAACCATTAAAGGAATTTAAAGATGGCCGTCATACTGTTCTGCCTTTTTTGTTGTTGTTGCTGTTGTTCATAAGCATCGTCTGCGATAGAAACAACAGACAGAGTACATGTGTAAAAGCTACAGTGTTATGGTGTGGCCACATGCTTTGTGGTGTTGTTATTAGGTAGGGGTGTGTGTGTGCGTGTGTGTGTGTGTGTGAAATGTTGCCTTAGTCACGTTTCTCTGTAGTGGAGTGCAGTGTGTCTGTGGAGACAGCAGAGTGCCTGTGTGCTGTGCTGTCGCGGCTCCCTCTCTCCTTCACGTCGCGGACAGTCAGGGACTCTCCAGGAGATGGTTCATGTCGTGCCGGGCTCATAATCAGGCCATATTTTCACAGCTTGGTGGAAGTCCTGTCATCTCCAGGCACGGGCAACCAATCAGATAAGCCTTAGGGACTGCTGTTGGTCATATCTACCGAGGAGGCTCAAGCACACAGCATCCACTCTGCAGGACACTGCTGAGATGAGGTCTTTAGTGTGTGTGTGTGTGTGTATGTGCGTGTGAGGGAGAATTGGCTAAATGAAGAAGAAATTACCCTGCAAGATTCGTGTTTTTCTTTCACTATTGTTTTTTCCTCCTTGTCCTCTTATACTCTTCTCATTTCATCTGTTTTTATTTGGCTTTGCTTTCTCTGCCCACCCCCATTTCAGAAGTACATTGTTTTGAAGGATTTTAGTCATATTCTTGGGAAGCCATCTTGGCATGGAGATGTATTAGGAAGGGTTTGGTCGGCTCTCCGCTGCATTCAGTCTATTCACTCTACCGATCATCAAGTCAGCTGCATGCTGAGAGCTGCTTGCTCATGCGTCAATGCCTTGGGTGACATTCATCCGCCTTAATGTCAACATGCATGGCTCATTTTTTTTTTTTTCATTTCTGGGGAGATGCCAAGTTTTGTTCACCGAATATTCCAATGGCTGTGTCTTGGCAACCAATGATGTCGCATACCAAACCACAGAAGGCAGTGGCAGTAGTCTGAAAATCATTTAGAGAGTGTGTGTATACGAGAGACAGAGTGTGTGCACTCCCCTGAAAAGACCAACATCTGCCCACTATATGTGAGGCCTCTCCTCATAGACGCATTAAATCCTAGAGATTTAGAGAAGGCCGGCTCGGGAACAGAGGACCAGCTGTCATTGTGTTTAAACAGTCATGTGTTACCACCAACTGCATTACGCGTGTCGCATCATCCCATGATCCCATGCAACTGACTTTCACGCACAAACTTGCAAAACCACTCCCTCATTTTGACGCCTGATTGTGCACTTGTGAAATGTACCAATCTTGTGAAAAAGCAGGCAAAATTGAAATAGATTTTTTTTAAAAATGAAATAAAACAGCTACATCCTTCCAAAGTTTGCCTAAGGAAGGATTAGACTGGCTGGTGGTAGTGATGTGTGCCCTCACCTCCAACTGAACTGCCCCAGTACACAGACTAAACCCCTAGACTGACCAAGGGGTGCCATGGGAAATGCAAGCCGCGTGACTAATGGGCATCATGTGTAGCCTGGACACCACTGGCAGACTTGTTAACTCAAGTCTCTCTCTCTCTCCTCTCTCTCTCTCTCTTTCTCTCTCTCTCTCTCTGCCTGTCTGTCTGCAATGCTAGGTGATAACTGCCTCAGGCATGCCACGTTACGCAACAGTGTCTGGACATTGTTGGTCTGAGCACACCACTCTGTTGAGATAGCTGTCAACAAGCCACGGCAACCACATCAGGGGTCTGCTCGTGACCAACTATAAAGACTGCCAAGATAGAGAGAGTGATTGTGGGATGGGGGAGACGTCTTATCTGATGCAAGTCTAGATAAACTTATTTTATGCAGGAGTGGAGTTCGATCAGTGGTCTGCCATATATATATATTTTTTTTGTTTTGTTTTGTTTTGTTTCTAAAGTTCCTTTCAGATTTTGTATCCAATAGCAACATTCTTAGGGAAGGCATCTTCAGTTTGCTTAACAACAATTCTGGATGCCTTGCCACCCACTTGTGACTGCTATTCAAGAGCTGCACGTGAAATGGGAAGGTTTAATAATAGCCTCACAGTCACCACATAATTCTGCGTCAGCATTTGTTGCCTCCAGTTAAGCATAGACTGTTGCTGGCAATTGTATCGAGATGTGGCTTTAAGCCATGTTATCCTGAGGGTGCGGCAGGCACACAGACAGCCTTCGAGAGGCATCAACATGTTTACATTTCTAAGTGAAAGGCCCCGCAAGAAGGCAACCACTTGAGAGCGCACAAAGAGGCTGCCGAAGCCATTGTTAGCTTGGCACAGGGACAGCATTGGAATCTGGAGTTGTTTCAACTATCGGTTACTTGCCATCTGTGCTGCGGTCTTTGCCCACCATTCCACAGGCTGACTCCTTGCTATTGGTGTAGCTTGGCTGCAGAGTCTTCAAAGATGAATGATCTTTTGATGAGACACCTCACAACATGCCTCTCTCATCCTTTATAACATATCTTCATAGTGAAAATTTGATTTGTCAGTCAGACAATGCATCATTACTGAGGGAACAGCATGCAGTGAATTTGACTGTGTTAGTAGCTCTAGCCATACCCTAATTACCAAGACATGATGCTTCAGTTAGAAAACATTCATTAACAGATGCTTTGGTGTGGAAGACTTCCATCTTTTTCATGCTGTAACCCAGCAGGTGTCTCATCTGCATTTAGTGATCTGTTTTCCTTAATGGTGTCTGTGAGGCATCACCACTGAATGGTGCCTGATGCACTCCAGACAGAGATATAAACAAGGACAACCATTTACTGGATGCATTTAGTGGAGACCATAAATGACAAAAAAAACTATAGGCATCTGCCTGGCAGCCATTTTAAGAAGCTTGCTTGAGGACTGACTGGCAGCACCATTTCCCATGATTTGCGCTTATTTGTTGGCAGGTTGGTTGGAGTTTTGGCTTGAAGCACTGCGAGGGAAGCAAAAAAATGAATCTAGTCTGTAATGTGTATATGGAAGAAGGAATGTGAGGAAAGAATCTGCTAAATTAATCATGAACTTCGAAGAAAGTTGAAGTGAATCTGCAGTCCTACACTATGAGGGAGGTGGGGGATGTGGGGGTAGGGGTGACAGTGGGTAATGAATGATTTTTGTCTGGTGCAGCATTTCTCTCTTTCTCTCACAAAGCGCCCCCACCACATCTTCTCACTGTCCCCAGTGATATGCCAAATGGCTTTGTTGATTCTGATGAGTCATGGCGAGTTGGGGGTGGAAAGGGATTGGGGTGTCTGGACAGCTCACCTCTCCCTGAGTGTACAGGGACTTTTGTCTCTGAAAATGAGACACGTAGCCAGCCAGCCTGCCTTGAGGGGGCCCTGATGGATCCTCTTCATTTCTCAGAGAGGAGATGAGTGATGGTGGGCATATGGGTAAGTGTGTGTGTGTGTGGGGGGGGGAGTAATTCCATCTGACCTCTCAATTTAGCCAGTCTGAAACAGTAACTCCAGTCCAGCAAATCCAGTTGATTCTCCCTACTAATGTGATTGTCACTCATTACTGTGATTTGAACTCTTATTTTTTGATCTCAGTTTTTATTTCCGCAATTAGTTTAATAATCTAACCTTGTTCTGTTCAATGCATTCAACTAATCTATTCTTTAAGCAGTTAATGGATAATGGTTTGGTCAAATAATGAGGTTATTCAATGAAAGCATTGCACCAGAAATAATACTGTCACCCTTTTCAAAGGTTCCTTTGACCGACATTATTTTATGCATTAATTCACATGAACAAACCATGTCATACGTCAGTATTCATAATGAATGACCCACCATGACTGCTCTTATTCAAGCTTTGCTCTGGTCTGCTACAGCACACAACTGGCTTTTATGAGGGGGTCGTTAATGTGAAGAGCTAACAACATATCTGTGCTGCAGTCGTTGATCTGATAAGCTTTTGAAGTGGCCTGGTAAACCGACACACCACAGTTCTTTCAATGCACAGCTTGACCCTGGATCTCAGCATACACCCATGATGAAAGGAAATGACAGGTGATTAAACCCACAGGACTGTAGTTAGCTTTTGAACATGTTTTTGTAATATTCCTTATTAACCGCCGTGTTCAGTTAAGTATGAACATGCATAGACAAGACTGTTAACACTTGCCCTGGCATTTCATTCAAACATTATGTCATTAGGATAATGTGTTCTGAAGAGCTTTATACAACCATTACTTTGCATATATTAGCCATTACATAACTGTCAAAAGGTCTTTGATGAATGCAATGGCATGCTGTGAGGCATAACCCTATGTTGTTGTCAACAATACAATCTGTCATTCAGGCCTGGCTCCCGGGTCAGCTTGCACCTCATTCACTGAAATGGACCAATTATCTTCTAATGGTTGGTGGATTTGGAGACTTATCACAGTAGCACAATGCTGTACAGGCAAAAAAAGTCCAATTCTTTTTTTCAGCTCTAATTACTTGGACTATTTGGGAGAACACACACCTGCCAGTCAGCGCGTCTGCTTAAATTGCAACTAGAGCCTGTCTAAGTCTTTCCCAGGCTGTATGCCTCCCACGGACTAATGGGTTTTGCTATCAGGAAGCTTTCCTTCCCACTTCCTTTAGTGGGTTGATATGTGTGTGTGTGTGTGTGTGTGTGTGTGTGTGTGTGTGTGTGTATGTGTATGTGTGGGGAGGGGATTATGAAGATACCATCTGTGTTGAGAAGTTACTGTGCTCAGAAGAATTGTGAGGAACAACATTTGTAGATATCAGTGATCCTGATGAGGACTCCACGTGCTGCCGCCCACAACTGTATTCCTCTCTTTATTTTTCAGGTATTCAAAAGCAATTTCAGATAAGCCCAATTTTTTTTTAAATGGAAAATTGAATAAAAATATTCCATGTGATGCCCTCTGTTTTTTGTTTTGTTTTTTTTTGTCACTCTGAGTGACAGCCTGGATATTTGTTGTATCTGCGATCTGGTCAGTGGCCTTGAACGAAAGAGACAGACTGTGCCTTTGTAATGATGACCAACCAGTAAAGATAAAATATTCATTACATGATTTAGTTTGTATATTTTTCTGTTCAATCAAAATGAAGAACAGAGCACAAGAATGACACATCCACGTCCAAATTATAGGCTTCTTTTCAATTTCACTAGATAATGACTTCTTTGTGTCTAGTTGTTAGACTTAGATTATGAAGCAACTATGAAACACTCCCAGAATCAAAAAGATCTACTAAAGAGGGAGCTCTTCCACAGCATGCAAAAATAAGGCACTTAGTATGCACCCACTCAAAGTAGTATGCACTTAGTATGCACCCAATCAAAGTAGTATGCACTTAGTATGCACCCACTCTTCTCGATGAACAAACATGCGCAGAAATTGAATGGACCCCTACAGCCCTTTCCTTTCATCCCACCATGTCCAGAGAACCCAAATCACATACACACCTAAGTGGCTAACCCTAAGCGCCTGATGAAAATTACACAGCAATCAGTGGTGAAGTGTATAGTCCAAGCCAAGGTCCGGAATTGCATGGCAATCAGTACACTCATTCTCTGCTTAAAGTTCACCCTCTCATACATTCTACATTACACATTAATGTGGTGTTTTTTGGTTATAGGCTGACGTCACTTTGGAAAAATAGGCATCTGCTAAGCACCCATAACTCAGGCTGACCTGACAACCCTAATTTCCGGGGACAGTCCCTGATTTTGGTGGTCTGACCCTGGTAAAATACAAGACAACCCACTTTATCCCCAATTTTTGAAGCTAAGAGAGATGATCACTTATTTTCCTGATTTTGACTGTAGAAATAGGAATGTCCCCAGCTCACATGGAAAATTCAGGGAAATTCATCTCAGAAGTCTGGTCACTTTACCATAACTATAACCTAACTATGACCTTCTAATTACAAGTGAAGGGTAAGACATAATTACCAGGCTGATTAGATTGTCCTGTTTACCACCGCTGGAAGCTGAAATGCTACTGCTGGAGTCCTAAGGGACACCATAGACAACAAAATTGTATGGGAGACACATGGGGCCACAATGCTAGCACAAGATGGCTTGCGGTCCCATAAATACATAGCGAGCCTGTTGAAAAATATGTTGAGTGCTATTTCCAATGCAGCCTGTGGGCCTTTCCAGACTATCATTTACAGCCTTGAACTTTCACAGCTAAATATTAGTCTACCAGTTTATCATCATGGAAGGAGATACTGTGATACTGCGTTGTTTAAGAGGCTGGACCCTGCTGCCTTATCGATGACAGATGGGACAGCAAATGTCAGCAAGTAAAAATCATGTGGCTATCAGTGCTGTCCATAGATGGACTGGCATTTCTGTGATAATAACAGTAGTAAAGATGAACCTGAGGTCACACCACGCGTGCAAAAAATCACAGATATCTTTGGACATTGGTATGCGTTTGCGTCTGACTTGTTTACTTTTTCGTGATGTGAATAAAACAAACCAATTTAGACCAAGGAGCTTATGAGACTTTTAACCATATCTGGTTCAGTGTTGTGTACTTTCTGCAGTTGTGCACATGGCATACACAATTGCTGTCCTTAACACCTCTGTGCTCTTGAAAGGGAGAAGCCGGGAGTGATCGACTCCCTCCCAATGATGCTCTGCAAGCAGTTGCCATGGCAGTGAATAATAAAAGCTGCTACAGACTTGAAAGTTCAAAGCTGCTGTTACATTAGATGAGGGTTTGGAAGCACAACAGACAGCAATGCAGAGATGAGAGAGAGAGAGAGGGAGCCAGAGAGAGAGAGAGAGAGAGAGAGAGAGAAAAGGAGGGAGGGGTGGTACGAAACACTGCCAGAATCAGCTATTTCCTGTGTGGAAATGTGGCTGCTACGCACCTGAAGGAAAATAGGATTGACCTGACTGAATTCCATCTCAGAGATGGCAGGCAGGGAATGTTTGCAGAGGGCCCATTCGTGCACCTGTACAGACACACTGTCTAGCTTGGAGGTATTTTTTCCCCAAACTACACAGAGTTTTAACTAACTTTAGATTTTTGCTGAGTACTGATAGAGTAATATGGAAATTTATAATATCATAATTTATTTACAATATTATAATATTATTCCTATTCTATTATTTCTATTATTATAATATTATGATATAATTTATAAATTATAATATTATAATATTGAAATTCCTAGCTTCTAATATGTGATTTATTTCTCCATTTGACCAAACTCTTGGCACCAGGTTGTATAGGCTGATTTATTCTACAGTCTGCAATATCCACGAGTAAAAACAGTTCAGTGCATCACTGAGTTTCTATCAGTAATTGTCCCCTTTGCTAATGCAACCTCCTCCTCTGTAACCTCCTGTTAATGTCAGTATTCGATTAGTGTCTGTTGGATTCTGTGTGAGTGGAGGCAGGGCTCCTGGTGACTCAGCAGCAGCAGCAGGGGGTGGGTGTCGGGGGAGGAGGACAGCGGCGGCTGTCTGGGAACTGGCAGCACATCCGGACAGCACCCTGAGGCGTCCACTGCGGAGGGGACCTGCTGCTCCTTTGACTCGATGCCTGCGCCCTCACCCATGCCCGCTCTCTCACGCTCTACACCCAGGACTGTTCTTTCTCCTCTTTTAAAAATTACATTTGTAAGAATGTGTGTGTGCAGAATGTGTATTCAGTCAGTCACATTTCATTGTGCTGGGTATGCCTTTGGAATAAGGAAGCCTATGTAACTGCACTGCATGTTCGAAAATGATGCTAAAAGGTGTTACTAATGTGTTGAAATGTAACAAAAAGGGTTGTGTCTCCTACGCAGTGCCCCAGCCTTGCATTTCACACAGTGATAATGACAGAGACACCATTTGGCCTGTTGTGACTCAGTGCACCATTAAAGTGAGTGGAAAACCATAATTTCATGCTTAAAAACTACACTACAAAACCCCAACACCAACATAAACAAATGGCCATGGTGAGCTATTCATCCCCACATAACCACCCCAAAGACACATTATCGCGACAACCATCAAAGAAACATCAAAGAAAGATTTCGGCCCATCTCTCACCGCTGGAGACGATTGTTTACTTTTGGCAACATTACGAGATCAGTGTGTTGCCATAAGTTAGTCTGCGGGAGATGTGTCTGTGTGATGGGCCTCTTGTTGCCTGTGTAAACACATGGCAGAAACCATTTCCGCACCGCCAGCTGTTCAGCTCCCGTGTGGAGAAGAGCAAATGGCTTTCGGTTTTGCAGAGATAACCTTCCAGCAGGGACCCAAGATCCTTTTTCACCTGCCTGGAAATATCTGGAATAGCGCTTGGAGTGTGTGTGTGCAAACTGCAAAGCTTTCCAATATATTTGGGTCAAGAGGCGTACAGGTTAGGGTTATTCATTTTTACCTGCCTAGAAATAACTAGAGTAGTGTGTGGTGTGTGCGTGTGTGTGTCTCTGTGTGTGTGTTTCAAATGAGTCTGGGTCAAGACGAGCCCACGTTAGGGTTAGAGGAATAGCAATAAGAGAATCAGTCTTTGCAGGGAGTGAATTGCTTTAAGATGAACTCTCCTCACCATACTGTATACTGTATCTGCTGATGCACACACAGTGAAAGGAAACTAACAGCATGTCTGTGACCTCTTAGGCAAAGCACAGATAAGACAGGAACAACTGAAAGACTCATGTGCATGTGTGCACACATGCACACACACACACACACACACACACACACACACACACACACACACACACACACACACACACACACACACTCCCCAGGGAGTCATGGTAATCCCTTTCAGTCATCATGTGCAGGTTGTGTTGCTATAGTAACCATTCTTCCAATATGGGGCTGTCATTGTCCCTGATAAAAAAAGACACTCAAGTTTGTCTCATTATTCTATCAGTTACTCAGTTCTCCGTTGATATGTTCCTGTAGCCACCATATATGGCCCTGTCCTCTCTCTCTCTCTCTCTCTCTCTCTTTCTCCAGAGCATCTGTCTAGTTAAACTCAGACTATTTGCTGATACGTCAGTGGGACTGAAATCAGTCTTGTCTCTGGGACACATTGGTTCCTGAGCCACCTATATCCTCAGGCGTCCAATTTAAAATTAGAGAGCAGCTGTCCCTGTGTTATCTCATTTTAAGACGGATTCCTAAAATACCTCGCCACATTTATCAAGGCGCTAGCTGACTGGCTGGCTAGGGGAAAATGTTGCGCGCTAGACTATTTCAGACAGGAGTGAGTGAGCGGTTATTTTGGACAGGTTTACCGCCATCCACAAGGCTTGCCTCTGTGTGTGTGTGTGTGTGTGTGTGTGTTGGTGCAGAGGTCCCAGGCAAAGAGAGTTTTTAACGGCGGCCATGAACAAGCGGACTATTTACAGACTCCCAGAGGGCCGGGTGGAAACACATGCCCAGCTCTGTCCAGTGGGTGTTGGAGGGAGTGACGTAAGATTCATCTGGACACTGTGTGAAATTACTCAAATTCCTCCATCTGAGTGACCACAGCTATTACAGAGACTACAAAGGTCATGTACTGTATTATGTCATCTATTTTGAGCTGATATAAAAGCACTGTGCAGAATGTTTTGCATTATATGGGTTTCTGACCTTGAATTTTAGTCGTACTTCTTCTATATAATGTACAAGAAATGCAATAAATGACACAAGATAATTACAAATCTGCATTTGCATATTCTACTTCCTGACCTTTCTAGAGCTGGAAGCAGCACCTTGGCCTTTTGTGTGTATGGCATTTGAGGACCTCTGGTGAGGTGCAGCGTGATGATGATGATGATGATGTATGGGGCCACTGTGCTCTGTCTTCATGACAGGCTTATGTTTCTCTGGTGGCCCCAAGCCTGAAAGTCACCCCTCATTTCTCATGTATTCTGCTGACAGCCTCCTGCGAAATATCTTACCTGTTACCTGTTGTGTTATGCTGCTGATGCTGCAGGCACACACAACCACAGCTTAGGACTACAAGAGTCAGGGATAGATAGACATAGATGGATTGATAGATAAATAGATAAATAGATAGATAGATAGATAGATAGATAGATAGATAGATAGAGAGGGGGTGGTGCGGAGAGATGGGCGTGATGCTGGAGGAGGATCAATAACTGAAAGGTCATTCAGCCGCCGCTGTGTATTTCGAGTCCCTTGCTTGCTACAGCAGACATGACACAAACAGTGTTACTTGGGCGCTGATTCAGTGGGCAGGGATCTGCTCATGATAGCACTCTTCCCTCGATTAGTTTGTTAAACCTGGAGAACACACTTCGCAGACAACTATTGTTCTGTACTTCTGTAACTGTAAAGGGAAATGTAACACATTTAAGCTTTGTGGACGCTGTAGACAGTAGCAATGGCATGCATGTCCCAGATATTTTACCATGTCAAAGTCAGTGGAGGAGAGTAAGCTTGCCAGAACATAAAGCTAACTCTTAATAATGAAGTGGTGCACTGACTTCCACCCACCAGACTGACTAACACCCACCAACACACAAATCCATTATATCACATTGTCATCTCCTTCATCAAACCACCCGTCTCTTTCCATCTATCCACTCAGTCTAGTGGTGAGCCTTGCCACTTCCAGACAGACTGCTCAGACCACTGCTCCCTGACTATTCCAGTCCTCTGCCAGATTCCACCATGATACAATTTCCTCTTTCTTTTTCTGGATTCTGACGCATGCTTGACTTGGGCAAAGACAGCAGCTCCAATGGCTCTCTGTCTTTCTCTGTCTGTCTCAGTGACTCAGTCCCTCTCTAAGCCATATGTGAATGTGTGTGTGTCTGTGTGCGTGTGTGAGTTTGTGTGTGTGTTTGTATGTGTGGCGGTGTTGGGACTGGGGCATGGGGAGACACTGAGGCCTAGTGACAGGCGTTGGCGCCGGTTCCACGACCCGGAGAGCTGTGCCACGTCATGCTGCACCGCACCACGTCATGTCACACCGCACCACACCTCACCTGACTAAGCCCTGACCCCGTCTAATGGCAGAGGCAAGTCTGTCTGATACACCCCAGCTATAGTCTGCTGCCCAGCCACTGTTCTTTACCAGACTATATATGCAGTCATTGTTCTTTATACACACACACCCAACTGCACACACACAACAGCAGAGAAGGAGGAGGAGGAGAGAGGGAGACAGAGAAGAGGGGAGAAGGTGCAGGTGGAGGTGGAGATGGAGGTGGAGATGGAGGTGGAGGAATCTGGCATGAGTCCCGTTTCCTCCCCCTCCTGTAATATCACCCCCTTTCCTCTAAGCAGCGTCGTGGGGATAATGTGTGGGCTCACTTCCCTCATCTGGACGACAGGTTTTCTCATGCAGCAAGGGAACATGAGCCCAGCTGTCCCACATGATTATTTTTTTTGGTTGGTTTTAAGCCACTGTGCTTTCTCTTCATTTTCCTCTTTCAAAGCTCGGCCTTTCTTAGAGAAAGGTGTTTGTCTTGCTGTGTTAGAAGTATTTGTTTTGGGTGTCTCAATCTGTGTGATTTAAGGGTGTGTGCTTCTCTGATTCAGTCCTTTATTTCATTGGCTCCATCTTGGTATCACTAGAAAAAGTGTCAGTGGACATTTGTGTCTGTTTCCTTTTGTGTGTATGTGATGGGGTGGGGTGGCGGATTTATGAATATAGTATGTGTGTATGTATGGGGAAGGATTGTATACAGTGTGTGCGTGTGTGTGTGTGTGTGTGTGCATGTGCCTGGGCATGTGAATCCATGTGTTTGTGTTTGGTGTGCAGCCGTGTCACAAGTGTCCCCTTGAGTCACCTACCTCCACCAATAAGAGCAGGCGTGACAGTGAGGCAGCATTGCCTGCCCTGAGGTACTCAGATGATGGAGTGGAAAGAGGCTGAATAGCAGCACGCCTCAGCTTGAGTCTTTGGGGACATAAGTCACAGGTGAGTGATTGGTGACTTGAGGAAAAGGGGGAAGGGGCCTTGTCAGAGCCCCTGCCCCTCGGCAACCTTCAGTGAAGGGGAAGAGAGTGAAGAGGGGCCGCAGTGGGTCTACTGCTGGGGCGTGAAATGCCGTGTCAGGAGTAGTTCACAGCAGTTCAGTTCAGCAGTTCAAAGGTCAAGGTCTTAAAAGAACACAACTGTCAAAACCTTCGCTCAGCCTTCGTCACACCCCTGACCACAATGGACCAACATATGTGCACGTTCCATTCTGAGCAAGGGAGAGAAAGTACTACAGGCTTTTCCATGCAAATGAAAACAATAAAAAATACAATAAATCCTTATTTAGAAATTTTAAAAATACCACATTATCATCCATGCTATAACAGGAACAGCTACTTAAGTCTCAAGGTAAACATTTACTGCCACAATATATATCAAATTAGACCTCTAGAGAATTGTGGTACTTGTGTGACTATGCAGGAAGTTATAAACACTGCATTGAAGGTAAAGAAGTTATAAACACTGCATTGAAGGTTAGGAAGTTATAAACAGATTGATGAGATTTTCAAAGAGGAAAGAGAATCCCAAGGAGTTGTTTAAATGGCACAGGGTGTCTAACTCTTAGCTTTCAGTTTTCCGTGAAACCATCTGCCTTACCCCCCCCTCACACACACACACACACACACACACACACACACACACACACACACACACACACACACACACACACACACATACACACACACACACACACACACACACACACACACACACACAGCCTCAATAGAACCAGCACCCATGTGTTCAGATTCTGTTCCCCCCCACTGGGACCTACAGGCTCTTGAGAATTTGACTCTTGCATCGTCAACCCTGTCACACTCTAGCAACCTACCCAGCTTTGTCCCCTGTTGTCAAGGGACAAGCAACCGAGCAACAGATGAAGCCGTTATGCACAACTAAGTGACTTCAGCGTGTTGCCGCACTGCAGCCGAGCTCCATAATTGGCAAGGTTGTTTTTGTACTACACTTCATCCTCCTCTCTCCCTCTCTCTCGCTCTCCTTTCTTGATCTTTTTGCTTTGTGTGATGTGTTGTGACTGTCAGCTACAGCGTGTTTACTTAAAAACTAACTCTGTCCCACAGCTCAAGAGCTTTCTCAGAGGCATGCATACATTGTGCAGCAATGATGAATGTTGAGTCAGGCATCAAATATCAAAATTCATGTATTCCTGAAACTTCAGAGCCGGTGCTCCAACCATGTATTAATCAGTGCAGCACACCGCCTGGATAGACCTTGCAGTGGTCCCCCGTTTACATGAAATATGCATCAGCAAATTATTAATCAATCAAAGGAGGGAGGTCTGAATAAATAAGACTCAGCCGAGTCCATATTGTTTGTGCTGTTAGGCGAGTTTAATTTCACAGATGTGTGCTGAGGAACAAAGTTTTGAATAAATAATCCAGGGTATTTTACAAGTGTTGCATCGCTTCCTACAAAAGTCAGGTATTACAATATGGGCAGCTAGTGTTATTTGGGCAAATGTGGAATGCAAGTGATTTTTCTATCCCTCTATCATTCTCTCTCTCTCTTAAAATTTTGCTTTTTCCCTGAGACATGTTTCTTTGCATAAAAGTGCATAGTGTGCACTGCTTGATACATAGAGAGGACCAATTACCAGCAGTTCACCTCCTACAATCTTAACAATACACTTCTGTTGGAGGTCACTTCAGTACAATGCAACAATGTCTTTTTGCAAAGATTAATACCTCTGGTCTTTCACACTGTGTAAGCCTTTTAAACTGAACCACTGAGCTTATGAAAAGACATGCTGACAATTCTGACTTGGAGATGGAGATGGAAATTATATTCGGAAATATTATCCAGGTTTAGGAGATACAATAGAAGTATTATTTTGTGGTTGAAAATGACATACTGTATTTCATTTAGTGTATATTAATTGCTATTCTATTTAAAGAGATGTAAAGCTCTGCACATAAGTGGGTAATTATCACAGATTTTTGCATTATTATTATCCTATGGTTTCTGAGGTCTTTGATGGGTAATATATGAGAAATCACATTAAACTAATCATCTTTAATTCATTCCTTCATTTTTGACTGAAATTGCATAAAGCCACCAGGAGGTCATGCAGAGAGCCAGCATGCTGGTGGGTGGAACATGCTTAAAATCTCTTGTGGGTGGAACATGCTTAAAATTTCTGGGAAGATACAGCTATCAATTTTTCATGGAACCAAACACGTATCATTCCGCTTTAAATAGCTGCATTTGCATACGCACTCTCACACACAAACACACACACACACGCATACATAAACACATACAAACACACACACATGCACTCGCACACACAAACGCACACACATGCACAAGCACACACATACGTTAAACGTGTTGATGGCTGGTGGGTACAACATTTGATATTTACAGCCTCTTTGATTCACAGATCATTATAAAAGATGACTTTAATTTCCAACACTTTTGTCTGATGTTAGCCTTTTTTTCTTGCAGTCTTTAGAAGATGTAATGTACCTGGACTGTTTACAAAGTTGACAGCAGATTATGTAAATGTATAATTATATAAAGCTGCATACTTAACCACCAGCACATACTGTAGTCATTAAGGTGATCTTTTTGATTTCCTGCTTTCAACTTTCAGTAAGTTTTATGGTTGACTCACACTGTTTTTGTAATCTGTAGCCACAAGCTTACGTGCTGACAAGAAGGCCGCCTGGCAAAGCTGAAAGGATGAGGCACAGCTCGCAATTCGGGGTACAGTTCTACAGCTTAAGCTCAGCTCACTTTCTCCATAGGAACTTCATAAATCAAATCCTCAAATCCTGTCGTCTTCTTCTTCTACGGGGAAAATAATCTCTTGCACTGTGTAGGGCAAAGATCCACCCCTCCACCCCAACCAACCCCAATCCATCCACCCCAGATGCTGGCCTGAGAACAAAGTATCTTTCTGAAGTGTTTATGGGTGTTGACGACCCAGGATAAAAAAGGCTGCCGTGTACCCAAAGGAAATGCCCCTTATCCTGCTCATGTCTCACTGTTGTGGCAAACACTCAGCCTGGTCTCGCTAAGCTATTGTGCATAAGCATCCACAAAGGGCATTCTGTTGCCCCCATTTTCTCCAGAGGAATGGACATCTGTAGAGGCTTCGGCTTTGCTAGCAGTTAGTTCATGGCTTGCCAGAGAGGAACAAATAGCCATTGTGTCATGGCCCTGCTGCCAGGGGAACGTCAGCTCCTATTTAATAGACCCGGCAGTGAATTGAGGCTACATGAGCATGCTCACGTGTAAGCATTGCACTTTACCTACATTTCCCAGACATTGCTAAGCTATTTAGAACTGAAAGCAAGTCTTGTGGCTCACCGTGCGCTTAAGAGCACTGTGTTCATGTGCACCCAATTAATTGAGGAACACTCTGCTATGAAAGAACAATGCGCAAAACATCACTGAACTGTTCACCTGGGCTCAATCCATGATGACTTTTTGGGTCATTTTTCTCAACTACTTCAAGGTCAAAGGTGATTTTATAAACCTTGATGTTGGAGATCACTTCCAGATCTCCAGATCACTTCCACAAGTCAAAGTCATGCAGATGGTAATGTCAAGCCCCTGTGACTTTCACCTAGTTTCAGTCAGCATCCCTATCGATTAACACGGCCTTTTGCGGTGAGCCTTAGAAATTCTACACTCAGCAAACCATGAGCTCTGTAACCTTTAAAAACTCACAATCGTGAGTCATCAGTCTCCTGCGCGATCACATTCCCCAGCATTGTTTTATCCACAGATACACTCTGCAGTCAGGCAACGAGGAAGAGGGGCTTTGCACTATAAATCTGAGCATATCTTTCTTTTCCTTCTGTGAACCTTGCCACACTCACACCATGGTGCAGTTTAATTAAAATTTTACAGGAGACGGAAAGGCTGAAAGCAAGGATAGAGAGGAAGGGAGGGAGGTAAACAGGGAGGTAGAGAGTGAGTTAGAGTGGTGCGAAAGGGTGTGTGTGTGTGTGTGTTGGGAGTAGAGAGGAGATGCTTACTCATGGTGGGGGTCAGTGCTTTGTCTTTCTAGAAGGAAGTGTCCAGTGCTTCAAGCTGGCTGTGTAAATCTGAGGCTCTGATGACAGTATGACTAATGACTGCAAAACTGCAACATTGCAGTTATATGTAGCCTACTCTGGGTCACTCTATGGTTCAGTCAGGTGCTTTTTCCGCTTCATTTGCTTTCTATTTAAATGTAAAAACTTGCAATACAAAGACTTTGGGTTTAGCTGAACATTTAATTAATGAAGGTAAACATTTCTCAGGCATTCAAACATGAACTATATTCTGGTATATTAGGCCCTTGCAAGTAAGTAAAGTCTAGACTAAAGGCCTGCAAAAGGAGGAGATGAAATCAGTCTACATCCAATCTGTACAAATAAGGAAATTAACAACAGTGGTCACCAGATGATTTCTCCAAAATCTGTCAAAATGTCATCAACATCTATAGAAACACCAGCCTACCATATCTCTCCCCTTTCAATAATCATAGCCACTGTAATATTTCTAATTGCTCATCCCTGATTAAGCAGCCTATACAGTGCTTGTAGACTATTAAGAATCTGCGTGATTGTGTAGAATAGGGTGGACAATGTGGATATATAGGCTAACTTTTAATTTTTTTAATTTATTTTCTCTACCCCGGAAGATGGCAAAAAAGCGAAGCAGGTTCACAACGTCGATAAGAGATAATAAAAAGTGCGCACTATCTTCTCACTTCTTCGCACTAACACACTTCAGCTTGATTCTCGGTTTAGTTGGCTGGTTGAGCAGAGAGCAGTAGGCACGGCAAGCACTCCCACAATAACAGTGTTGACGTCACGCTACCATCGCTCCCGTTGGATACAGCTGCAAAACTGCAAGAGAGAGGGGTGATTGAAGGGAATAGCTAAGCGACGGTGGCGGCAGCCATCTTAGAACTATCGCGGTTGCCGAATTACATCTTATGGATATTTATTTACAGGTTGAATTATAATTGACCGCGTTGCCGAGGAATAGAGAAGAGTATTTACGTTTTTCGTGTTTTTTTTACTTATGAACGGGATGCAGTTCCGTAGGTATAAACCGTTCGCGCCTGCAATCGGACTGGTCCTAGGACTATTATGTGCCGTGGAGGCAGCCAAAGGTAAGCCGCAAGACGCTGCGTTTATCCTTCATTGTCTCGTTTACTCAAGATCATCATTTCCGTGGTAGAAAAAAATAAAAACATTCACTCTCATCACCCTCTTTCAAAAGACATGATTTGTGCTTGCAATGGTGAATCATTTTTAAATAACTGATGGTTTCAGGCTCAGCGGGGATGCCCGACGGGCGATTCAGTCCATAGGATGGTCTAGCACCCTAATCGGATGGATGTTCATAGCCAAAGTATCCGTGTAGCCTACATAATGTTGCGTGTCACAAAAGATGAGACACTTTTCCAGATAAAACAAATAATATTCAGTTCCCCGAGATTTTATTGGCAAGTGGCCATGAGCTATGCAGGTGCTTTAGTATATTTTCAGAATAGCACCCATGTCGTAAAAATAAAACCTGTGTTGGAATGCCTTTTGCTGTGGAAGTCAAAGCTATTTTGATGGCTCTACATCGGGTATAAAACAATTAGGCTACGTGGTGTCGCCAACACCCTTTTAGGGGTTTGTGTTAGATTGGCGAACGTTAACCAACACACTTTCTGAGACAGGGTTGACATACAGCATAAATCTATTTTCTAAGTTAATATTTGCCTAACTTTATATTTCACACTGATTTTAAGTGGCATTGGATTTATGCGAAGTTGCATTCAACTTGCGCCTAACCGCAATGGCCGTAGACCTAGCTTAGCTGTAAACTATTTGTGTTTGTTTTATTGTGTGATGACAAATAAGCCACAAACGATCACCATGCGTATGAATTGATCTACCCAATATACGCATTGCAGAGCCACTTGCCAACACTTCTTGTATGGTAATTTAAAAATTCATGTGTATCGCATTCTCGAGCGCAGCTAAATCATCGCAGCAGGTGCACCAAGCTGCTCCGCAGATGATGAATATACCATGAAAGAGCCGTCTGAGCTTAGCCCAGTGGCAGCAGGGCGGTCAGTCTCTCATCGATACTTCAGTGTGGAACTAAAGCACAGAACTAATTTAATTGAATGGCTGGTGCCGTGTGAATGGATTAGGCACCCACCAGTGTTGCTGAATTCCCAGTTCCGTGTCCTCACTGTTTTAGAGCGCTATGAGCCAATCACAGAACAATCGATGTTTCCATTTTCACTGGCGTTGCAAAGCTGTTGCCCTCAAGTATTCTGGCGCTTTCTCCTTTTGATACATAGTAGCCTAGCTTGCCATCCATTTTATTGGCTACGCAGTTATGGCCCCAATACCATAATAGAACACAGTCCCACATTAGATTGTCTCCTGCGGAAGTGGTATGGGGCTTGTTGTATAAACATGTTGCTATGAGGGGCAGCTGGGAATGCGATCTCCTCCATCAGATCAGATAATTAGCAAATTGGCCCACGGTCCAGTCAGTCTGGTGTGGATGAAACAGTTAACGTGAGCCTGCTCAAGGCACGGTTCCACTGAATATCTCAGATGACCACCTGAAAGCAGCTTGGATATTGCTCATCTTTTTACAGTAAAAAGGATTTCATTAAGAATGCCCAGAGAAAGAATGAAACTTTTTACTCATGAGCTCATCAGATCATGAAAGAATCTTGGAAGCAAAAATGAAACCATGGTTGAAAGAACCTAAACAAAGTCAAATAAAACCTTGGGAAGAAGGAGTTTAGGTAAAATACAGATCTAAGCAATCAGGCTGGCTTACAAATGTCTCTAACAGTCCTGTGAAGTCTGTTACTCTAGTTAACCAAATGTGTTTGCATTGCACACCTGCTGTGTTCCCAGCCACTACAGGGAAAGCAAGCAACATGTGAAATATACATATTTGGATGGTGTTTGCCTGCCTTTTAAACAGAAAAACTCTCACTTTCAGCTCCACAACCTGACCTTAGGGTGTTGGTTTACTTTATTTGTGGTCAATGTAGCAGGCGCAGAGTCTAAACATAGGGTGTGTTGTCATGATATCTTGCTCGGCAAACCTTTTTGAAGACTAGTAAAAATGTTGCGTATGCAGGCTACATAGCTTGCAATTTCAGATTGTGTTGTATCTTAAATCATCGTCTGTCAAAATTGCAAAGTATTGTAAAGTATTGTGCCAGACAACAGGAAATGACAAATATTTCAACCCCTTACCTGATTTATGGTATGTCATAAGGGTGTGGATGTCATAAACTCATATCTGGAACTTAACCCCATAGTAATTTAAAGTATGTAATCCTTTGAGTTAGCAAGGGAAGGCTCAGCTATGTTTAATTTTTGTTACTGCCTTGATTTTGGAAAATGAAGTGCTCTGTCCTTTGAAGAACTTGCCACTTGTACTTGCTTTGGTTAGGACTGTAGGACTTGGCCTATTCTATTCTTTCAGTATATTTATATTCTAGTTACGGTATGTTTTGCACACTGAAATTCTTGAGTCTCAATAAAGCAACCCCATTTTTTTCTTTGACGCTGATCCTGGAGGCTATATAAAACCTTTGGAAGCACAGTCATGTAAACAGATGCAACCAGCTGCATGCTCTCCTCTTGTGGCCTCTGGTCAAATGCTTGGCCTGTCCCATTGGAAGCACAGCATTGCATTGTGTCCCTCTGTTTGCAGTTCTTCCTACACTTCTCTCTGAAATGCAGACAGTTCATATGGTTTGTAAAGTCACTGGGATTTCACCCCAGGTATATAGTTTGGTTACTCCATGATACTCTGGAATGCTGTGATTTGATATTGAAGAACCAGGGGTTAATAGACTTGCAGCTTTTGTCTCATCCTATGTCTGGGTACATTAATGTACCATAGTCATTAATCAGTTCCTCAGGTCATATTAAATTATGACAGGAAAGCACTCTGGGTCTTGTGTGAAATTAGTTGGACGTTTTTGTCTCCCCAGGGAAACAGCTGCCCACTCCAGCATAAATCCAGGCTTGCCTGGACATCTACATTAAGAGACTTTTAATCTTCAATTTGCACATTTCTTAACAGCATGTTCCTCAGTGAATGAAAGGACACTGTCTTTTGACGGCACAGGATGGTCATGGCAATAACTTTGTCAGCTTAAGATAACCCACAACTCCCGACAATTCACTGCCACACTAAATATACCCAGTGGTTAGCATTTTAACTCTCTAAGAGGAATGTGTTGTGGCTTGATGTTCAGAGGAAGTCTAACATGGCTGTGTCAAGTCTTTATTGTCTTGCACAGATGCACAGAATAAAAATGTTGTTGATTTGTGAAGATAACCAAACCTCGGGTAGTTTTGATTCGATGTGCTCTTCCTTTCATACACGCTACTTCATTGACTTGGACGTGAGCTCCATAGTGGGCAGCTACCCCTTGATTTGTTGGCCCTATTTATTCATAGAATCTCAGCTCAGAGGAACAAAGGGGTTTCTTGGCACACAGTTGGGAGCAAAGTTGTGGAATGACAGTCTCACAATGTGACCAGTGTTACATGGGCTTTGACATGGGCACTTTTGCTTTCATTAGTCGCCAAAGGCCGCTTTAAACCAATAAGGCACCATTCAGGAACTTACCAACTTGCAGGAAAGGTCCACCTGACTGTGTGTGTGTGAGTGTGTGCGAGAGAGTGGTTTTGTATTCTGTGTAAAACCTGGAAAGAGGAAGCTGTAACTGACTAGGGCCAAGGGGCAAGCTCTCGTCTTAGTGGTTCCCTTGCTTGCTTGAATTGAGTCAGTCATCTATCAAGAATTGGTCCCTGACAACTAAGTGTTTTGTTGGTCAAATCCATGTTGTCATCAGCTGGTCTTGTAAACTTGATTGATGTTGTAAAGCCAAATGTTTCCTCTCGAGACCTCTTCAATAAGGATAGGTTATTATTAGATTAGATTAGATTCAACTTTATTGTCATTACTCATGTATAAATACAGGGTAACGAAATGCAGTTTGGCATCTAATCAGAAGTGCAAAGAGCAGCAAGTGCAGTATATACAGTATATGCAGTATGTACAGTTAAAGAGGAAATTATATACAGATAAGAGTAGTAATAATAAATAGGCAGAATAATAATTAGGCAGAAGAGCAATATACATGTAAGGTGAAGAGATAATAAGGGTAATATACAGATGTGCTATATAGATTCAATATAATATACAGATGTGCTATAGAGATACAGAGATAATTAGGATAGTTGGCACATTGCTGGCCAGAAATAGTTTAGACTCCAATTAAACACAGTTCAGACAAGACCAAACGCAGGATATATTTGAAGCTGTGTTGGAAAGAAAGTGTGAGCAATGAAAAGATAATTTTCTAAACAAATATGAACCGTGACGCTGCTACCAACAAACTGCATCATTCATGCCTTGTTACCATATTGGAGAAAAATCCTAGGAGGATAACTCACTCTCTCAGCAGAGGCAACAAACTTAATTACAAGCTAATTGCCAGGATGCAGATGCAATTTTGGCAGATGATTATTTTCATTTTGAACTGTGGAGCTGAGCCGTTCCAATCTGAAACTCCCTTGGAGTGCTTTGTCACCACAAGAAATATTGCGCCCCCTTTACTCTTCAGCAAATGCGTCACTGCATTGACGTTCCATGGGAACAAGGTAACTAGAGAGCTCTTTCACCTGCAGGCGAGGCACCCAGTGGCTTCTACAGCTACAGGTGGGAACAAAAAAAAACAGCTCTGTGTGCTCTCATGGTTTCCACTGGAGCCTTGAACCCCCCTCCCCCACTCTGCTGCCTCCTCCTCTCTCACTTTCACTGGTTCTTTTTGTGTGGCTGGCGCTGAATGCCGATTGAGTAGCTTTCACACCGTCCTTCGCTGCCTCCAGTATGCCCCACCCTTCCCAGCAGCCCCCTTGGTGCACCCTCTACCGCCTCCACCCCCCTGTGAAAATGCCTTTGCGTTGTTTGTGCGAGCCTTGATTGCCGACTGAACAAACAGACATTTGGTTGAGCATACATTGACCCCCTGCCTGCCCTGGTGTGGCACTGAGGACTCCTCTGTTTGCTGAAAAGGGGGGGGGGTGTTTGGAGGCTTTGACCAGTGGGGGAGGGATATTTTTAGGACATTATGGGGGCCCCCACCCACAGGTTTGTCTAAAGGGCCGTTAGTCCGTCGAGAACAGTCAAAGCTCTGTGATTGAGGAGGGCCTGCTTCAACAAGCTCTGACACTTCTCAATTCCACCGCAAATAGAGAAGTGTGCGCCTATATTTCTGACTGTGGACAAATTGACTAAGGAATTACGGTGGCGTTTCCTGTCTTAAATCTAATTCTCCGAGCAGGCAACTGAAATGAGAAAGTCTGAGCTGAGTTTTGACAGTTTAATTAAATGGATTTTTGATGCCATCACAAAAAACTCTTTTGGGTCATGCCAGTAATGTAAAGGGGGTGGCAAAGTTATTATGAAGGAGATCAAATAAGATCGTTGGATGAATCTCTTGCAGAACGACTAATGCAGTTTTGTCAAGTAGGCAGCAAAGCCATTTTGAATGTCACCAGGCTATGGACACTGTGTTTCTGTGAACACTGTTTACAGACCATGTTCCCTATGTCACTTTGTTTGGAAATGAAAAAGAAACCTACTCAGAGATGGTGGATATTATTCTCCACCTCGCACACTACTACTTGAACACATTGCTGACTGCCGATTGCCATTTTTTCCCCTTTGCCGTAGGCCCACTTTGCGTGTGGGCAGACTGGCCATTGTAATGCAGGATTAGGACAAGCCCATTGTGCGGTGGGCCATTCTCACGAGAAGCAAGTTGCCCTGTGAAGACGTCACATAGCTATGACAAATTTGTCTGTCAGGTCAAAAGGAACGAGTCCTTTTCTGAACAGTGTTTGAAAACTGTTACTGGACACCTGTGAAAGACAGACAAGATAAGGTAGAGATTTTATGACCCCCTTCACCTCCCTTCACCTATTGTCCCAAAACTGCTCCACCCACCCATACAGCCTTTTTACAATTGCAAACAGCAGCGATCAGCTATCTGATCTTTGACACCTCTCTTGATAGATCTTGCAGCTCACAGTCGTTAGAGGTGTGGAACAGGGAGGTGTTGAATGTGTTAATTGGTACAGATTATTGCTATTGTGTTCACCCCATGACATCACCATCAACATCACCTTGCAGACAGAGACATCCTGACCAAAAAAAGTCTTTCAAAAATGTAGTTAAATTGGTCAGAGAGATTGCATGCAGGAAGGACATGTTTTTTTCTGTCAAGCATTACCACAGATTCATTCAGTAGGCAGGTTAGACAGGCTTCTCCCTCTGTGTTTGGAAAATGATATCAAATTATTGGGCATTATGGCATACTCTCACGTATGACCAAGAAGAAAAGAGTGCTGACACACTGTATAACATGGTTAACAGTAAGGATGTTCAACAAATGTAAAACTTGCAAATTTAGCATAGAATATGAGTCAGAACCTCTAAGGAATTGTACTTGCCACTAGCGTTTCTGTAATTGTCTATATTTCCTGATTTTACAGACAGTTACCACGCCACTGATATCTGAGTAATGTTTAGGTCGGACAACGGAACCTAGCGAATTGTGACACGCTTGGCTGCAACAGCGAATCAAACCCTGTAGGCTAAATTGCCTTATCAGATTCCTAATTTCCTTGCCTTTTCTTGCTCCCTTTAGGTCTGTGACTGTTTGCTAATTACCTTCCTTAGGCTGTCAATGGACTGCAGACTCTATAATTGTTGCTGTTACTTTTTTAGTCAGATATGCATGTCTGTGACCTTTTCGAGCTTGGTGCCTGACCCAGCCTGTTTTGTTGATATTTTTGAAACCCCAGACATGGGGGAAACAATTGGCACCACCCTGTACAAAAGCCTTCAAATCCACCTCCTGAGCAATTTGAGATGCACTCACTGAGCCGTCTCAGAGGAACAGCCTCTAGCCCCAAGAGATATTTTTTTTGTTTACACAGAGTAAGGAAGGCACCCGTTGAACCTTGACCTGTGAAGTCCAGCCTGGTTCCCTTTTGTGGAACCTCCTCCACATTCTACCGTGGTGTCTCTTTACTCTATGACCTTGTCAGTGAATGAAACGGGCGCATCCCATTATAGGATTAAGTGTCTCTAGGTTTAGATGATGGGTAACAGGATTGCATGCCACGCATAGCGGCGTAGCTACAATACCCTGAACCCCACCACCCTATCATACCCACCCACCCAAGCAGTGCATAGCACATCCAGTCTTCCTTCAGCCCTCTTGTGACAAAGGGGTCTGCATCGATCATGTGATCACATATCAGTTAATGTATCTGCACTGGGGCAGAGCGGTGCCAGTGACACAAGAGAGAGCATGCTCGCTAAAAGGCAAGATGGCAACTGATAGCAGGAGCCAGTCGTGATGGTGACCAGACGGCTCTCCCACCCACGGTCAGCCGCAGTCTATGTCCCCGGAATGCTGAGGTTAGCGGTAAAGCATGGTGTAGGGGAGGGAGAGAGGGGGAGAGAGAGAGAGAGATGGCAGGCTTGGCATTGGCATTCCGGATGCCTACACTTCCACCCTGGCAGACGGCCCATTTAACCCACCGCCCCCCCCCACCACCACCACACACACACACACACACACACACACACAAACAAACTAATAACTGACTCTTGCTCCGTTTCATCCCTTTTGCTTTCCCGCTGTAATGTGTGTTGGTTGTCTCCATGATTAATTAAATCATATCTGCTATCAAGCATATTTAATGAAAGCACATAAGTTGATTTCAAATGCAACTTAAGCAACCTTAAACCCACCACGAGAGGAGAGGTCCTTTCACCAGATGGAAGAATGCTTACATGGTCACATAGTACTCTGATCACTCTGATTTGAATCCTTGAATCCAAAGTCCTTGAAGAGAGAGGTGTTAAAAATAGATAGGCTATGTTATTCGGAAATATCCATCTATGGTGTGATTATTTTGCTTATATAAATGTGTGCTTAAGCATAGCTGCAGTACTATGAAATGTGTGTGTGTCTGTGTGTGTGTGGAGATCAAATAGGAAATGTGCACATTCACAGCAGTTTTTCACCTCATCATGCATGTTGCGTAACTCTCTTTCAACCCCTTAATGTGACCCCTTAATGCCACTCGTCCATACATTGTTTATGCTACACATTTCACAGTGCCAGGAGGATGCATGTAAATGAGGGTGTTCGTTTTGCCCTTGCGAGAACAAGGGACACGGTCTAACTTGCATGTCTGAATGCGACATCTGCTCCGATGTACAGTTAAACCAGAGCACGATTAACATGGACGGAAGGAGATGCAGAAGAGCTTGTAGCAGCTCATATGTCTGAAGCGAAGTGAAGGGAAGGGCTCTTGGCTCTGTCATTGCATGTTTGCAGTGCAGCCAGATTATATCTCAATGATTAGTGTTGTAGTCAGGGAATAATGAAAATAACTCAGTTGTTTGCATAATGTTCATTTTATGTCAGACATTTTATGTCTTAAAGCAAATTCTAGATGATTGTATCCTGTGGGGCTAGAATGCTTGTATGTGCCACAGTGCCACTTTGTGCATTATACAGATTTGAACTGCTCTGCAGGAGCTGACAGGCTATTTTAACACGACCCTGCATTGCTCAAAAGGCTTTTACACACAAAGTGCACATGAGCAACAGAATTGAAAAAGGAGGAGTTTGAAAGGCGGGAGGAAAAGATGGAGGAGCTGGCGCAGTGCCACCTTAAACAGGCCGCATGTGCCTGGCATCCAGGGCCCTGGAGCTCTTTAAAAGTTATCAGCCACATCAGAAATGCCTCAGTAATCTCATTCACCACAGCAGACCCCACAAAGCCGAGCAGCCAGCTTTGAAGGTTAGCTGTGCCCTTAATAATAATGGTCTTCCGTGGCCCTTAGACTGGAAGTGCGTGGCCAGCTGCGCGGAAATGGTTTCAAATGGCGGGGTTAGTCACGTCAGGAAGAAAAATAGCAGTGGCACCGCTGCTAATTTGCTCTTAATCAGGGTGTGATTGTCAGTGAGTGGGAGTGCATGGGGAGCAGATGTTGGACTCACTCCACCTGTGAGGTGAGGTGTATAAAGTTGTGGCTCTGGGAACCGTGTGTGTGTGTGTGTGTGTGTGTGTGTGTGTGTGTTTTTGCTTGTATGAATGCAGATGTTAAATGTCCTTATTGCAGCCCACACCCAAGAAGAATAAAGATAGAACTCATTGGCCTCTCTAATTAGTAATAATTCTTTTGAATAATGGAAAGAATATTTCATTCTTTTCAACTATGTGTGCATTTGTGTGTGTGCGTTATTGTGTGTCTTTGTGTGTGTGCAGGCATGCGCGCATGCTCTCTGACGTGTACTGTATGTAGGATTAAGGTTACCTGACACGAACCTGCGCTGCACCACCTGTTCTGGATATATGTGCGATATACATGACTGTATGGTCATAACGAACATCCCAGTTTAATGCCTAATTATAGACCATATGTGCTCTCTGCTCACTGCCGCTAACCTAATGGATGCTTTGTGACATCCTTGTTGACGTCACTCGCCCACTAACATTTGCCCCCTCCGATCTTAGTCATTTAATTGCCAGTGTTGAATATTGAATAAGTACAGTGGATATGCTGATGGGTCTGTAGGCTAGTTGTTCAATAAAGGGTTTGCTTGTTTTATTTTCATTTCAGTTTGATCCTATAATATGAAGGGTTTTCTATTATGAAAGATTTCAATATTTAAAAGTGGATACTGTGAGGCTTTCCCTTAATCTAATGACTTCTCTCTATTAAAAGGCCAACATATGAATTTAGCATATAGATATGAACATATTACATACTAACATGAAGACATTCAAGTAGATTTCTGAATCTTAATTGGACATTATTGAATTGCACTGCAGTGTTCGTGTTAGTCCAAATCCCAGACAGGCTGTTTTTAAGTCCGTGTTGTTCAGTACTCTTTTAATGAATGAGAAGACAGAAAAACAGCAGATTGGTCACCCTGCCCTGGCACTGCCTTCATGATTAAAAAAAAAAAAAGTCACATTTGGTCCCCCATCCTCCTCCTTACCAGCCATGTGACATGGCTAACTATGCCTCTTAGGGTTTGACAAAACCAGGGCCTAAAGCAGATTATCTCTGTAGTCTGGGCTGGCATTCTGTCCAGAGGCGGCCGTCAGCCATCACGGCACACTTCAGGTCATGTGAGGGAACTAGATGGTGCTAAAGATGAGTCGTGGGCGTGGCTATTACCCTCACCCCGACAGCAGATTGAGAACAGGGAACAGACCCCTCAGCAGCAGCAGTAGCAACAACAACAACAACTCTCTGGCCTAATCCCCCTAAAGACACACCACCAAATCAGGATGGTATTTACAACACTGGTTTGGTTTGTGGTCATGGAATTAAGTCCTTTTAGAGCTTAGCTTGTTGCTAGCCTTTTGTTGTCTGGTGGCGTTTCATTTGAGTTGTTTTAAATAGATTTGTGGTTATTGTGCCAAAAGCCATAGACTGATATCATGTTAGTTGGTTCATTATCTGTCCTCCCATGAGTCATAACTGGAGGGCAGTGAGATGAATCCTTCAGCTGCCTCACACACACACGCACACGCACACACACACACCACACACACACACACACACATCACACACACACACGTGCACGCATACGCACACACAGCCTCACTCTCTCTCTTTCTGTTTAAGACTATCTTGCTTTCAAAATGTGTAGTCTTCTTTAAACTCATGCCATGTTTTGAAAGCTGATCTACAAAAGCAAGGATTAACCACATAATGGAATTCATGATGTCACATGTAAAATGTAACCATGTTGACGAACTGTAGCCTATAGGCCTACCATTCCTTGATGAGAAGAATCAAAGATTATGCAGCGGTGTCGTGTGAGCCTAAAGCGGCATTTTTCATGAGCTCACCGTGAGATGGGAGGCGTTAGCCCTGGGGTGAGCCTCTGTTTCCCAGGTGCATAAAGCCAGCTGAATATTAGCCCGAGCTCATAAATTACCAGACTTTGCTCGGGCATGTTTGTTGCAGCTGCCAAAATCTCTCCGCTATTCCCTGCTGGCTGATTTATTTTTAATGTGTGGGGATGAGCATCCTTTGAAGCAGATGCTTTCATTCTGCTACTGCTAGAGAGGCTCTGTCCTTTGAGAAGGCAGGACGGTGTCAGATGTCACTGCAAAATATGCAATATATTGGGGCTTTTTTTTGTTTCTTCTCTTCTTTAGTTTTGAACAGATCTTGATGAAAGCACAAACGAGTGCTCCCCCCTCCCCCTTTCCAAAATGGCTACTGTGCTGTTGCTAACAGGTCTGGAGGTCATAAGACCACCGGGTTTAGCGTGGATTTCTGGGCTGGAAACCAAAAGGCATAAGCACAGATGCTGCCTACGAGGCATCCGCTTAAGTAGCACTGAAGCGGAGCTTTATAGCCCCATAAACGCAGCCAGTCTATGGCCGCTCGCATTGCTATGGTTACCTGAGGGATGTGCTTTTGATAAGATGGAGGCTGCTGCTTTTTGTGGAGAGGAGCAGCAAGCATTCAGGTGATGCTAGGAATTGTCAAGCCTTTAAGTGGCTCAGTAGAGAGACTGTGAAATGATGAGTCTAAGTCACTTCTGACTGCTGCAAAGATATCAGGTTTCGCATGAAAACTGCTGAGGCTTCGAGAATTGGTGTTGAGGATGGGCCGATGTCTCTCAGTGGAGGAGACCGATGTGCCCTTCACTTTGACTGCACTGCATTGGACTCAAATGGACTGCACTGCCCTCCACCCCTCCCTACCCCGTCTCCCCATCCAATCTTTTGCTTGCAGGCCTGACATTGCAGCCAGGGTGTGTTTAGTAGGGAGGAGAGGGGGTGGGGGTGGTGGAGGAGGAGGGGGAGGGGGAGGGGGGGTTTGCTTTCTGGAACGGACGTTTTAAAAGGCGAACCGGTGGCAGCACTACTGCTGCACAGAACCACAAAACCGAGGCTCTTCTCAAGCAACACTAATGAGCTCCAGTGCTGGTCTTCACACACACACACTCACACACACGCACACACCACAGTCTTTTCTTCTCTCTGTCTCTCTCTTTCACTGGGCGTACCTATCTCTCCATCTTTTTCTTTTTTTCTCTGTCACTCTACCTTTCTCTTCTTTAGTCTCTTTCTCTCTCTCTCTCACTCTCTCATTCTCTCTCTCCCACACTATCTATCTCTCTCTCTCACACACACACACTATCTATCCCTCTCTTTTTCTCTCTCTCTCTCACACACTATCTATCTCTCTGTCTCAAAGCCAGCTGTCAGCCCTGTGGTGCAGCTAGAAAATGTCACACAACATAAAAAGCGAACGTCATGCTGTGTTGCAGATGTATTGCAGGATGTTTTGCCCCATGGAAGATGGTTATTAAGATCAGTTCCTCCGTGGCCAAAAAAGACTAGAGGGGGAGTTTTCTTTCAAAGTTTACCTCAAACTGTCATGAATGCACTTATAATTGGAACTCAACCTCTTGTCACCCCCGGTATCAGATCAGTCACGCCGGGCTGTGTGGTCAGTATCTTTATCCTCATATAGTAAATCTGACGTGCTGCTCTGTGTCCTCTCTTCACAGTTAATAAACATAAGCCATGGATCGAAACCACATATCATGGCATTGTCACCGAGAATGATGACAAGGTTCTGCTGGATCCCCCACTGATCGCCCTGGACAAAGACGCCCCACTGCGCTATGCAGGTGAGAACGCTGTTTGTTTGAATTCTGTTTCTGTTGTGTTGTGCTATGCTGTGTTTTTGTACAGTGTCCTTCACCACGATATGCAGACCCCTGTGTCTCCAGCTTGGGGTGGGCTGGGAGGGGTGCATTGTGGCCCCTGTGGAGGCCCTCAGACTGGGGCAGTGAGGTCAGATTTTGATCTGCTAATTTACAGTAATTGCCAGTATAAAGCCCCACTCGTTCTTTCTCCCACGCGTCCACCCAGCCACCCACGGTTCCCCCCTCCGGCTAGCTCCATAAAGCGATTTGTCAGTCTCCATGCTAGCAAATTAATTGTCTTCTGATCGCTTGTCGGTTAACCCATTAATTCAAGTGGAAACCAGACACAGAAATCAGATGGGGAATCTAGAGCCATTGCTATTGACGGTTCAGTGCTTTTGAACAACACATTTCCTGCTGGAATGTCTATGATCTGTGTTGCTAATGGAACCTTGTGCTATTAATGTCATTTCTATGGAGCTATGCATGGATGACCTAATTGTAGTGTTACTGGGCCATTTCTCTGGTTTTTAATACCCGCCAGAAATGTAGTGTACACACATGTATTGATGTAGTCCAGCTTTTGGACCATAACCACTGCTGGGTGGTCTTGAAAGACGACTCCAGCCCCTTGACGAATCTGATCTTCATGGATTTTTTTTCTGACAAGATTGCCTTTTAAGCTCCATAAGTCAACACTGTTCAGCTGAAATTGAATGTTCCCCATCAATTTTCCCTGTGAATACCAATGAATAGACCATCCTAAATTCATTCTGTTTAAGATCTGGGTTTTGTCATTGATTATTTTTTTGTTATGCCTCTTTGAAAAAAAAAAATCTTTATTCTATTGTTATGCTTTAGAAGAATGTAAATATATATATATATTGTGAATCTGTTTTAACTCATAGTGATCATCGTATGTGCACCATCACTATTCATTTATTATTCATGATACCACCTAGTAGAAATGGTAAAATTCTTCACGGCCAGATAGTAGAAATTTTAATGTCATGGAGCTGGACAACATTTAGGTTGTCCTTCCATGCTGCCTGTCTTGATAAGACACGATTAATGGGGCCTAGTAGCGGTAGGCCTTGTCTGTCATTAATGACATCAAGATCAGAGTTGGCTTTGAGCCAAGGCTCCCGATGAGACTGCCCCTGAGGCAGGCAAGCAAGTGAAGGCTCAGCTCCTGCCGACTTTGGTAATTTGCCAGGCACCCCGACCCCATTGACTTTGGGTGGGGTCCTTCTTGACGACTTGCCCACTCACTGCAGGTCTGCTTTCATGTGACTGCTAGCTCCTCCTCAGCACACATGCAAAATTATCATTTCCCATCGCCTGCTACAAGATGTATACATTCTGACTGATGTGGTGGTAGATTTCCCAGGACATGGGTTTTGTGTTTCCTTCCACATCCGACATTCCACCCATCTTCAAAACTTGCATCTCAGTGGACCTAACTTGACCCAATTTGTCTGAAAACAAAATGCACTCTGAATTTCAAATAAACAGATAGGCAGTCATCTGTAGTGTTTTTGAAGTGCTCATTTGGATTCTTTGATTGAGATGCACCATGGCGAAAGGCCTAGCCTAGTCCTCCCTCATCACCAAACTGAGCTGGTTTGTCACTGGGGCCCACCCTTTTGATCAGGCGATAGAGAGCAAAGAACGATCTGTGCCTGTTGGCGAGTGCTCTCTCTCTCTCTTTCTCTCTCTCTCTCTCTCTCTCTCTCTCTCTCTCTGCCTGTGTCACATGTCCGTGGGGGTGACTGGCAACTCTCTGGCACCGCCACGCCACATCGGCACTGCCTCTTCTTGTCAGCAGATCAGCCTGGTGCCACGCTGACCAATGCTCCATGGGTGGCTGAGCAAGGACTTGTGTCTCAGATCCATTTGTGAGTGTGTGTGTGTGTGTGTTTGTGTTTGTTCCTGCATGCCTTTCTGCCTGAGAGGGGCCCCTGCTAGCTGACGAATAAGCACAGTCATCCTCTATCATGGCAGTGTGAATGTGCACCTCTCTGCAGTTTGGGGCTGAGGTACACAAATGAGGCTTTCAGTCCTAGGCCTCTCTCTCTTGAACACAGACCCCCCCCCACACACACACACACCCTCCACCCACGTTGAGGGGCCACAGCGGTCTAGAGCAACACTGGTACAGTGTCATACATAATACATAGGGGAATACAAGCATGGCAGTCGAGTTTTATTATTACACACAAGGCTGAATTTTTGCATGATCCAGTAAATAGATCATGTATGTGCTCAAGGACAGATGCAGCGCAAATCAATCTAGCTATTTGCCCCAGCATTTTCCTCTGTGGTTATTGCGCTGTGGGACATAGATGACCTCAAGTCTAGGCTGTATTACTGACTGGGGGGGTGCAATTTTCTTCTCAGACAGTTTAAGCTCTGATTCTCTGTCCTCGACACTGACTCAAGAGTGCTGACCCCAGATCATCCGTACTGTAAGGAGACCCTGAAGCTGTATTGGCAGTGCACAGCAATCAACTCTGCTCACTGGGCAGCCATTTCAGTGCCTCGTTCAGTCAACCCCCCCCCCATAAAGAGACCTCATAAAAGCCTAAATCTGCCATCATGCTCCAGATGAAAGTCAAACAGGGACAAAATAGGAACCTTAACAACATGGCACACATCACTGCCAGTTTCTTGTTATTATTTTTTCCCTCACAGGGCCTTGTTTGGTCTGAGCAAATCAATGTTCTTGGGATCTGAGTCTAGCAGCTCAGTCGATATTCATTGTGCTTGAGGTTGATGGGGACCGCCCTCCCCATTCCACTCTCAACCCCCCTTCTTTAGTTGATGTTTGGCAAGAAGCAGCTGAAGCCTCTTGTCTTCCTGGAATGGCGCTGAGGTCGTCGTTAAGCCCTTGCCTGGACATTGCGGGGGGAGGCACAAAGGCCCACATTGCATGACTTGCTCTGAACAGCAGCTCCTAATGGGAAATCCATTTCGGATTGTTGAGGTGAAAACCTGGATGGACGGGCTGGCCAACAAGAGGCCAAGGGGGAGGCCGGGCTGAGGGTTTTTTTTTTTTTTTGAAGGGGGGGGGGTGGTTCCAAATCCAAGCCTCAGCATAGTCAGCCAAGCAGAACTAACTCCTCACACAGCACTGTGTTGACCGGCCTGTTTTAAAGCCTCCTAAGCTTTATTCCAGTACACTACACATTTTAACTGTGTTGGTTTTCCAGCTGCCTTTTTGTCTCTATTTTGTTTTCTCTGTTTGGTTTCATTAGATTGGTGCTGTTAATGAAAAGACTCTTGCACCGAGATACAGTCTAGAGCCATCATGGTTGTGAGGGCCCAAAAATCCTAATGCCATTTAAAGTGTTTGAATTTCTATTTCCATTTGTTTAATATCCGCATTGGCATTGAAAATACCCAAAGGAAGTCCATCTTTGTTTTCCCATCCTGTATATGAGGAAAATATGAGTGAGTGTGTGCCTATTACTTCTGGAAAAGAATAACATAGCCTACCCCACCCCCTCTACCAGCCATTATTTATTGACCACTTGCTCTATGTCAGTTCCTGCTCTCTCTTGAAAACAAATGTCTTCTACACACTCACCCTGTCTGGAGAAAACTGAAATGTCTCTCGCTTTGTTTGTCTTTCGATGTTGCTGTGTCATTTGTATGTTCTGTCCACATGATAAACTGTCAAGCCTTTCTCTCGCTTCCTATCCCCCTCTCTATGTCTCTCTTTCTTATCTCTCCCTCTTCCCTGTCTTGCTCATCATTCTTTCCTGGCTTTTCTTCCCTCTTACTGATCTGGGTTTATCTTCTCTTCCCCTTTTATAGAGAGTTTTGAGGTGACCTTCACCAAAGAAGGTGAATGACGGGTTCTTTCTACTGCTTTGTGAACTGTTGTTTTGATTAACCCCCCCACTAACGCAAACAAAACAAAAAAAGCATTGGCATTTCTCACAGAAACTTCTGTTATGCTCTGTGATCTCTTCTTAGTCTTTTAATTTTACGTTTGTTTCTACTTTTTTTTTTTTATTTATTTTTTTTATTTATCACTCACCTTGACTTTGTTGTGGGAAAAAGAACAATAACTGGATGAAAAGTGTGTCGTGGGGATGAATGTTTCTAGAAATATCTGTGCATGAGACATCCATTGTAGTTTGCAGATCCTAACAAGTGCTTCAGCAGTGTTCTCTTCACAAGGGAAAAATAAAGTACTCCACCGCTAAGCATGTGCATATGTCTGATATTGCAGATAAGTATATTGATATCATTCCAGTATTTTACAGGTATAGAGTGAGATTTATTACTAAATTAAAAATCCTAAATTGAAGGATTGGTTGTTTACTTATTGTTTAGAAACATTCTTGAAATCTCTCCTGATTGTTATATTGTAACATAAACTATGACGATCATTAAATTAAATATTGACAGTATATGCACAACCTTCAATAATTATAATATATTGTCATGGGCAAATGCAAAATATGACATGTTGCACTTTCTGTTGTAACTATCTTATATGCACATGCACAAAAATTCTGTTGATTTTTTTCTAAAATTTGATCCCCAAAAATTCCTAAATTGCAAAACCAAAAAGGAGGAAAAGGGAAAGTGACGGTTCAGTTCTAAAAGGTTCTCAATGCGTTCCATCCACCTCCTGGAGCCCTGCGCCAGTCTGAAATTTGCTGAGATTGTTAACTGATGCAAACTCTCGAAGCTTTCTGTCGGTGCACCGTAGCGAACACCACGTCTCGTCTCGTCCACCCCCCTCACCATTGATCCCCTACCTGGTCACAGCATGACTGCAGCTGGTATTTGGATGTGGATGTCAAGCAAGTGGATATTTCTAACCCCCCGGGCTCTCATCCAGTGCTTATGTTTTTTGATCACTCCTACTGTTCTGCTTTTTTTTCTTTGTGTTATTCTTTTCATCCTTTTTTCTCAAAAGGGTGTGGGAGAGTCGACATTGCACAGGAAGACTTCCATCATAAAAGCCTAGCCTTTAGGTGGAAAATGGCCTCTCAGTTTAAGGATTTCTCCTTTGTTTATGGTTTTATTCAGTTTTGTCATAAATTCTGGAAAACAGTAACTGTACTAGTAATGATATGTGCCCCACCTCATCATTAATACCTGTTCATCCCCTATGACCATTAATGCAGCATTTTAACCTTCTATTTGTCTGTTGGCATCCTCAAAGAATCAGAATTTTTCACAGACATTGACTATACGTTTACTTGTTTATTTGTATTTTTGTTGTTTTTTCTTGATTTTTGTTGACGTCGTATTAAAGTATTCCTGTGAAATGCCTTTCCACATCTTTCTTTCTGTCTTTTCTTCTTCTCTCTCTCTCTCTCTCTCTCTCTCTCTCTCTCTCTCTCTCTCCCTTTCTCTTACTCTCTCTCTTTTTCTTGGTTACTTACTGCATGTGTGGATGCAATGTGATCAAAGTGGCTTGGATGAAACACTACGCTTTAACTCAAACCCCTGCCCACCACAACCACCTCTACCCCCCTTCCTCTCCTTCCTCCCCAAATACTCACCCACCCTACAGTGCTACCAGCCTCCTCCACAGTTCCCCCTCCCTCCCTCCACTGGTGTACAAACAGTGTACAATCCCTTGGCTGCCAAGAGAATAAAAAACGCAGAACAACTCTGGCTGTTCTTTAGTTATGTGTGGTGTGCTGTTGTTTTTCATTGTGTTATTGCTTTTGGTTGATTAGTTGGTTGGTTGGTTTGTTTTTCCCACATGATCTGCCACAGTGGGTAGCTTCTCTCTTGCCGTGATACCTTCCCCAAACGTCTCAGCACCCCCCCATCCCCACGCCCTTACTTCCTCCACTCCCATCCCGCTCCCTCCGCCCCTCCTCCCTCCCCACCCCCTCCTGGAATCATAGCCACACTTGTCTCACGCCCACCCCCTTGCTCTCCATCTTTTGGCGTACCCAGGAGAGATCTGTGGCTTCCGGATCCACGGACAGAATGTCCCCTTCGAGGCAGTGGTGCTGGACAAGTCCACAGGCGAGGGAGTCATCCGTGCCAAGGACAAGCTGGACTGTGAGCTGCAGAAGGAGCACACCTTCACCATCCAGGCCTACGACTGTGGCGAGGGCCCCGATGGAGCCAACATGAAGAAGTCACATAAGTATGTTTCCCGGACATGTTCATTCACATTTTAATTCACCTATGTACATAAACCTAGCCTGTGTAACGTCGGCATATTTTCATATTCTGAATCGTATTCGTAAATTGTAGCCTGTTTGCTAATTGCAACGTAATTAACTACACGCGGCCTCTGTGGCACAAGCAGGCCAACTGTGATATAATGTAATTTGAAATCCTTTGGAACAGAGACTGTCACAGAGGTGACCCAAAATCATTATGTGTCTATCTGTCAACAGCAGTTCGATGCAGGGCTGCATCCAATTATCTGCTTTTGAATGAAAGATGCGTCATTGTGACTGTGGCTCACAGCTGCACCCTTTAACTCTGATCCTCTCCCAACCACCAACCTCCTGCCCCCATCCCCCACCCCCCAACCCCCCCCAACACCACCACCACCACCACCACCATATAGGGCCACCGTCCACATCCAGGTGAACGATGTGAACGAGTACTCGCCCGTGTTCAAGGAGAAGTCCTACAAGGCCACCGTCATCGAGGGAAAGAAGTACGACAGCATCCTGAAGGTGGAGGCTGTGGATGCTGACTGCTCCTTTCAGTACAGCCAGATCTGCAGCTATGAGATTGTCACTCCCGATGTGCCCTTCTCCGTCGACAAGGACGGTAGGAGATGGGGAGAGGCGGGGGTGGGGGTTGGTTTGGTGAAAATGTAAACTTAACTGTGACTGCTACCAATAGCAAGTATGTTGGAAACATGGTAACAGTGACACTGTTGGTAGTCTGGGCAGTTCAGAAGTGTTTTAGTTTTTGGGTTGCTCAAAGCCCCATGCACCCATGAAATTGATTTCTGCAAATCAGTGGGCTGCTTTAAAATGCAATGCGACATGTAGCTTTGAAGTGAATGCCTGTCACCTTGAGGTGTGATGTGAATGCAATGAAGGGCTTTGACTCTTGGCTTTGAACACAGTGAATTACATGAAGAGATGGCTTTTGCTCCACTGCATACTGAACTTACCTCAGTGACCATTGATGTTTTGAAACTCGTGATCTATATTATAATGGAGATGAAGTGCAAATGAAACATGAGGCTTCAATTTTACCTGCCTCCTCTTCAGACATACCAAGCAGTTCCAGGAATTGAAGGTCTTGGCACACAGGCATAAAGAGTTCTCTGCATTCAACACTCTATTGCTTAGACTCCATTGTTTCCGGTACAGCCTTGCACACCACCATAGAACTCTTTTTACTGTGCCTTGACTTGATATTTTTCTCGGCGCCAATCCATTGTTTACCGAATGCTTGTCGAGTGAAAGTTTTGGCACTGATTTATGTGGGCTGGTGACAAAAGGGAACACTCATATTAGTGTCTCTGTGGACCACTTCAGATGCAGAGCAGAACAGACAATAGCATTGGTTTAAAGACTTCATGATGCTGAACCAGTATTTGATCAAATAGTGTACTCTGCAGACTCTGTGAGTTAAAATTGTTAGGTGATGAGAATAAATAGACAAGCAATATTAGATTACTAAATTTTTCACTGTGCAAAATCCCTGTTGGAAAGAAAACATCTGTTTGGAAAAATACAAACATCTGATGTCCATTTGTTTTTATCAGGCAACGTTAAGAACACAGAGAAACTCAACTACAGCAAGGAGCGCATGTATAAGCTGACGGTGACCGCCTACGACTGTGGGAAGAACCGGGCTTCGGAGGACGTCCTCGTCAAGATCAACATCAAGCCCACCTGCAAACCAAGCTGGCAAGGTAGCGCAGACCGCCCACATCCACAGGACGGAAAACACTAGGCAGATTTTTTTTTTGTGCTTTCCTTTTGCTTTGATCTTCAGTGAAGCGAGGTGATCCTAGCATGTAAACAGTACATGAATAAGCCACTTAATCTCAGAAAGGGTAGCTTTTTGGTTGGCCTGGTATGCATAGGCAAAAATAATCGTTTTATGCAATGATTTTGCTATTTTTGTTGTCATGTCGCTGCCGAATGACAAATGTTTTCTTTTTTTTTCTCGCCAACCTGGGGGGACAGGATTTAATAAGAGGATTGAGTATGAGCCTGGCACTGGCAGCCTGGCCCTGTTTCCCAGCATGCACTTGGAGACCTGCGAGGAGCCAATCACCTCTATCCAGGCCACCATTGAGCTGGAGACCAGTCACATTGGCAAGGGCTGTGACAGAGACACATATTCTGAGAAGTCCCTTCACAAGCTGTGTGGTGAGTATAGTTACGCCCAAATGACCAAATTGTGCTGTGGCCAAAAAAAAAAAAAAAAATAATAATAATTTTATGGTTGAATGCCTCCACCCAGAACAACAAACTCTTTAGGAGGATTATAGTGTCAGGTTTTAAAGGCTATGTGAGATTTGAATGGTCTGTTTTAGTTAGGCCTATTTGTATTTTATCAGTCATGAACCATTTAAAGCATTAGAAGTCATGCCTAGCCAGATCCATTGTTGAGCTATTTGAGCTATTTGCTATGTATTCAGCCTGAGTTAGACATAGCTCATGCTATATTGCTGCGCGTGTGTGTGTGTGTGTGTCCATCCATTTCAGGTGCCAGTGGCAACACCGTAGAGCTCTTGCCCACTCCCAGCAGCACTGCCAACTGGACTGTGGGGCTGCCCACTGACAACGGCCACGACAGTGACCAGGTGTTTGAGTTCAATGGCACACAGGCCATCAAGATCCCCGAGGGCGTGGTGAGCACTAGCCTGAAGGAGCCCTTCACCGTCTCTGTGTGGATGAGGCATGGCCCCGGGGGGCGCGAGAAAGAGACCATTCTCTGTAACTCAGACAAGACAGGTATGTGTTTTTGTGTGTGTCTGTGAGTGTGTGTGTGTGTATGTGAAATTCCTGGGACATTACTGAAGTCTTCTCTTCAGTGGGTGGACAAAAGCCTAAGAATAAAACTCGCTATGTTAAGGAAAATGGCACTGGGCCAAGTGGTTGTCTTCTAGTTGAATGAGACACTGCAAACTTATCTCACATTTTTTCTTGGCCTAAGGGCATGCTGTGTAGATTTCCTTAAGGCAGGGGTCATGTCAGGCTCTGCAGGCTGAAATACCCTGTGCTTCATCCTCACAGTATACTGTGCAGGATCTCCCAGTCTTACTCCAATCCAATCTAGTGCTAGCAGTCACCCGTGCACTACTTATGTAAGTAGGATTACATCATGTGGACATTAGCATGTAGCCACCACAGGCGGTCATGCTGTTCTTTTAGCTAAGGCTAGAGTCAGTGATGGGATTGTGACCAGTCTGATTCTCTGTTGTGGTTGGGGTTTTGTTTACCTTGTATGGTAAACTGTCCATATGGCCTAGTAATGGTGCATATATAGCATACCAGCATTTGTGACGAATGCTTAAATATTTCCTTAGAAACATCTCCTTGAGTGTTATACAGATATTTCATGTGTTTGTCTACCATACTGAATAGTTTAATTTAATCTCACATCAGTAGTCACATCAGTATTTTTTATAAATATTAACATAAATGTGTAAATGAAGCTGTAACATGATTCTGGGGTTGGTGGTTGTTGCATTGCAGAGATGAACAGGCATCACTACTCGCTGTATGTACACAACTGCCGTCTGGTGCTGCTCCTGAGACAGGATCCCACTGAGGCTGAGAGCTACAAGCCTGCCGAGTTCCACTGGAAGCTGGACCAGGTCAGTTAAGAGGGAGCGTTAAGTTAACCGTGGCTGCGCAACTTCATTAGTCTTCATTCAGCTTTTTCATGGGTTCCTTTACAAAGCTGGAGGCTCCACAGAGAGAACCTTTGTTGACACCCATAGAACCTTTCCTCAAAAGAATGTGAATGGAACCATTTAGAGTCCTTGGTGGAAACAAGCCAAGGAGGCTCTTGATGGTGCCCTTCTCGTTGTGAGCACACACACAGTGCCCAGTGATTGGGTAGAATATTTGCTGACTGTGAGCTAAAGGGTTTGCTGGAGTAATTTGGCTTAAAGCAGATTCAACTTGCAAGCTGAGAGCAGACGACCGAACTTGTCCGACCCAAGGAGGAGATCTTAATCCTGCTTTTATTCAGCTAAAACGTTAAGTTGGGCAGCCATGCTTTAAGTACTAATTGGATAAGGTTGGTAATTTTGTGCATTTTTTTGTGTGCGTCCTCTTTTATCTCAGCTGTGTAATTATTCCTTCCTTCCAAAACATTTGTAAATCAAATGAATCTTAAGCTGCAGATATAGGAACTGCATAAAGACCAAAGATAGGATACACCAGAGTTATTCTTTCCGGCATGTGCACACAATCAGAATATAATCCACACTCATTAAATCCTATTTTTGTTGGCATTACTGTACTTCGTATAGGGATTTAAATACTTCAAACTGAGAAGTGTCTGCCGCAGAAAGTACAAAACTAGCCTGAGGTAGGTTCAGTTCCCAGTGGAAGAAATCTGCTGGAGAGAGGAGTTCAGGAAAGGAAAAAAAAAAAAAAAAAAAACTCCAAAGTCTGTGAGCTTCCTTTAGCAGTCAGTTTGGGCTTTGATGTGGGTTTTCATTTTGAAAACCCCTTTTGTTTGGAACTTAATAAAACACTAAATCACCCCCGACAG
This sequence comes from Tenualosa ilisha, assembly GCA_015244755.2. NCBI lineage: Eukaryota > Metazoa > Chordata > Actinopteri > Clupeiformes > Clupeidae > Tenualosa > Tenualosa ilisha. The sequence goes on from PYXC01002597.1 coordinate 2,477,191, forward strand.
AATCCGCAATCAGAAGGAAATTACGTCGAAGTGAAGGGCCCTCTGCAAACGCAGAATGAAGAGGGATGGAAGACTGTGTGTGCGTGTGTGTGTGTGTGTGTGTGTGTGTGTGTGTGGTGTGTGTGCGTGTGTGTGCGTGTGTGTGTGTATGTGTGTGTATGTGTGTGTATGTGTGTCCCCTGCATCCTCATGCTTCAAAGGCTTGCGTTTGTGTGGGTGCTCATGATGTTGGTTGCAGTTGTTTTGACTGTCAGATTGTTACTGTACTGCACCACTGCGGAGTGAGCAAACTGCACTGCAGAATGCAAGACAGAAAATGAGGCTCTGATTTCATGAAATTCCTTCTTAAGCCTTAACTTTTTCACCCAATACAGTATGACTTCAAAGTAGATTTTAGTGTACCATGGCAACAAGCAGTCAGATGAAATGAAGACTGCAAAGTTACACTTGCTTCTTTGTAACCATAGCAAGCACCACAGGCAGCCATATCTCTGCTTGGTGAATTTTTCAGCCTGATTTGATCTTTTGTCTCTCTGCCTTTTTCCTCTACCTCTCTATCTCTCCCCTGCTCTTTCAATCTCAGGTCTGCGATAAGGAATGGCATCATTATGTGCTGAATATCGAGTTCCCCTCGGTGACCCTGTTCGTCGACGGCGTCACCTTCGAGCCCTTCCTGGTAACCGAGGACTACCCAATGCACGCATCCAAGCTGGAGACCCAGCTTACCATTGGAGCCTGCTGGCAAGGTAATGCGCGGCAATTGGCTTTCGTAGCTCCCTTTATTTCCAGACAATGTCCCTAATTGGGTAGGAAGGATTCTCTCTCCTTTTTTATCCTCCTCTCTCCTCTTGCTCTTCCTCTCCTGTAGATGTAGGTGATCCATAGAGCATGCTGTCACCTGAGGCAACCGACTCTGCATGCATAACAGTGTAGGCTGCTAGCGTAGCTAAGTGATGACGATTAGACGGATAATTTGATAGCTCTAAGTGAAATTCATTCATTGAGTAGAGACTTGTTTCTGGAGGCAAGAGTCCTACACACTGGATGTAATTTGTATGACAGAAATAACCCAGACTGCGTCTCTCAAAAGCGGCCTAGTGCTGCAGCCTTTGTAAATGAACACCAGTGCTCAGAAATATGGTATGTAGCTTATTGATTGTTGCAGTGAAATAAAACCTTTGCGAGACGCAGTCTGAAAGTATGTCTTGACACTCTGAGATCTTTAACTCAGTCCCTTACTCTCTGTTGGTTAACGGAGACTTGGTCTCTCCCTGCTCTTTTTTTCTCTCCTTGTGTCTCACCTCCACAGACGGCTCAGGAGTTGACAATGAGACCGAGGCCGTGTCTGAGCCTCCCACAGGTTGCGCACACAGTCCTTCTCTCCAGATCTTTTTCAGACATGTTAATATGTGTACACACACACACACACACACAGACACACACGCACACAGTGTTAACCCGGTGTGCTTATGCAAGCCAGTCTCCCAACTAAAACGACCTGCAGTCGGGAACGTTTTAGTTGCTCTGAGGAGTCCCATGTGCTTCTTAACACGTGTTAACACTCCATAGCATGAAGCAGTCTTCAGTTCTCGTTCTTTTGTACTCCCCTCGTCTTTTTTTCACGTCCACCCATTCTCTCTTTCTCCTTATTTATCTCAACACACAGTTCAACTGCTCTGCCCGTTTTTGGTTTCAGGTCACGGACTGGCTGATTTGACACAATGCACAATAGAGGAGATAGCAAACATTAGTTTTGCAGCTGTAGACACTAGACACTGTGTATAGTATTTTTGGCCTGCGTTAGGCTGGCCAGCCAGCACTCTGCGGTGCTGCTGTGTCACCTTGAGAGCGAGACACACGACGCGTCCTGAAATAAACTTCCTCTCCGCTTCCCTGGCCTGCATGATCAGGCACTTTTGAGTTCCTGCATTTTTAAAGCCAACTCCCCTAGCCAGCATGACCATGCCATTTTTAGAAGCTGTGTTTTAATTCATGTTCACAGACAAACTATATCACATCTAGGATCATATTTTTGATATCTACTTAATGCATTTAAGATTTTTAGCAGACTTTAAGACATTTAGCAGACTTTTAGCATTTAGCAGGGTTAAGTGCCTTGCTCAAGGGCACAAAGGTGCAGCTGGGATTTGAACCTACAACTTTCCAGGCTACTAGCACGCTATCCAGGTTCCTTAGCCGCTATGCTACCACTGCCCACCACCATTTTTTACTCGTAAGATATTCACTACTAAAGGTTAAAATTAGCTGTATACAGGTAGCTGTACATTAAATGTTTCTTTACCCACACTTCTTCCTCTTTGTTTACTTTGAAACCATGCATTGGCATTCCATTCTGTCTCTACATTACAATAACTCTGTTGTTTGCCCATCCTGTTGCGAGAGAGACGTGCATGTGGCTCGGGCCAGTTATCAGTTCAGCTCATCTCATCTTGTGTTTCTAAACAAAAGCCTCCGGGCTTCGGCGCTCATTCAGACAAGGCTGAGGGCACACTAACCTGCATGGCCATCAATCACACAGGCAGCTCGTGCAGAGGTGGCATGCTCAAGTCGCCAGACCCAAAACAGACCCTGGCAGAATCCCAATGGCTCCCTCCTCTGAAACCCTAAGCCCTGAACCCTCAGATACTTAAATCGTATGGATCAAATTCATGGTTAGCTGATTCATGCCAGTTTAAGAGTATGAATGCTGATTCATGAAAATTCTTTGAGAGTTCTTTGAGAGTTCTTTGACGGTTTAGGGAAGGGGGCAGGCATTGTGATTCAGCCGTGGTCACTTTATGCATGTACCTTAGGCTTACGGTGCCCTTATCCTCTCTGTATCCTGTAGGTGGCAGTGCCCACATGGCTCAGTACTTCAGGGGCAACCTCGCTGGGCTCATGATCCGCTCAGGCAAGCTGGACAACAAGAAGGTGATCGATTGCCTCTACACCTGCAAAGAGGGTCTGGATGTGCAGCTGCCTGAGGAAGTGGCCAACTCTGTGAAGGTGAGGGCTAGGGGTCAGAGTTCAGATGTCAGTGTTTTACTGAATGGAAACTGGTTTTGTCTCTTCACCTTTTATTTATATATATTTGCTGTTCCTTGGAGCAGAAGGAGATGCTGTTCTTAAAGCTCTCTCTCTCTCTTTCTCTTTGTTCTTCTGTGATGAACATGTACAGGTGCAGTTTAACCCCAACCAGTCGTCTCTGACCCTGGAGGGTGATGACATTGAGAGCTTTGAGAAGGTCATGCAGCACATCTCCTACCTGAACTCCAGGCAGTTCCCCACACCAGGCATCAGACACCTCCGCATCTCCACCACTGTCAAGTAAGTGACATTCTACATTCACTGTCTCCATCCAGTGAAATTCCGTTCATCATGATGTCGCATTCATAAACTTATTCTTTCTGTCGATTTCCATCGTACTGTGTTCTTTAGTTCAGTTATAAATACAAGAGTCAGAGTTTCTTCATTACTCATCTCATCATTTAAGAGTTTAACTCATATTTTGGTCCTCATATTGCAGCAACAATTAGTTATAAATGAATATATATAATCCCTTATAATAAGATAAAATAAAATCAATCTAATCCTAATGTACATATGCATATGAACTGCTATGATACTCCACCAAGCAACATAAGCATCACTTAGTGACACTCCCCTGTCCTCCTTTTCCTCTTCCTCTTCCTCTCCCTCTTCCCATTCCTTCATATTAGGTGCTTTAACGAGGAGACCTGCATCTCCGTGCCCGACTCTGAGGGCTACGTCATGGTCCTGCAGCCTGAGGAGCCCAAGATCAGCCTGAGTGGCATTGACCACTTTGCTCGTGGCGCCACCGACTTCGAGAGCACAGAGGGTGTCACCCTCTTCCCCGAGCTACGCATCGTCAGCACCATCACCCGTGAGGTGGAGCCTGAGCCCGAGACCGAGACCGAAGGAGAGGATGACCCAACGGGTACGTTCACCACCTCACAACTGGGCACCAGCAAAGATCATTGAATACTGACCAAGATAGAGCAAAATAGTATGTTACAATAGGAACCAACGCGAATAGTTCCGGTCTGCAGAAGTGGGAGTGTCACATAATGTCACAATATAAACTTTTCAATGATATTCTGTGTCAGTATATGAGGGTTTGACTCTGGGCTGCATAGAGGGGGATTTTCCCCCTTGCTAAAATGCACGGAACTTAACAGGCGTTAACAGACGTTTGTCGCTCTGCTTTTATCCTCTCTGGTTCCAGTGCTGGCTGGAAGGTTGCAACTGAGTTTTATAGAGGGGGAATCACCTCTCACAGTGGCATCCTAGGGGCTCTTATGTTGATGAAGGAAGAGAGAGATGAGAGGAAGGATGTAGGGAGAAATAAAGATGTGCTGATGTGTATTATATTAATGGAGAGTTATTTAGAAATAGGAAAGCGCAGATGTTAATTAGTCTTATCTACACATGACAGAATTGGATTTCTTAATTAAAGGCGATGCAAGTCTGTGTTGTTTTCTGTGGTACAGACAGTCAAATGATGATTAGAAAACAGGAGTAATATCAACAGTGTATGTTCTGCAGTGTGCAGGGAGTCTTTTTCATTAAGTGTTTTGTCAAAAACAAATTTTTTTCATGAGCCACTGTGTCTACTCTTTGGCCTTAGTCCAAGAGACGGTGGTGTCTGAGGAGATCATGCACAACCTGGACACGTGCGAGGTCACCGTGGTGGGTGAGGACCTGGACGGTGAGCACGAGAGCCTGGAGGTGGACTTGGCCCAGGTGCAGCAGCGTGGGCTGGAGATGAGCTCTTCCAACGTGGGCATGATCATCACTGGTAGGTCCCTCTCCCACCCACTCTCTCTTTCACTCTCTCTCTCACTCTCTCTCTCTCTCTTTCCGCTCCCACTCACCTGACTGACCAGCTCAATTATCAATAGCCCACATTACTTAAATTTATGGTTGCTTTAAAAATGGGGTCTTTTTTACCCAAAACCTGTGTTACATAGTGGGGCGTGCTAACTTTACATTAGCATTACATTACATTAGCATTTCATGCTAATGCATATGAAAGAGAGACGATGATGATCACGGCCACAAATAATGCCCTCTGCTATGAGTCATCATAGATCAGCACAGATGATGTAACATGCTTGAGTTGTGAGCGAGTGAACTGGATGAGTCTCTGACCTGAAAACTTACCCTGCCTGGAAAGCTGGAACACTTTATTTTTTTATTTATTTACCTTTGCCAATGGGCAAAACGGGCATGTGGGTGAGTGGGTTGGTGAATGAACAAAAGGGTAATTATGCTCTGGGGGCAAGTGGTATCACTAGAGATCTGGCTAGCAGCAGGTCAGTGGCCTGATCCATGAGAGCCTGTGCCGTCATGCTTTTTGCGCAAAAGCGCTAAATGGCTCCATTTCCTGTGTGCAGGCGTCAACACGATGGCCAACTACGAGCAGGTGCTCCACCTGATCCGCTACAGAAACTGGCACACAGAGGCCCTCTTCGACAGGAAGTTCAAGCTGGTCTGCTCTGAGCTCAATGGTCGCTACATCAGCAACGAATTCAAAGTGGAGGTATGACTGGACCCTTAGATGAAGGCATTACTACAATTCTGAAATGTCCTCAACTGAAATGCAGCATGAGCATAAACACAGTGCATTAAGCAGTGGGAAGAGAACAGTGAGTGAGGGCCTTTCAGCTGTGACAACATGATGGCTGGATTACCACTGAATAGCTTAGCGTTAGCATACACACAGTGCATTAATCAAAAGGCAATAGAACAGTGAGTGACTGTGTGTGACACAGGTCTCATTTTCACCCAATATGTTTTCCCTGCAGGTGAACGTCATCCACACGGCCAACCCCATGGAGCACGCTAACAACGCCATGGTCCAGCCTCAGTTCATCAACCCAGTGCACCACGCTTCTGTGGACCTCTCTGGACACAACCTGGCCAATGCCCACCAGGCCTCAGGTGAAGTCCTCCCCCTTACTCACGTTTGGCTGGTGGCCACCATGTCTATAAGGTTTCAGGTTTTAGGTTTTACTTGCATACATGGGCTAAATCACCACTTAAAAATTTGAAAATATTATTAGTAGAGATTATAGGAGTCCCTCCTGCACTTGCGTCATCCTTAAAGTCAGTGACAAATTGAGAGCACATAGCTTTTCCTACCCCTCTCCACTGTTTGAAAACTCTGATGCCAGGAATAACATCATCCCTCCAGACATCCAGGTCAACTTACCTTCTTCTCCATGACAGGAAGCCTTGTAGTCCCCAACAATAGTTGTGCTAGATTTTTTTTGCTAATCTCTTGTTAAAGTTAATCCGGGCCTTGTAATCAAACCTGTAATCTGCTTCATTTTTTCGTTCTAAAATTTTTTTTATCCTGTGGATTAGAGTCAATTAAGGTGACAAAAGTAGGGCACATATGAAATGTTTTAGTGTGGAGCTTGTTGTTTAATGGGTGCAAGTTTAGGGATTAAGCCTGAGTGCTGCCCGACATCTGGACACGCCAGAAGAGCGGAGAATAACCTCTTTATGGACCACTGAACATAAAACTAGGTTTTGGTCCAGTGCTGTTTAGTTTGGACAGTCTAAATGAGAAGGATGAGAAAGAGCTGCCTTTGACTTCCCCTGTGTTAGCCTCCCCAGTAGCATGCCCCCCCCCCCCCACTTCTCTATGACACATTCACACGTCTGATACACATTCACATGCTCCCTCCACCTCTCATGCTGTCTGTCTTACACACATACATACACGCACACACACACATTCATACCCATTTTGTCTCTTCCCCATCTATGCAGTGGTCCCCAGCGCTGCAACCATTGTGATTGCGGTGTGCGTGAGCTTCCTGGTGTTCATGATTATCCTGGGTGTGTTCCGCATCCGTGCTGCCCACCAGCGCACCATGAGGGACCAGGAGAACGGCAAGGAGAACGAGATGGACTGGGACGACTCTGCTCTCACCATCACCGTCAACCCCATGGAGGTGCAGTTTCAGTCCTCGACACCCCATTCACACCTATACAAACATACAAACAGACACTCATATATGTACACACACACATAAACACACACACACACACACACACACAGTGCTATGGAGGCAGCAGGGCAAGAGGATTAGTTGTGTATTTATGGATGGCTGTTGGTTTAGCGCTGCTGCACCTAATGCCTATTTAAACACTGCAGTGCAGTGTGGCTGTGTCCTCATACACACTCTGTCAGCTGAGCCTTTAGCCCACTAAACAAGCTGCTCCTCCGCTGTGAGATAAGGAGAAAGAACTCTCACCCCATCTTTCTTCCATCCCCCTCCCCCTACCTCCATTTTAAAAGAAATTCATGATTTTATCGCCCATTGGAATGCTCATTTTTCTTTCTCTCTCTTTCTACCACTTACCCTCTCTGTCTCCCTCTTACTCGCACACACACACACACACACACACACAAAATCTCTGTCTCTCTCGATCTCTCTCAGACATATGAGGACCAGCACAGCAGTGAGGAGGAGGAAGAGGAGGAGGAGGAGAGTGAGGATGGTGAGGAGGAGGACGACATCACCAGCGCCGAGTCGGAGAGCAGCGAGGACGAGGAGGGTGCTGAGCAGGAGGACCAGCAGGGGGCCAGCAGACAGCAGCAGCTGGAGTGGGACGACTCCACACTTACCTACTGAACACACACACACACACACACACGCCCACTTACACAAACACACACGTACATGCGCACAAACACACACCTGCACACTTTCACAAACACTCCTGCACACACCTCACCAACATCAACACCAACACCAAACTCGACCCTACCCTCTCACCTTTCAGTCAGCAGGGACCTGTCGTCCTCCCTGACCACCCCTCCACACACACACCTCTCCCCCCTTCCTAAGGAGCCATGATTATTGAAACAAAAAACCTTAAAAGCAAAACAAGTATATATGAATATATATATAAATCTCTATATATCTGGTGTCTGTTGTTACAGATGTGGCAGATTCAGCTTCATTTCCACCGGCCAAGGCTTCCCTGTCGTCATCTTTTAGTGGTGGTCAGAAGTGTAGTATAGTTTTCAAAGGATAGCTGAGGTCGTTTTTTTTTTTAATTTATATTTATAAGTTGTTGTTCTTTTTTTAAATCCCAGGGAAGCTTGGCATAGTTATTTTTTTTTGCATTGTTCTGAGCTATGTGAGGCCACAACCTTGCACCTTTGTTGTTTTTATTCCTTACACATGTAAAGTCTTTCAAACCAGAGGATGATTTGATGTATATTTCTTGCACACTTGCATCACTAATTTGTTTGCCACAGAAATGCGAGAGCGAGAGAGAGGTTTGGACTCCTTGCTTTGTTTTACTTTTCTTTCCTTCTTTCTTTCTTTCTTTCTTTCTTGTGCGCTCGTGAGGGTCAGACAAGGAGAAGCAGGTCATAAATGCTTTGAACATGCAATTCGCCATAGCTTCGGTTGCTCTCCTTTCATTTTTCTCTCTTTTCAGTGCATGAGAAAATAAATTTGCCGAGTCATGTGTAGAGGATGAAGTTGCTTTTTTTGATATTTTGTAAATACAAACGAGACCATGTAATTAGTTTGTGTGTGTAGTGATGGCCTGAACCACGGGTTCCCAAGTACAGTATATATTATAATGACGCAGTAACCTGCTGTAGATTGTTTGTGTCAGATGCTTTTAGCATGTTTTAAAAAAATTATAATTGGCAAAACTCTTCCTTCATGCTTCTGTGAGAAACATCCGTTTTGAAGAGAGAAACCCACAACAACAAAAAAAAAGAAACATCAGTGAGGTTTCTAGGGCAAAGTGTCACTCATTTTGTCTTTAAGATGAGGGCCTGTTTCAAGATGAGGCCTCGGACTTGATCCGCCCGTTGGTTATTATTTTGCTATATCTTTGCCAGGCTTAGGAAACGTGCTCTGTCGCCAAGCTTTGATGTTTTTTCCATTCCTGTGATGATAGCCTCATGATGGGCCCAATTTTCAGTAACCATGTTGAGGTGCTAAATGTGCGTACGAGTTACATGCGGTACAGAGTAGTCAGACCTGCAGATGTGTAATCTTTAAAGGCCATGGGTTAGACTCTGCCTGTTTCCTGTCATACAACTGTACTGAAATCAAGCCTAGAATTCCCCTCTTAGGCACCCTCAGTGACAATGGTCATTCTGCCATGTTGTCGTTTTACCAAACAGATTTTATAGACTGAAGAGGAGGTGTGTCATGAATCGGAGCTTTCCAAGAGTCCTATCCAGTCACAAGCACACGGTTGCTTCTTGAGGGACAGCTGGAAAATGCTATTAGATGTTGTCTGTTGGCTACACTGCAAATAAAAAGAAGAATCACAAGTAGTTTAACTTTGACAAAAATGTGACACTTGATTAATTTTTTTTCCATTGGTCTATCACTGTCATCGTTGTAATAGGTAGTCACATTCTGTTCAAGAATATTGATTACCTTATTTGGAGCTTGTAGGCTTTTGGTAATGAGACTACTATACTCTTGTGAAATTGTGAAAATTGATCAGGTGATACCATTTTTTTAATTGTAAAATTCAGAGAAATATTTTTTGCAGTTGACCACAATGTTTTATTCTTCAAGCAATTGTGCTGTAGTCATATTATGTTTGTTTACATTTGCTGAACTTCCTTATTTCCCTCTGCTCAGTGTAAGAAATTTATACAGCCAATTGGGAAGATGTGTCTGCTGTTGATCTTATGCTATATTGTAACTTCTGTTGAAAAGTGACTGTCTCTTTACCCCCCAAAAAACTGGACAAATAAAAGTTTACCCTACACAAAATTATGGATAGATGAAACTGTATTCATCAGGAGATCCCAACTGATTATTGAAGCAACACATGAATGTTGACGAATGTGGGGAAAAAAGCTCACTATGATATATTGTCTGAAAGTTGATTTTTAAAAAAAGAATGTTAAAGGTTAGCTGGGATAAAAATGATCTGAAAACACTTAGTTTATTGTAGAGGCAGACAAGCACGTGTTTTAATGGTCATCGCAGCTCAGCAGTGAAAGGATTGTAGGCTACAGTTCTGAGCATTCATAAGGGTAGTGGGTTGAATTCATTTGTCACATGATAAGCAATCCCCCTTCCTTCCTTACAGAACAGGGCCTGAAAGAGAGGTCCAGATTTGAGCTGGTGAAGTTGGGAGTGCCTTTTGCCTATCACAGTGTATTAACACAACTACAAAGACAAAAAGACAGGAAAAATCATACTCATCCACGCCACAGTCCTGGTGATTTTGTTTGACCTTGTTTTGTAATTATTTACTGCTAGATTTGTTACAAATGCAGGGGAGTGATTTTATTCCTTTTTTTATTCCTTTTTTTGCTGTAATTTGGGTTACTAGGGGTCAACTGCTAGTTTAATCAAAAAGTGAAAGTTTTAATTGTCCTAAATAGGTGTATTGTGTTCACGTTGTTGTGTAGAGAAAATAGATCCATATTGTTATCATCGATAGATATTGTACTCAGTCATGTTTAAGGAAATCCACTTCTAAAAAGCTGTACATTATTGTGATGCTCTCGGGAGCATCGGGTGGGTGTGCATTTCCCAAACCTTGTATAGTGAAAGGCCATTTTGAAGTGTTTTGCCTGATTTCCTGATGAAAAAAACAATATGTAGAGGGCAGCATGAAATTCACTGGAAGCAGCAAAAATAACCAGTTCTCTACAAAACTCACACAACATACTTGTAATAATAGTCTTTCACAGACACAGTCACATACAATGAGTTGGTATCACTATTTTCATTTTCTTTCCACGTGTGATGTCATTCTGATCTAAAATCAGTCGAGGCTCCTTTAGCAACCACATTATCAGTACGTAAACCATTCCATTTCAGCTGCAGATTTAAATTTGTTAGGAAACAAAGATTACATTGGGTTGTATTTTTTGCTTAATCCTTCATAAAGACTTTGCTGGATGCTGGAGGGTGCTAATTCTCCTCATGGTGGTCGCATGACTTGGATCTGGTCACCATAGATACTTTTTTGTCACTATAGGATGTAGTGCAACATCCACTTCCCTGCAGGAGAAGCCCTAGATAATACTTAAGTTAGGGAGGGATTTTAAACAAAGCATTGTCTTGGCATGGACAGCTCAGCTATTATATTTTGTGTGTATTACACAATGGGAGAGTTGACAGAGGAATATTCATATACTACTGATTCTCAAACTGTCTGATTCGCAGGCATACACGTTTTCCAATGTCATTGTCTACCCTTTTTTTTTGTTCCTTTTTTGTTTAATTTAATTTTGCTCTTAAAAACGGAAGGCACAAAGAATGGATGTTTCTAGATTTGTTGGATGCTCCCTTCGTGCTTGTCAGGGCTGCACTCCCTTTTCTACCATTCAGAGGCAAATTGTGGTGAAGTTTATGCTTGCTCATGAACAAAAATAAAGGAAGAAGAGATGGGATACAAAGTGGTCTCTGACTCAGCCTCATGTCTTTTCATGGATGCCTATGCAAAGCTTGCACAGTTTTTCCCTTTTATGGTACTGGATGTATAGTTGTTTATCCGCTGTGATTTTTGTTACTGTAAAATACAAATTGGCACAATGCCACAATCGGCATGGACAGGTGTAGTTTATCTACTGATAAACTAAAGATGGTGTTGGATGTGTATTGATGGTGAATTGCCACAGCCTATCCATATTTTAATTCATTTGCTAAACTTGATAATAGTTCACTAAACAATTAAGTGTCAATGCCCTTCATATACAGCTCATATTTATTGTTGCAAGGTCCTATGGTGCCCCCATGTGTCTGAATTGGGAATGACTGCTACGTCAGAAAAACATAACAGTGCAGCAAGAGATCCAGGTCTCCTCTAATGGCATGTTCGTTGGCCTTTGCTAACAGTCCAGTCTTCACCTGCAGAACTACCCCTCTGAATTGTATGAAAGCAGTAAAGCAGGAATTGTATTTCCTAGAAGTAAAACCCAGGGGTTGCACCACATCCTCAAGTTTCTGTCTAGGGGAATATATGGAATTCTTTTTTTTAGTACCCTACACTTAAACAGCTAATGAAATACTGTGATTAGTATTGTCAGAATATATATGTATGTATGTATATATATATATATATATAATATATATATATACACACATTTGATCGTCTAAGGTGAGACAGTGAAAACTAAAAACAACAAAGAAATTATTTGGAAAATTTATAAATATGTCTCACAAAAAAAACAGTAACTGGTGTAAATATCACCATCTCATTATCACAATACACAGCAATATTAAAGGACATTACACAGGCACTGTTGTCTGCATGAAATGCAGCAGAGCAAAGATCATCAATATAATGTGTTGCAGCATTGTTTCAAAATGTGGTCGCTCATTGATCCTACTCAAATCATAGACCTTTATGGACAGAAAAATAATTGGATACAATGCCTTTTCACAATTTCACTAAAAGCAAAAAGGAAAAAAACAACACAAAGTGCTATATCTATATGTGCTACTCTTACATCTGTATGGTCATGGCATACATTTAAGTAGCAATGTAAACATTCATTGTTGTACCTACAAGAATCTACCACACAATCACATCTTTGCATGCACTGTCAGAATTAGATCAATTCAACATTATCAAGGTTTACCTATCTAGATCAGCATCAGAGCTGGTCAATATACTATCTGTGGTTCGATGGCACTTTACATTCAATGTAAAACAGGCAGGAATCGCTCTCCTTTCATAAACGACATGAAGGCAAGGCAACACTGTTAGACAACATCACTGGCAATGACAAATGTCTACCTGACAGAATTTAGATAGAGGAAGGGGTATATATATTGAACAGGTAATCAGCAGCAGTCTCAATTCACAATTTACAAAAATCACACTTTGGTGACTTGATTGTGGTTATTTCATCCACTTTCAACTTTAAAACTATATTTACAAAGCACAAGGCAAGCAGATCATTTGCCATCTTGTTTTGGAAGGTAACAAACCCCGTTGTCCAACAGTCTCTGCCTTTATTTAGAAAAAAATATTTATAATCACTTACAACCTGTACAAAAAATAGCTAGAGTTTCCAGCAATAAATCATAGTGCTATGCCTTAGTTTTCTCGACACCAGAACTAGCCAATGCCATTATCTTGTCTTCAGATCCTAGGGGAGAAATTTTCAGAGGGAGAATGGAAGATGAGAAATGAGGGTTACACTACAAAACAAGCAGAGACAAGAGCCTACATTGCTATGTTGCTTGCCGCTTTATTTACACACATCAATTTTAAAAGATCTTAAAAGAATATATGCTTCTAACTTTTAATGCACCTCTGGCCTTATGCTCATTGTGCTTTCGATCTTGTGTTACTTATCTTACTTTGCATAGTTTGTATACTTTGTAGTATATGCAATCTTAGACAAAGCACATAGACCATTTCAAGAGAGTTTTATTATCAGTGTCGTAGCTGTTCCCACAGGGTTGTGTGGAATGTGATGGCTTAATTTTCTTCTGGATTAATAAAGTATCTATCTGGCTTCAGCATTCCCTACAAACAGTCTAAGACAGATATTTAACTGCTGTATTGTTAAATATGCTGGGAAATGTCAAAATACATGTAAACTACAACATCTCAGCCATGTTCATTATGATCTTTGCTTGTAAATCAGCGCAGTGTTGATGTGGAAGCCACAAGGAGACACAGACTTACCCAAGTTGGCAGTGACCTTTTCAAACTGGCTGAGTGTAGCACTGGCATTGGTTGCTAGGAAAGCCTCATCCTCTGCAGTGAGCTTTGAGAAAGACAGTGAGAGCACGAGAGAGAGAGAGAGAGAGAGAGAAAGAGAGAAAATTGGTCCAAGAAGTCAATACTTATGGGAGGTATAGCAATTTTACTGAGTATGTTGCCGTATATGTGAGGTTACTGACCTTTTCCCCCAGTTTCCTAAGAGCTGAGAGAATCTCTACTTTCTGTTGTGTGTAGACATCCCGAGAAAGCTTTCCCACAATCACATCGCGGTCCATCTATGGGGGGACACACCCACTTATAGTTAGTTGGTCTGTAGTTTATTTATTAGTCTGTGATATGTCCACCCGAGTAACACATAGTGGTAAAACAGCTACTTCATCCAACCTCTGCCAGCCTTGTCCTTAGTTGCCCGGGCTGCTTCTTGGCAAAGAGTCTGATGACTTCAGGGGTCTTGAACGCCTGGCTGATTGCAGCTTGTATTGCCTAAACCAAACCACAGGTATGTACGCTGAGTAATTTTGTTATGCCTCTTTTGTGGATTAAAATATTCCAAGTACACTGTAACATTTGACACATACCAGCTGCATTCCACCAAGCTCATCAACTAGGGTCATGTTTCCAGACATGAGTTTCTTCAGTGACTCATTAAACTCATTAAGTTGCTCCAGCGTTTCACTCTTGGTTTCTTCATATTCTGTGTCATCAAGATCTTCTCTGGTGAATGAAACTGCAGTGTTACATCTTCAATACAAATACATTCATGCACGCAGGATCGTCTTGGTGTTGTTGACAAGAGAAGTTAACGTTACCTGCATTCCTCCAGATCCTGGAGCTGTTGCATTAACCGATCCAGCTGTTCCTCCATGTTCTGTTTTAGTTTGCTCGTTTCTGATTTCCCACGAGATGCCATTTCTGTTATTCTCAAACCTACAAACACGTAATCGAACGCTGTGTATTTCGAGAATACAAATTCAAGACAACTTCATTGCATTAGCTTGCTTGCTAGTTTGCGAAGGCTTACTTTGTAACTTCTGTGCTTGGCAAGTAGGCAATCTACCACCAAGATGACGTCTACAGTGAATGACAGTCATATGATAACATTGCTGGAATAATTCAATTTACTTTCCAGTCACTCGTTCCCGAGTATATATGTTTTGAAGGACATACACTCAGGTTGATGAGGAACTCCGGGGGCCTAGTTCCTCTGCTTGTATGCTAACTCTAAGCAGCTTCTGTCAGCTGGGCATATATTCATTAGCTAACAGTAGTATACACTAAATACGCCCAGATCAGTTAAAAGATACATTTACAACGTTGTTTGTGCCGCTGTGAAACATAACAGATGTCTAACTCAAAATCCAAAACTCAAGTTGATTTAGCTAGGGTTAGCTAACTAACGTTAGCCAACTAGCTAACCTCTTCAAGAGAGTAAGTTCAGAATTTTAAAAAAGCCTTAAAAAATAAATTCATGGGGCTTAGTTAAGGTCACGCTACATGAAAAGACAAAACTCTTAAAAACACACTATCTAATTACATATTTCACTGCTGACATGGGCTTACCTTCACACCTTTTCTGAGACTGTTAAGCGGTGAAACTAGAGTACAAGCTACATTCCCTTGCACTGATCAGTAATACTAGGGATAGGTTGGAAGAGTCCCAGTCAATAACGATAGTGATGCACACATGAAGTTGAGAATACGTGGAAGTTAAATATTAAAACCAATCAGATTCATCTTTACTGGACAGTTTGTCCAATCAGATGTAGTTTTTATAACAGAGAGGAAGAGCGAAAGTCAGAGATGTGCCTTGGTGAGTCGTGCTTTACTAATGTAGTCTCCCTCCCAATTTCTCTACGCAACCATGCTAACATCCAAAAAAACATATGCATTACTTTGCCAACCCAGTTGTTCTATCCCGTTAATGTTTCGTTTTAACGTTAACCAGGGTCATACAGATTACACCTAAATGTGTCAGCCTCAGCCAAGCTAGCGTTAGCTTAACATTACTTCACAAACGTAACATTAAGGACCTGAGTTGATGTCGTTTAATCTTACACTGGAAGTCTTGATTTGCCTTGTATGCTTTTACGTTAATACACTAACGTTGGAGAAGGTCAAAGGTACCAGAATATGTTGGATGTAGGGGTGTACAGTTTCATAATTCATAGGTCACATTTAATTAAGTTTTGCCTTAACTTATAGTGCGCTCTGGTGGAGAAGACGATATCACCCTGTAACTGATCACCCTACAACAGTCCAGGGCCTATTTTTATAAAGCATATTTATGTCAGTTTGTTTTTTGGTTCCCCAAAAGCTTTATAAGAGTGGCAGCTATAGCCTTCGTTATAGGCTCATTTCCTGAGTTGTGAACAAAATTTCTGGGCTTGGATAATATTGAGTTGTGTTCGTGGCATTGAGAAATGTTAATAGCGTGTCTGGGATGACCTTATTCTGGGTTTGTTTAGGTCTTCCTTGTGCCTAAATGCGCACCATGGAGTCAATGGAGAGAATCAAAGTTGTCCTCCTGGCCTGTGGCTCATTCAACCCCATTACCAATATGCACTTGAGAATGTTTGAGCTCGCTCGGGATCACCTGGAGGACACAGGTAACTGTCTGCTATGACTCGTTATGCATTAGCATACATTAATTACATTTGGACAGCACTGTGTGCCTATGATCTTTTAAATAGAAGAATATATCAATCTAATGTTACTGTGACACGTGAAAGGTGGTAATTTTCTGCCAAAATAGGATAAACTACCCAAATAATTGCGGCAGTATTATTAATTAGCTAAACCACAGATCTAAGCAACTTATTACCCTGTGGTTTTACGGTTTGCTCCCATCTCAGGCAAGTATAAGGTTGTACAAGGCATAATTTCTCCTGTTGGAGATGCATACAAGAAGAAGGGCCTGATTGAGGCCCATCATAGGGTGCAAATGGCCCGGCTGGCCACCGAGAACTCAGACTGGATCCGCGTCAATGACTGGGAGAGCCAGCAACCTGAGTGGCTGGAGACAGCAAAAGTTCTGTGGTAAGGTGTTGTGTTTAGCAGATTTGTGAGTTTCAGTGATGCATACAGTGATTGTGGGTTGAAGTTTCAATGATGCAATCACATTTTTTCTGTGTAATTGTTTTCAAAAGGAACCTGTTGGCTTTGGGCATTGTTATTATTTAGTGGGTGTGTGGTGCCAACAGGTCTATTGTATTCATGAGTATTTTAATGTGGCTGCTGAAGATGTTGTGGATGCACAGAAAGAACTGAATTTCATTTCACATTGCACTGTTACATCCACCACTGGCCTAATTGTTGGCCTTTGTTTGCAAAAAATGACAGAAGTGTTGATGGAGCATTTGCAAACAATTAGCAAAAGGAACAGGAAAAGCTTTGGTGTACAACTAGAGATTTACCTTCAAAGAATGCACAATCCTGGTCAACAACAGACAGGTTTTCACAGAAAAAAAGTGTCTTGGTTTTTACTATATGCTGTCCTGGACCATAGAACTATGTAGTACATAGCCGTTATGGCCAAATAGAATGATGGGTCTTTTTCCATAGTGCTGCTTTAAAAGTTAACAAAGTTATATTTTTATGGTGCATCATCTATCTGTCCATCCTTCTTTCTTGAATTGTTCAGGCATCACCGTGCAGAGTTGTTGTCAACGCTGCACAATGATGACGAGGTCGACACAGTGAAGTCTTGTAAAAGAAAACGATTAGAGGAACCTGAGTGTGTGGTTCAGGGCTCCTCTGGCTGGACAACATCGAAAGGTACTTGTCACTGTCATAATTACCAGTGCTTCTAAATCATATTTATGTTAGAGCGTTTAACTCGCAGTGGATAGGTGATTTTGTACAGGTGGAGAGCAAACCATCCCTCTGGGAGGAGAGCTTTGGGGTTTAGAAGTATATTTGCTTTGTTTCTGGAATGTGTCTGCAGGGATGAAGCCAGTCAATAAATCTGTGCAGGTGACATTCTTCCAATTTAGTGCATGTTGAGAACATAGTGAACCAAATGTGCTTGTGCTTGTGCAACTTGTCTGGTGCAAAGTGAAATGGGGAGAATGAAAACATCATCATGTTCTAAAGGTCTTTTAATGGGCACTGGGTCTGCTTTTATTATGTTGCATAAAACGTTTTGAACAAATGTTTGATCTCAACCAAATATCTTTCACCTGCAAGAAGTGTACAACAACCCTGTCTTTTCCTCATTTTGCTGTTTGGTTCTTAGACATGCCCCAGCTGAAGCTGTTGTGTGGGGCCGACGTGCTGGAATCCTTTGGTGTCCCTAACCTCTGGAAGCCTGAAGACATTGAGGAGATTGTTGGCCAACACGGCATTGTTTGCATCACTCGAGGTGGCTGCGACGTTGAGCGCTTCATCCAGCAGTCAGACGTGCTGTGGGAGAATCGCAAGAATATCCTCATCACGCGTGAGTGGGTAACCAACGACATCTCCGCTACACACGTGCGTCGGGCCCTGCGACGTGGGCAGAGCGTCCGCTATCTGCTTCCAGACCCTGTTCTCTTGTACATTCAGAAGAAGGGCCTCTACAGTGCTGAGAGCGAGCAGAAGAACAAGGGGGTCATACTTGCACCCCTGCAGAGATACAGCACTACTTCATAATCTGAGGAGGGAAGCAGAGGGCCTAGAGGGTCCTTTAGAGACCTCTCAGACATACTTGACTCTAATCAAGCCACGTTTGCCTTGTGCTATGTTTACTACACTGCAAAGAAAACACCTGGAACTTTTTGCAGTTCTACAGCTATAGGTAAGATGAATGAATGAAATAAATAACTAGTGCCATGGTCAGGTGATTTAACTGTTTACAATGCATCCAAATATAATGGTAAAGCATTGCTTAGGAAGAGTCCCCTGTTGTAAAACATTACCTTTTTCTTCAAAGCCATGATTCAAACAATGATTTAAAATAATTTTATAATTAAGTCATATTGTACTGGAGAAACAAAATGTTTAGATAATGGGTCAGACATGTCATTGACATAAAGACGCTATCTACATTTTCAAATGTAGAGCAATTTCCATTGTCCTGCCGAAATAAATAGTTTACAAAAAAAAAAAAGAGAACAGTTTCTATGTACTAATAACTGCTTGCATGTATGGGTGTCATGTAAGAATTAAATTTAATCTTGTATACTTAATTCAGTTAATCAGTGAAAGGATGATTCCTACAAATCTGGGAACAATTTGGCAGAAATCAGGAAATCAGCAGTGCAGCAATAGACTTTTATCAAACTTTTGAATTAAAAAAGCCATCCATTAGGCATGAGCATGACCATCACTAAATCTGATCAAGCAGATGGATAATGGCTGACAAATTGCTAAAATTGCTTCTTATCGCCAGTGTATGGCAGGCTTGTTCAAGACCATCATCACTGATTACATTATCGCTCCTCTTAATCTCATGCTTCTATTTCCTCTTCATTAATGTACTTAAACCCACCGCCCCAGACAATGACTCTTCCATCAAGTTACTCCTTCATATAAAATCTTCATGAAACTGCATTACTTTTCTGCATCTGCAAGGCCAAAGTCATATTTCTCTCGGCAGGGATATGTGTGTATACCTGAGCACCAGTGCAAGTAGATTTCACAATTGCTTCTCTGCTTGTAAGGGTTTTGTGTTGCACTGCTTGTGTTTTTCCACACCTGTCAGAACAGGTGACGAGACCCATCCGACAGGATTTGTTACTGTGCTTGTTGCTGACATATTTCATTCCACATCTTCAGGATAAAAACAAGAAGGCTGAGAAACATTTTCATTTGCACCAGATACAGCCATAGACCAAATTGGATTGTGTTCCACAAACGATTTTTTATCAACTTTTTAAGAAGTTTTAGGATGAGCTGCAAATGAAATATTCAGCCATCATGTTTCAGATACAGCTGCAATTTATATTCATTGAAATAGTTCAAAATAATCGTGCAAAATAAAACATCAAAATTCTACTCATACTACATTCTTTGAGATTTACTCGTATAATAGCAGTCTGTAGACTTGTCTTACGAGTTTATTTTCTGTTTGTAAAAACCTGGACATGGGCCATAGCAAACAGGGTCAGTAAATCTGTCTAAAGCACCGCCCACACAGGCATGGTGAAGATAAAAAAGCTTTACAATGAAACTGAAGAGCAGATTCAGCAACAGCCTTGGTTTTTGTAACATTACACCACACCACACCATTTATTGAAAATGCCAGCCAGTCTTTGCGGAACCTGGGACATGGTTAGCAATGTCAACTTTGAAGGATACATGATTGCACTGGGTGAGTATGCATACAGTCAGTCTTTATAATTCTGTGAGTGTGTTAAATACCATGTGAATGCCAGTGAACCACATTGTTTTCCTTGATAACTCTTTCATTATCAAGGAAATCAGAATTGCAGCTACCAGGTCAACCTCCATGTCCTAGTCACTTGTGCACATCCTAAAAGCAATTAGACGAATTATCATATGTAATCTGTCAAGTATGTTGTCTTTGTATTACACTTTTATCTGTCAGGTATGTTGTCTTTGTAGTACACTTTTGAGATAGAACTGTTGTGTTGTAAAGCAATGGATTAAAACAACAAATTACAATTTGATCTGGCAATAAACTGGGCCTACATTACAAATTGTACTGTAAAAATATATACAATAGCTATGATTTGTGTCTGATCTAAAATCTCCCACCTACACTAATATGCAAGCTTTCACTGATGAGATTATATGACAAACAGAAAAAAAAAACTGAAGTCTGGTGCATAACACAAGAAAGGATCTTCAGAGTTTTGTGATGCTGCCAACATGAGTAAACATTTTTTACTATCTTGTGCATAAACAGTGGTTTAAAGACTTGTCATTCTGATGACACTTTAAGATCCATTGATATTTGATTTTAACACAGTATATTAAGCATTTAGGCAAGCATTTGCCTTTACAGGCAGTCCTTTGTTAAGCAGTTTTCATATATTATTTTTGGAAAGTCACCTACTCTTGTGCAAATTTAAAGATGATAATGAATAATGATTTGGGAAATTCACCAAAGTGACTGAGAGAAAACTGCTTTACCAGATTTTTTAAGTATCATTACTGTTGCATGCAATCATTCATGCAATCAAGCATTTCCCCCTTAACTCAATCTGATGTTGTTCTGGAACTGACTAGATGTACAGTCTTCTCACAGCTGAGGTTTCAATTGTACACATACAGCCAGTACACTTTTTTAACTATAGAAATACTGTTAAAATCAGGTACATTTGTGCAACTTTTTGCAGGAATTGGCATCACCCTTCGCAAAATTGCATTGAGACTGAAACAGAGGAAGGTGATAGAGCAGGTGGGGGATGTCTACATCATCAAGACCCTCAGCACCTTCAGAAACTACACCTTCACCTTCAGAGTAGGGGAAGAATTTGAAGAATTCACCAAAGGTTTGGACAACAGACACTGCAAGGTATGATGATTGTTCATTTGTTCATTTACATACATCTGAAAACGTCTACATCACAAGTAGCAAAACTACTAGTTTATACATTTCTGAGTAACGTGGCTGTAGCATATCTATTTTCTGAATCTGATAGCTTTTTATTAGTATAGCAATTTTTTGGCCATGTAGTGTGGTAGCTTTCCCATAAGCTACATTTTCAGAGCTTCAGTTTACAGCAGCAAATCTTCCATCTGGGCCATGGATGGAAGATCAGTTCTACACAATTATGTGATACATTTGTTGCATGAGAATTGCCATTAGTCCACAATATCCACAGTGAAAAAGTCCTCTATCACTCACACATGCGCTATAGTACATTTAAATAGTAAAATCATAGTAGAAAGTATTATATACTGGAAAAACTGTAGTGCAAAATGCTGTGAGCATCATAAGAAATACTGTATAACCACAGGGAAACCACAAAGCTTTTTTTTCCAAGACCCTGTAAAGTATACACACGCACATACTATTCTCCCATATATTCTATCCTGGGCACGGCATTGTTTTAAAAACTTTTTAGTTTTATATAAAAGTATAGTTGCTTGCTATTAGTTACTGTTGTCTGTCAGTTTGGTCACTAATAGGAGCTTGAAGGTTTGATCGTTTCATTTATTTATAGGCCTTTTTTGTAAATTATCAAGTAACTTCACATGTAGTAAACTACTTCTGCCATTTGTTTTAGTAACATAACTTGCTACATTTTGTCTTCAGGTAGCTTTAGTGTAGTGCAGCTTCATCTGATGTGGAGTAACTGATAGCTTAGCTAATTACATTTTCTGTGTAGCTTGTCTGTTTTCCACTCTTGTTTATGAGTGACAAAGAACTAGATATTTTATTCTAGACATGTCTGTAAAGAAATGATAGGAAATTAATGCAAACAAAGACAGTCACAGTGGTGTGTGCTTTCTGCAGTCACTGGTGACATGGCAAGGGAATAAACTGGTGTGTACTCAGGAAGGAGAGAAGAAAAACCGTGGCTGGGCCCATTGGATTGAGGATGACAAATTACACCTGGTAAGCACAACATCTTATCTTGATATTTGCTCCACAAAAACACATGTGTTTTCTGCTGAAAACCATATCTATTCTCTGTCTGGTTTCCCTCTAGGAGCTGTACTGTGAGAATGAGGTCTGCAGACAAATCTTCAAAAGGAATGTCATTTAACAGGAAGAAGTCTGATAAAACGGCAATCTGTTGCTTAAATTTGATGTGCAGGGAATTTGATATTCTATATCCATGGTGTTTCATTTGCAGAAAAGCTCTTAATATCTGCTGATGTCAGACACTGATAAAGTCTTGTGAGGCTATTGGGCCACTGGGAAAAGATTTATACTCTTTGACCTCAAGGGGGCAGAAATCGCTTGAAGTATCCCTGGAGCAGTGGGCTTAATGGAAAAATAAAACTGTCCCCTGGAAGAGGTAGAGCAACTGTCATTGTGTTCAGAGCTCTGTTTGCTCTGTCACTTCAGCCTTAGCTATCATTAGGCATACTGGAGGTTGGTTTTATGTTGTTTTGTATGAGGTCCATCTGTCATGTGAAAATGAACAGACCAGTCTTTGTTTTTATGTGACACTACCACACTTTAGATGTTCTTGCATAAGAAGGAATTTAGTGTATTGCAGATAAATGTTATGACATACAGTACAAGTATTAAATATTTTGTAAAAATCAGATAATGGGCTGAAAGTTTATGTTTCCAATTTCATCACTAGCCATAAACATGGTTTTATTTGCTGTAGCTGAAACAATTTACAGAACTTTATTAGATAGCTTTTAAATTGATATTTTGTTTTTCAGACTTAATTGGTGTCGAGGTAGCTACCTACCTATACTGAAAACAACAACAACAAAATTTCCCCCTCTCAAATCTGTACAGATGGATAGTTCTACTATTGCCTTTTGGGGAAAAAAGAATGTACAAATTAGTCTTAGGCATGTAATCAGTAATTTTTGCACAAGCAAATGAAGGACATTTTCTGATTCGTGTTGATTCTGTCTCAAAGTAGAATCATGAGATATGAACACAGGCTACACAAGACAGAGAGAGGTCCGCAAAAAAGCTTCATCATTATCATCATCATCATCCTCCTCCTCCTCGCCTATGGCTTTTGTAGGAATGAGTTCCTGTAGCTGTTCTTTACTAATGCTGCACATTATCTAACACTGGTATACATGCGGTAGAGGAATTTAAAGTAACTTTATTGTGGAACAAACTCTGTCCTTAAAGAAAGAGTCCAGATGCTTTTACAGGTTGTTAAGACTTGGAGCTCCTATATGTATGTAAAGGCAGACTACTACACACATTCACCACCCTTTCTATAAAAGAATTCTGTCTAATGTTCTTCAATCTTCATTCAGTGCTTCTTCATTAATTTAAATGTGTGACCTCTGGTGCTTTTTCTTCTCTGTTGTCCAGTCTCAGTTGAAGATGCTTTACCTGACATAGTCCATGCAAGTATTTTTAGACCTATTATGTCCCCTCTCATTCGTCTAGGTTGCAAGAGAAGGTAGCTGAAGATACTCAAGCTTTTCTACGCAAGTTATATTCTTGCCCTTGCACCATGTCGCTGTCCTCTAGATGCTCTCAGTTTGCTTCTCTTGCATAATGTACTGAGGGTGTGTTACAGCATGACAATACTCTAAGTGAGTCTGCAGAAGGAAAGTGTAGTTTAAAACTCAGTGTTGTCATAGGTTCTTTTAATGAGAGGATCCTATTGGCCTTTTTGACATGTTGTCCACAGTGTGTTGGAAATTCAATTCATCATCCATGAAGACTCCAAGATCTTTTTCTTCCCTCACTGCTTCTAATAATTTGTCTTCATTCGTAAAGTATATTCTGCCAAAGCGTTTACTCCCTGGGTGCAGTACTTTACATTTTGCTGCATTAAAGTCTATCTGCCACCTCCATGACCACTCTTCCAGGCATCTTAGGTCATTCTGTAGTGCCTTGTGTTGATCCTCTGTATTCACTTCAGAAAAAAATCTTTGCATCTTCAGTAAACATCTGGACTTGCTTGCTTGATGGATCTATGGCCCGCTATGCATCCCACTTGTCTTTAGGCCAGGGCGACATAAAAAACAAAAATAGGGAAAAGCCAACAACTGATTACTGATATGTGTCACAAACGCCTCTTGGGTAAGCGAGAAAACAATATGTGTAAGATCACGTAGCCCAATTATTTTAGGCCAGCCTCTCAGACGACCTCAGTAGACTGCCGCATCTTGAAATTTGTCCCATGTCACGTGATCATATATCCAAAATGGCCGCGATGGTGTTTTGACTGGCTTTGACGAATAATACTTTTGTGTTTGTTTCATTCTTCATAGAATTCGGTTAGGAAAGCATCCCAACAGGGGAACTGTACATGTGTCTCTCCGTTTATTTTAAACATTATAACAAGACAATCAAGATTTAACGTTACAGCTCTTTGTTTGACTTAGTGGACTATGCACTTTTGGCCATTATAAGATAGCTAGCTGGCAGGCTAGCAAAATTATTTAGCTAAAATTAAAAGAAAGACGATGGAAGAGCTCAGTGCCGACGAGGTAAGGTCGCTCTACTTTCCCACCTTAACGTTGTTTAACTTGATAAGGAATGTAATGATTTTGCACTGATTGCGTACTGCATTCACAATACTCAGGGTTTGATTGCATGTCATTGTCACCTTTTCTTCAGACGAGGCATTGGTTTTCACTGTAAGCTAGCATGATACAGTAGCTTTTAGCCGAAGGCTAACTAGCCAGCTATTCAAGTTAGCTAGCTCAAAGACCCGGTGTCAGGCTTGGGGAGGAAATGCTAGAATATTGTTGGTGTAATTTGAGAAGTTATTAGATTGCATGATAGATCATACGTCGAAAGTGTATTATGTTAGTGTCATTTCATTTTAAACCACCGTCAAGGTGTTTATTAGATGCTATGCTTCTTCCCATAGTATGTCGCCCATGAATTGGTCATAGCTAGTGAGCTATGCTAGTTATCGCCAACACAAATAAACAAGTCAATCTTTGTTGCATTTTGGTTGGCTACGTTGTAAATTTATTCTTTGTAGCCTCAGATTCTCTAAAATGTAACGGAGAATATTGCATTTCCCAGCTGCCATGTATTGTCTTAGCCCCATTCGCTTAGTAAATGTTATTTGCCTGCGAGCCGGCTAGGTTAGCTAGATTTCTAAGAATTATTTCGTTTGATAGGACGCGTCACGAAACAACAGTAGGCTATGCTATCATAATTTACCACTAGACTAGTCAGTGTTAAAGTGTGATTTAATTCGTAATAAAAGTAATCAGGATTCCACTGTGTACGGTTTACAAATTTAGCACCTTCCTTTAATAACGTTAATTTACCTCGTGGACTTAAAATGTATTCTTCAACGCACAAGTATTGATTTAAATCATTATTAGCCTAGCCTCAAGTAAGGCACTCTTTATGGAAATGCCAACATATCTGAATGTAGTAAAGCAGTTCTCCGAACCAGGTACATTATTAGCTTAGTGTAATTTGGAAACAGTCCAGTTTATTGAATCGATACGGTAATTCTCTATCAGTCTATAAAATTGTTTATCTTAGCACTGTCTTTCCTCGGTCATGCATTTTACTGAGTTCGAGAGTAACCATAGAATGCAAAACTAATTCATAGCCTATATATGTCTATAGCCTAAATTGTTGGTAAGTCTTAGTTCTGACAGTCAGTAACATTACTGTCTAGCAGTTGTCTCTGGTATCCTTTTGTGCCTTTTTTCAAGTAGTAAAAGGAGCAATAGTTTCTTAGACTTTGTCCTTTAACCTTGCCACTTTAGGGCCATGTTTTCAGGGAAAATAGGGCAATTCTGCATTTGATTGTGGTTTGCACATAAACTAACCACCATTTACTTCCCTTCGCAGCGATATTGGCTTTGCCAGTACCTCTACAAATAGGTCATGTTTTTAGGCATTGATCTGGAGGTGGGGATCTGTCATTCATGGTGCTGCAATAATAATGGCAGCTGTTTTAACCTGAGCTGGTACTTGTGTATTGTGTAGATCCGCAGGAGGCGGCTGGCCCGGCTGGCAGGGGGGCAGACGTCTCAGCCCAGCACCCCTCTAAGCACGCCCCTTACATCCCCACAGAGAGAGAACCCACCAGGGCCTCTTCCCGGACCGTCAGGGGCCCAGTCGCAGCCCATGCCATCTGCTCCCTCTCACACTTTGGGCCTGAACACCCAAAGTATCGCTACACCTGCCACCTCCCCAATGGGTGCCTCAGGTAAAAGTGCTACAGTTGGTTCACTCTAATGCCACACTAGTTCTAGTTCTCTAGTTGTAGCAGTTCATGGCAGGACATGACGCCTTTACTCTATAATCTGGCCTTTTATATATGTAAATAATAACACCAGTTGAGATCAGGCATAGTGAATGGTCTGTTACTGGTCTCTGAGTGTTAATTGATTTGATCATGGTGATAGGATTTTACAGATGATTTTGTCTTAAGCAGCATACGATATGAAATGATACCATATGTCAGGATGTCTCCTGTCTACATGAGCAGAACTCTCTTTTTCACATTTTTTGCTTTTTACTGAATGTGGTAGTGTATTAACTCTTATCATCATTCTGATTTTGCATACCTTTGGCATAGCTCACAGACTTCTTGGTTTTGTGGCTCCCGAGCTGAAATACTGTATGTGTTATGACGGGGGGGGGGAAACCCTAGTCAGTGATTTATATTTCTCTGTCGGTTCTTTGGTTCTAACTGGTTACAGAGATGCTGTTTTAAGAAGACATGAGTTACTATAATTTACTACTTGGTTTATGCTTGTTTCCAGGATTTCATTGTATGAGCACCATCTGATATTATCCACACTTTTCAAGGTCCCAAACTGAAAGCAAGACTGCTTTTCACATGTCGTTTATGCTCTGTATGCTAAGTGTCTGGTTAGCTACAGTGTCTCCACCTCCCACTGTATTATCTCCACCTCTCTTGTGAGTAGCATGGACGCTAATGGATCATGAATTAGAGACGTAGTTTTAATAACTGAGCCTCTGGCCTCACTGCTTTTTTCGCTGCAGTAGGTTTGTGTTTGCATACAGGCTTACGAGACTAGATGAGCAAAGCGCATGTGGTGAAATTCCGTAGACATAAGATGTTATCAGCTGTCTGCTGAAGCAGAGGTTACCTGCTGCGTCCTGCTGCTGGTGAAGAATGAATGTGTCGTCACTTTGAGGGGAAAGTGCAGAGTCATACTGTTCTGGCCTCAGCATTTCTCTCCTCTCTCTCTCTCTCTCTCTCTCTCTCTCTCTCTCTCTCTCTCTCTCTCTGTCACTGATATCAAGTTCATCTTGGGTGATGAACAGGACCTACCTTATGTCACAATAAGTGATATAAATAATGTGTAGCTATAAGTAGTGTGAAGCTAATATCTATGACTTGTCAAAAAACAAGTCCTGCTCATGTTCTCTAGGAACACCTGTTTTGGGTTTAGTCACACTGCGCTGTAGTTGCCTTTGTGCAGTAACCTGTATTTGAAAGAGTAACAGGAAATATGCAGAATGTTTTGAGGAGCGGTAACAAATCACCTTCAAATGGGCAGTTATTTAATATTATTCAAAAATCAAGTGCTTTGCTATTAAAAAATCCCTTGACTCAATGGTTCTTTTATCTCATTACTTTGTGTAACTGATTTTTATAGACCACTCTTTAAATCAGGTTCCGGTTTGTCAGTTTGACAAAAGACAGCATCGGCTGCAATGCTGTGCCTCTCTAGAATCTACGCCAGGACAATAGAGCTCTGTTTTTATTGCCCTATGCACTCCACTCATAGTCGAGTTCAAGTGCCTTCTGGAAAAGAAGTCTGCACTGGGTTGTATGCCGACGCAAAGCAAACAATGGAGAAGCAGTTATGAGAAAGGGTTTAATATTTTCAGGGAGTAGCAGCAGTAGGGAGGAATGAGTAATTTCTAGAAATTCATTGGCGAGTAAGAAAATTATGATGGCACAGCTGCTAAGTCAGTCAGGCTTTTTGGGATGTTGTTGTTGTTGTGGATAGAGGGTCATTTACTTAAAGCAGCTAAAAATACACTTAGGATCGATTGGGGCTACTTAGCTGTTAGATGCATTTAGATGCCCTTGTTTCCCTAGAAGATCAGGTCACTGTGTGTAGTCAGTCATCGCCTACGGGTGTGTCAGTTTGAGTTCCAAGCAAACTGGACCTGGGTGGCTTTTGTTGTCTTAGATGTTGACAGGTGGCTTGAAGAAAATCCCCTGTTGTTAAAGAATGCGTGGATGAATTCTGCACATAACTAACATTTTTACATAACATGGTGGCTCGAATGGCCCAGTGCTGATCATGTGAACAGAATCCAAGCTTTAATTTGTAACCCTGTGTATGAGAGGAAATCTTGGTTAGTGCTTGAGAGAGGCCTTCACTGATGTGTTTCTTTGTGCGTGCGTGCGTGCGTGTGTGTGTGTGTGCGTGTGTGTGTGTGTGTGTGTGTGTGTTTGTGTCTTGCAGGGGTGGCATATCGCAGCCAGAGCAGTGAGGGGGTCAGCTCTCTCTCCAGCTCTCCCTCCAACAGCCTGGAAACCCAGTCCCAGACCCTGTCCCGATCCCAAAGCATGGACATAGACACTGCCTCCTGTGAAAAGAGGTATGCTGCTACACAGAAACAGTTCCTAATTGATGTGGTACTTGTGCACTGTACGTTTATGAATTGAGGATTTATTTGTTTGACATGGGAAAACTAAAAGCTCCGTTTCATCCAGTTTGACTGGTCTTCAGCTATGATACTGAAATGTGAAGGACGGGGAGTAGGTACATCAAGATAACGGTTCAGAATTGAAAAAAATAAAAAGCATCCTTGGAATGCATGTTGTGGCAACAATTGCCTTTCATTGCTGATGAGGTCTTAGGTGGAAAGGCAAGTGTTTATTTTCTCCGAGCGCTCTTGTGTCCTGACTTGTCCCTCTCCCTGTGTGTATGTCCCTGTCTCTCTCAGCATGTCCCAGGTGGATGTGGACTCAGGTATTGAGAACATGGAGGTGGAAGATAGTGATCGCCGAGAGAAGAGGAACCTTTCTGACAAGGTTGGGCCCCCTTCCCCCGATGCCGATGTGCATCTTCTGGGCATCATATTGTAGCATTATTAGACATTATAGACAATCGGTATTGGTTACACTGGTTACTCTTTGATGGTAACTAATACACTGTTTCCTAAATTATTTCACAAGAATGGATAGATATTTTCTCAGGATGATGAGAATGCATGGATATTTCATTCCAGTGTTTCTGGCCTACTTGATAATATAGCATAAAGATGTAACTAGCTGACTAACTCTCTGAGGTATAAACAGATTTCTCTTAGCTTGGAGTGGATTGTTTACAATCATCTGAATGGCACGCTCATTCACACTCACCTCTTGCTTTTTAACTTTTAACTATTGTCTTTAGCACTTTGCTGGGAATGTCCATAAAGACATTAGAGATGTTGTTTTCAGTTTGAGTTACCATGGCAAGCCTTTGGTAAAAGGCATGACCAAAGTTTTGTATCTCAGGAGGCATAATTCTTGCTGAAACATGTTGTAGCATGTCATCATGTACACTTAGATTAAGCAGTGTATTTATGATCTCATCGTTGTTACATGGACAAAGGCTCAGCACTCGGCACCTTTTACCGTACAATACCATCTCATTTCAAGGTTATTTTCTGAAATGGTGATGCCGGGAGACACACACATCATGGTCTAGTGTGTGCAGCATCACTGTGAGTCTTGCCTTACTCTCTAGCTTGTTGACAGTGTCTGAGCGCAGCTGTTCTTATTAAAGATTGAACCAATCTGCTGTTGGCTCCTGGACTGGAAGCATAAATGTCAGCCTCATAAATTCTACCCTGTCAACACCACCCCTTCATCCATGCGCTGGAGCGTAAACAGCCACAGCCAGCATTGTGGATAAAGCCTGGCGACTAACTGTGTGTGTGTGTGTGTGTGTGTGTGTGTGTGGTG
The DNA here is from genome assembly GCA_015244755.2 of Tenualosa ilisha. NCBI lineage: Eukaryota > Metazoa > Chordata > Actinopteri > Clupeiformes > Clupeidae > Tenualosa > Tenualosa ilisha. Next base: position 2,507,385 of record PYXC01002597.1, read on the forward strand.
TGTGTGTGTGTGTGTGTGTGTGTGTGTGTGTGTGTGTGTGTTATTCACCTCCATCCTTATCAGGAGTCCTCCTCTAATGCTGATGTGTCTGAGGAGCAGGCCCTGCAGCTGATCTGCAAGATCCTGCGTGTCTCCTGGAAAGAGCAGGACCGCGACGTTATCTTCCTCCCAGCACTGGCTTCCGATTTCCAGCAGAAGAACCCAAAAGATGGTGAGACAGGAACAAGAGCTTACTTAAAGAAAGTCTAGTATTTGCCTACCACTTGTATGCATATCATGGTCTCATTTAGCGGTTTACATTAAACCTATGCTGAATTTGAAAGGATTTTTTCAAGATGTATAAACTGACAATATGATTTACAGAGTTGTAAAGATGTATCTGCTACAAACAAAAAATGTGTAATTGTCAAGACCCGTCTTGTAGACTGCTGGGAAGTGTTTGAGATGTTTGTGCAGTTGCTTCATGTATTTTCCTTCATTACCCGTCCCTAGTCTACTCGGATTTCAAAGACCTCATTGGTCAGATCCTGATGGAGGTGCTCATGATGTCCACCCAGTCGCCGGTCCACAACCCCTTTGCCAGCCTGACCGCCACGTCCCAGCCAATCACCGCTGCCAAATCCCCAGACCACCACCTGACCCTGCAACCGCTCTCCAGCCAGGGCAGCAGTCCCATGATGCCCTGCGCCGGGTCCTTTGGTGCCAGCTCTCTATCCAGGCAAGTGCAGCTCTTTGGCCAGAAAGGCCCAGTTCCCTGGCCCCTTCCGAACAGCTTTGCTATCCACCTGCCAGATCCTGTTTATTGTCCTGTGATTTATCTTCCTAGATTTCTGTGTCTGTCACCACCCATCACTGTAGTCCTTTGGATGTTTTTCTCAACCATCCTCTTGACGTGTTCTTACTGCCAAACTTTAGTTATTCCACCTGTTTCTGTTTGTGTGTGTGTTGTGTTTTTTCCTCTGCCCAATCTCTTCTTCACTGTCTTCTATTTCCAGTCTGTATGGGTGTAGTCCCCACCCACTGGCCATGAACCCAGCCCGAATGAGTGCACCGTCATCCTCCACCTCCACCCCCACCCCCTCCTCCGTCCCTACTCCCACCACCCCTCTCTCCCCCACCAGCCCTCTGGCACCTCCCCGCCCAGCCATCCTGGGCTCCCCCACCTCCCCTCTGCCCATCTCCCAGCGCTACCGACCCTATTCCCTCAGCTCCCCATGGGGCTCAACCTCCACCCCTGCTGTCCCCCCCAGCCCCAGCCCCAGCCCCAGGTCCTCGGGACCCCCAACTCCAGGGCAGGGCCCGTCCTTCAGTCCGCTGCCGGGCTCCCTCAGTTCCCCTCGCCAGCGGCACCCCAGCTCCATGCCCTTGCCCCTGCTGCCACCCAGCTCCCCCGGGGCCAGGGCTAGACGGACTGCCCTCGCCACCAGGATGCCCTCTAGGTACCGCCTGATTTGTATGTGCCCTGTGAGGCAGTGGCGACTAAAACTGCTAATCCAGTTGATGAGCATTCCCCTTTCAACCTCCCCTTCTGCCTTTTTGGCCTAAACTATAGAGACTGTCATTCACGCACAGTCTCTTGTGTGCACAGCATCTAATTATTAACATCCAGTCATGGTTTTGAGTGTTGATTAGATTTGTATAAATGAGGCCACAAGTCCACTGTATGCAAGAATATCTAACCCTTCCTCCCTTAGGGAATAGGAAGACATTTAAAGATGGCTTTTCCTCTAAAGGTGTTTTTCACAAAGCAGGACTTCCACAGGACAGTTGTTCTGGAGTTTTAGATTCTTTTTACACTACATTGATCCCACTAACACAGCAAACTTGCTTTGTGAAACACTCCTGGGACATCATCATCCCTCAGCTAACAAGTTAACATGTAGTACTAACAGAGATGCCATAAAGGTGCCTGCGGTGTTTGCTAAGTGCATGATTTGACTACTGCCAACAATAGAAACAGTTCAGTAAAGATTTCTATGGTTTGAAAATGGCTGATATCGGTCAATTTTTTGAAAATGCTTTGTGGGTGAGTTTGAAATACACAACGAGACACTTTAAGATAATGAAACGATTTTAAATTGATGTATTATGATGCAGTGGGTGCATTATACAGCATACAGCACTCTATTGATTGTACAGCAGCATAAAGTGTGTCCACATAAGAATTAGCACCTTCTCCCATCGCCTCTTGCCTTCCCTGTACCTGTTTCCGTTTGTCAGATTTTTATGGTCTCCATCCTTCTGTTTTTCTTTGTTGTTTTTTGTCGTCTGTCTCTTGGGTCTGTCTATCTCTCTCTCTATTTATTTATTTATTTATCTATCTATCTATCTATCTATCTATCAATCTCTCTATCTTTTTGTGTCTGTCTATCTCTCTCCTGTGTCTCGATGGCCTAGCCCCCTCTCCTTCCTCTTCTTCGCCCTCTCTGACGTTTCTCCCGACAGCAGCGATGAAGAACTGGAAGAGGAGGAGGAGGAGGATTTTTCACGGGTGCAGTTTGGCTCCAGGTACCGGTGCCACCTGCTCGCATCCGAGCGGGTCGCCCCTCCCCCTCCCTCTCCTGTGTGTGCCATGCATGCTTGTGCGTGCTGCCTGGCCACTAACAGTGCTGTTGCCAACGGCACAGCAAGGCTCCACTGTTGGGCACTTAGGTCAGCGAGGATTAAAGCTGTTGCTTAATCAATGATCACTGCTCAGGTAGCGGGTGCCAGTAGTCCATTTCCTTGTGCCACGTTAGACGTTGGGTGTTGATTGATAGGCCCAGTGTGACGGGCTAGTGCAAGGGTCTGATGCTGTTGGCTATCGTAAAGGACTTTTATCTTTGATTAAGAATTGGAAAAGTACCACCATGATTTCAGATAGGAAGGCATGTGCACTAAAGTGTGTTGATCTGCTGCTTATGCAGACGTTAGCATTTTTGTGCTGAGCAGTTGGTAGAGATTTACAGCATTTCCGTGCCAAGCTTGTTTGATGCCATGTGGGCTGTTTGGCAAACGTCATCCAGTGCACGTACAACAGAATACAAAGAAAAGAAAGTTTGCATGTGATAGTGCTGAGATTAACTTCTCTCGCATAAGATGGTGAACATTAGCAAACATGGTCTGTTCTATCATTAAGTTCTGTCTATTGTGAGATGTCAGAAATGGATTTTGCTGGGTTTTGCTGGATCAATAACATTACTAATGCAGGTTTGGTTGGCCTCTGCCATGGAGTGAAGCGTTGTCCTTCTCGTCCTTCCTAGCCAGGCTTCCAGTGTGCCTGTGAAAATCCTCCACTAACCACACATTTGTCACAAGATCTCATCGTTCCGCAGGCGTTCTTGTCACGCCTTTGTTTGTGTGTGTGTGTGTGTGTGTGTGTGTGTGTGTGTGTGTGTGTGTGTGTGATGTGCTGAGCTGAGCTGAGGCAGGATAGAGTCCTCTCGCAAAACAGCTCCAGAAAGACTCTCCTCACATTTCCCCTTTGCATCCGAGTGCTGCTGCTGTTGTGTGTGTGTGCGCGTTTGTGTGAGTGGTGAAAACTCGTGATTGCAGTAAGACCACTGAATGCAAATGAAGTTGGCCGATGTTGATGGTTTGCTCTCATACACAGTAGCAAGGCTTTGGAGGATTTGTTTACGGCACAGTGGGGAAAAGGTGACATTTTCCCTTTCGGGGGGAAAATAAGAATGGCCTCTCTCTGAACCCCTGTTATTTCTCTCTCTTTCCCTCCCTCCCTCTATCTCTCTTTTCTCTCTTTGCATTTTCTCATTCTCTCTCCCTCCTTCTGTTCTCTCTAGGCCAATTTCACCTCTGCTGCTTCTGGCGTTTTGTGTGTAATTCCTTTGGTTTCATAGTTGTTTGAGATGTTTATTGTTTGTTGTTTGTTTTTTTTCTCCTCTCTGCAGCCTGGGTGCCTCAGGAGGGGCGTCAGTATCAGACTCGGGCAGCGACCGCTTCACCATCGAAGCTTGCAAGGAGACGGAGATGCTGAACTACCTCATCGAGCGCTTTGACAGTGTGGGCATGGAAGAGAGGAAGGCCCCGAAGGTAGTAGACAGCACACACACACACACACACACACACACACACACACACACACACACACACACACAGAGCCCTGAGGTTGACCCCTGGTCTAGTGTTCAATGGTTTTTCTTTTGCAGGACTGTGGTTGAGACAATACTGCAGGAGGAGCTATGGTGTCTAGAAAGAGAGCTGTGGGAATTGATAGCTGAAATAACTGTTTAATGAGAGAACAGTTCAAATAAATGTCTCCTCTAAATATGCGGCCAGAGGGAAATTAATGTTCCAGTGTGCTGATTTTAGTGCTAAAACATTTCAGCAAACGCATAATCATCAAATCACGCTGTTGAAAAGAAAGTTAAATATTGAACTAACATTGTGGTCGGGTAACATGCAAGCAGTTCTTCTCATTGCAAGCAAATGGAGTGAATGAGGTGTGGTTTGAGGCCTGTTTTATTTGCCCTTATCAGATGAAAAAAGTGTGAAGGAACATAGTGCAACATCATTGAGCTGAAAGTGAAATTTGATCCCACACACATGGGCATGTCAGGGAAATTCCAAGTGTATGAGTTTGTTTTTTTGTGTGTGTGTGTGTGTGTGAGAGAGAGAGAGAGAGGGTGTGTGTGTGTGTGTGTCTGTGTGTGTTTTCTTGTATGTTTGCTAGTCTGTTTGTGTGTGTGTGTGTGTGTGTGTGTGGGTGGGTGGGGTGGGTGTGTTGTATGTTTGCTTGTGTGTGTGTGTGTGTGTGTGTGGTGTGTGTGTGTGTGTGTGTGTGTGTGTGTGAGAGAGAGAGAGAGACACAGAGTGAATGAGTGAGTGAGCACCCACCTATGTGTCCCGTGAACCTATTTGGCCTCTGCCTCAGCACCTTCACGCCTGTCTCTGTGTATTTGCTCTCTCTCTGCCCTCTCAGATGTGCAGCCAGCCTTGTGTCAGTCAGCTGCTCAGCAACATTCGCTCCCAGTGTATTTCCCATGCTGCTCTTGTGCTCCAGGGGGCCCTTACTCAGCCCAGGTGAGTCTTACACACACACACACACACACACACACTCACACACACCTCCCAGCAGCTGCTCCTATGCATGGCCACATATGCTACCTGCCACCAGGAATCAGACCAGTGGGCCAGTGCTAAAATCACCTGCTCTTTTGAAATAAAGGGCCATTCACATAGGAAGGGTAACTACAGAAATAACAGCAGTATAGTTATAATTATAATACTAGCAGAATTAGCTATAGTTAAAATGAATTGTAACATCTGAATAATTAATATAACTATAACTGCATACTCTGATAATGACACAAAGGACAATGTCATTAGGGATCACTTTCAGAGTGGTTTTTAGAACAATGGAAAGATGGTGACCGATCAAAATCCACCGAAAATCTACATCACATGTCTAGCGCATGAAGAGATTTCCTTGACGTTGGTTACTCATATTGTTAGAGTTACTATGGCTGAGTTTCAGTGTCCTCCCTGAGACCTAAGCCCAAGGTGCTCACCTCTCTGTCTGCATGATTGGGACAGCAGCTGTCATAAATCACTCCATGAGCAACACTAAAGTCACGTTGATGCGTTTCCGTTTCATGGTAATTGTTTGCAGATGCAACTAGGTCCTCTCGCAATTCAGGTTTTGACAGCTGGACACCCTTAAATTCTCAGGAACTTGGTGTGAATGCGCATTTTAGTCTTTCAAGGGCAGACATTAAGACTGGGTCAGTGTTAGACTTATAACAAGGGCGTTGTGGAGCAGCGGTGACATTTGACTGACAACGAGGCGAATTGGGTTTGATTCCCGTGCCCCATTTTGCAAGTCTGTGCCGCTTTGGAAAAGCTTCTGAGAAATACTAGTCAGCTTGACTCTACAGTAGCATTAATAGTTATCACCCCTGGTGTGTTAAGCCTGCTGGTGTTGCACATATGTGTTTGTGTTCATGTGTGTGTTTAAGAAACGAGACACCAGTGCGGTTTTTGTCTATATGAATTTTCTCTTTGAAGTGTACAACTCTGATTTTGGGAAGTACACACTTGAGGATCCTTTCAAAAGAAGAGTTTTGACAGCAGTGTGTGCGATGCCTGTTTCCCCCCCACGCAGGGCTCCGCTGCAGCCGTCTCTGTTGGTCCCTTACATGCTGTGCCGGAACCTTCCGTACGGCTTCATCCTTGAGCTGCTCCGCATGACTCACCAAGAGGAGGAGGTGTTCAAACAGGTGAGCGTTCAGCAAGAGCGCTTGGGGGGGGGGGGGGCAGGAGAGGAGACGGTGACGTGGAAGACGAGACGTGCTGCCTGTGTGTGTCTTTGTGTTTCCCTCCACCTCTCTTCTTTCTCCTGCCTCCTCCTCCTGCGCTAAACACGCAAGAGCTACATCTACCCCCTGCTGCTGTGGCCGTCTTAAGATGGGCCCATGAAAGCAGCATCCTTTTGACGTGTCGGTCTAAAAGATTTGTCTGTCTTTTCGCTTTTGCTCTGCCTACCCCCTGTAATGGTTCCCCCGCCGCGCTCTCTTGTCATCTTTTTCTCTCAAAACAGATTTTCGTTCCCATCCTCCAAGGGCTCGGCTTGGCGGTGAAAGAATGTTCTTTTGACAGCGACAACTTCAAATACCCCCTGATGGTGAGTGAACGGGTTTAGTGCTTGAATGCGTTGCTCCCCGAGTCGTCCTAACTCCTCCGCAGCCCTTGGGTGCCATTCCAACAGGGGTGTTGGGGTGTGCGTCTATCCCCGAGCGGTATGTGTGCAGTCACCTGTGATTGAGAGCGTGTGTGTGTGTGTGTAAACACAGTGTCTCAATGCCGGATTCAGTTACAGCATTTTGAGTGGCCCAAATCATCACAGATGCAGCAGTACAAAGAAGAGACATTAGAAAGATAGGCCAAGATGGCCTCCTTCTGTTCTTGTGCACGTCCTGGAGCCCTGCTGTGAATATCAATACGTGGGACTTTGTAACTGTTATCTTGGAAATTGAAAGGGAAAGCAGAATCTAGCTTGTCCCTTATAATCAGGTCTTTTGTTGTCTTAACAGGCTTTGGCCGAGCTCTGTGAAATCAAGTTCGGCAAGACTCATCCCATGTGCAATTTGGTAAGTGCTGTCGATACTGAAAATAGCTGAACTTCACTCGTCTTCGCAAAACAGGCTAGAGATGGCCAAACCTCACGCATCTGTTGGCATTCACTTTTGGTTGAGCTCATTATGCACATGTGAATCTTTAAGTGTGTGTGTGCGTGTGTGTGTGTGTGCGTGCGCGTGCAGATCACCTCTCTCCCGCTGTGGTGTCCGGAGCCGTTGAGTCCGGCCGGGGGCCGAGAGGTCCAGAGACTATCCTTCCTCGGGACGTTTTTCAGCCTGTCTGTGTTTGCAGAGGATGACGTGAGTTACTTCGTCCTGCCAACTTTTTCACTTCGGTGTGGTCTGTTGGGTTTTATTACTTGTAACTTAACATTCTGTGTTTGTGTGTGTGTGTGACTCCCTTCTATTTCAGACCAAAGTGGGGGATAAGTATTTCTCAGGCCCTGCCATCACGATGGAGAATACACGTGTGGTCAGCCAGTCCCTGCAACATTATCTGGAGTCTGCTCGGGTACGCCCTTCAACACACTCGCACGCACACGCACCCGTTCACGCTGCTCTACTCACACACTCACTCTTCGACTTTTAGGCTTTTAATGAGCTCTCTGGAGTAGTAACAAGAGTAACCCGATCCCTTTTCCTTCCAGCATCCGTTTTTATCTTTTAGTAGTAATACATTATGCCACGGGCAGAAATCTGTTTCCAGAACACTTATCTCATACATAAGCGTTCCTCATCAAATGTTTCCTTTATCTGTCATGCATGATCTTTGACTTGGATGTGTGTTGTGTGTTTTGTATCCTTCCTTGGATGTCAGGGGGACCTTTTTAAAATCCTCCACAACATCCTGTTGAATGGGGAGACGAGGGAGGCCGCCCTCAGCTACATGGCCGCTCTGGTCAACCGCAATGTGAAGAAGGCTCAGATGCAGGTGGGGAGTGGTTGTGTTCATTGGCTCTCAAGTGTGTCCCAGCTTTCCCTCAAAGTCAAATCAAATAATGCAAATGGCTATTTCCACAGACAAGTTTCAAGTCGAGCAGCATTAACACAGTACTTTTCAGTTCACTTTTTCAGTGCATATATTTGTTAGAATGTGGACAACTATATTGCCTACCAAGACAATTTTGACTCTGGTCAGGACATATTTTAACATGGGCCATAGCCCATTATACTTTATACAGACAAAAGCTGTGCATCCATCCATGGCCATATGAGGCCCCGATCAGTATCATCTAATTCCCTGCTCTCTCCACTGTTGTCCTCTCTCCCTCACCCCTTATGTCACAGACGGACGACAAGCTGGTCTCCACGGACGGCTTCATGCTGAACTTCCTGTGGGTGCTTCAGCAGCTGAGCATGAAGATCAAGCTGGAGACGGTGGACCCGTTCTACATCTTCCACCCCAAGTGTCGCTTACAGGTCAGCCCCGAGGAGACACGCGTCAAAGCCACCATGGAAGAGCTGAAGAGCTGGCTGTTTGAGCTGCGTGAGTAGCACAGCCAGGACGTGCACACAGTACACACATGCAGCTTGTGCTTAGCCCAGGGAAAGCCAGACCCTGCATCAGTCAACGCTTAGGTTGGGTCTGGCGATGAGTGATTAACCTCCCATGTGTCTGGGCATAACACGCTTGAAATTTCAATTTAAACAGAAGAATTAGTTTATTAATATGGCACAATTCATACACAGAGGTAGTTCACTTTACAGAAATGAAAGCAAAGAACAGTACATCGTGGTCAAAGCGTAGAATGATGGAAAAACTGCTGAAGTGCCGCAGACACACCTTTCACCTTAACTATGGAATAGTTTAATCAAATTGAATGAAAAGTAAACATCCATAGTTTAAGCATAGACAGTAACACAGATGCCTTCATTGGTAGTGAATCATTTGAAGCCAGTTTCATGTCAAATATATGATTGGGATTAGTTCCTGGGCTCTTGATGATTCTGAAAAAGCCGCAATGGCCTCATAGCCAGATGGACCTGCAGAGCAAAATGTTAAAATTGCTGGCAGTGCATGTGGGTATCCCCAGGCTCGCCTGTGGTCATAATCCTAGTCAGGTTTTCCTTGCCTCCATTCAGCTCATTGCTTAAATTCTTGCTAAGCTGTCTGTTTGGAGCGTGCGCTAAAAGAGAACTGGTTTGTTGGCTTGGCAAATGGGAAAGAGATGCAGTTGTTCTGGGCGGCTCCATAAACAGTTCCAGCGAATTAACACGCTGCTTCAGGAGCACTGAAGTGAGCGGGTGTGAATTGATTGGCCAGCTCACTCAAATGTCAACACAGCCCTTCCTCTGGAGTTGGGGACACTCCCTGAAAAGGCTGCAGTGTTCAACTCACTCTGTGTAGATGTGTTACATGGTGTAATTTTTCTGTCTGCAGACCAAAAAAAAAACACAGTAATTACTTACCAAAAGATATGCTCAATGTACCCATCCATCAGAGTTTTAAATAAAGGCTGTTCTTTCAACAATCTAAATGGAGATCAGTTGGACTGGGCCATCACATAGTTCCATTATGGGCCTTGCTAATATATCTGCAACCAAACACTGACCTTGGCTCTGAAACTGCCTTTCATTGAGTAACTAAGAAGGCCATGATCTGTCCTTGTATTTATAAAATGTACTCTTCCTGTTGGACTTGTTGTAAAAGCTTTGCTTGTTTGGTGTGGCGTTCACAGATGAGAACCCCTCCAAGTTCTCAGAGCCAAAGTTCCCCACGGAGTGCTTCTTCCTAACGCTGCACACACATCACCTGTCCATTCTGCCTGGATGCAGACGCTACATACGCAGGCTCCGAGCCATCCGGGACCTGAACAGGTGAAACGCACTTACTCACTCACACGCGCACTCACACACACAGACATGCATGCTCACTCACGCGCACGCACACACACACACACTCACTCAGACACACTTCTCCTAAAGCAGTACTGTCTATCACATTACGGCTGCCTGTTTAAAGCGGTAAGGGACACCGAGATTGTTTCGATATGTCCCCCATAAAAAAAAACCTCTGAAGATAGTCACTGTTTGTTATTTAATTGGCATTGTGGGGATGATGTGAAGGTTGTCGGGCAGCTTTTCGATCATAGGGGATTATTCAACTGCTCCAGGTCAGTGGGATGGTCTGCTAACACAATGACCAGATTAGCCTGGAGAATTACAGGGAGTCCTCATCCACTGCACCACCCTCTCCATCCTCAGCGACTTCAACACACAGCCTCTGTGTGTGTGTGTGCGAGTGTGCGTGTGCGTTTTGTTTTCGCATATTTAAAAGGGGGTGTTCCTGTTTTGTGTGCGGGTAATCTATAGCTGCTTATACTGTGAACAAGACGTCATGGCAGTCTTATTTGTCCTTACTATGTATATACTGATACGGGCACTAATATAATGACTACAAAAGCTAATGCCCATCCAAGATGCCCAGCTCTCTATTGGATTGGTCGTGTTCTCTCTGAGCAAATGCATAACCACTGTTCTCATTAAGGTAGTCTTGGAGACTAGCTGTATGAAATGGACTGCACAAAGCTTTTACCTGTTAGGCCATGTAATACGATTGCCTGTAGTCCCATAACAAATGGACTCTGCTCTGAAGCCGACCCGCCACCCCTTTGCTGTTGGAGAGAGAGAGAGAGAGCAGCTGCATATTTTGTCTTCTTATTACCCTCCTCCTTCAGGCTTCACTAATGTAGCATTGTTTCCAAACATCTCCCAAAATAACGGCTCATGTGGGTTAGTACTGCATTAGTGGCAACCATTTAAGTCCTCTGCTCCACAACACTGGCCCCCGGAGGAAAGGAGTGGAGTGGAGTAGAGCACTCAGATTTCTGGACATCTTTTCCCCCTTTTTTTTTTTTTTTTGGGTGTTCCTTTGTGCTCACTTGAGTAGCTCTCTAGAGCTACTCTAGGGCCCCCTGGTGATCGAAAGTTGAAATGCATTTGTGTCCAAAACAAAGCAAATTCCTACTTTTTTCCCTTCTTTGAGAGGTTTACAAGCACACAGCGCCTTTTCTTTTTTTTTTTCTTCCAGGACGGTGGAGGAGCTGAAAAACAGCGAGAGCCAATGGAAGGACTTGCCTCTAGCCAGTCGCCACAGGGAGATGCTCAAGAGATGCAAAACCCAGCTGAAGGTCTGACTCTCCATATTTTACTTCACTGCTTCAGCAAAAGTCTTTTTTTCTTTTCTTTTTTTCTGCCGCATTGAGATTTAATGCTGTCTGTAGTGGTTCTTGAAGCTGAGCTTCTGTGCCCATCTTTCTCTGCAGAAACTGGTGCGAGCCAAGGCCTGTGCGGACGCTGGGCTCCTGGACGAGAATCTTCTACGGCGATGCCTGCAGTTCTACAGCATGGTGATTCAGCTCATCCTGCGCATGGTGGACCCCGCCTACCCTAAGTGCGTACCACCTCTGCTGCCAAATGCAGATCCTCCATCTTTCAGTTTGCAGAGTTCCCATGAGTTATGGAATGTTCTGGAATATAATGGAATCTGTGACAGACGTGGAAAGTCAAGGAATTCGATCATTGATATTATGGACCAATTTATTATTGGTCAATGGAATATCAAGGAGTTTTGTTTCTACTACAATCGAAATTTAGGCATTTATAAAAATTATCTCCTGTATAAATTTTTTTTAACCTTTTTTGGGGTTAATCCACATGCTTCCTGTAAACTATGGCTATGTTTTGGGTTTTTTTCTCAGCAAAGGCAGTATTTGTGTACATTGAAGGTCATAGATTGTAACACTGAAGTGTGAATTCCAGGGATTTTCACTGGGATTTTGACTTCCAAATAGGAACCCTGGCTTTTATGTGTTGGTACATTAACACTTACTTATAGTATAAACAAGTGTGTGTGTGTGTGTGTGTGTGTATATATATATGGTGCTAGCTAAATCTTGCTCCTATCCTCTCTTATCTAGCATTACGCTGCCTCTCAACCCTGAGATTCCCAAGAGCTTTGCGGCATTGCCCGAGTTTTATATTGAGGACGTGGCAGAGTTCCTGCTCTTCATCGTGCAGTAAGTGAAAGCTTGCTTTCTGCGTCAACTGAACGTTTTTTTTATTCCGCTGTCTTGACTCATATTTTCTGCCTTCTGTTTTCAAATTGGATATCACTGTGGTGTGAAAACCAATTCAAATGCCACAGCAGTAACTCTCCACTCAATCTTTGCCTGCTGTTTTGACACTGTGTGTGTGTGTGTGTGTGTGTGTGTGTGTGTGTGTGTGTGTGTGTGTGTGGTGTGTGTGTGTGTGTGTGTGTGTGTGTGTGGTGTGTGTGTGTGTGTGTGTGTGTGTGTGTACACGTGCGCGTGCAGGTACTCTCCTCAGGTGCTGTACGAGCCATGCACTCAGGACATCGTGACCTTCCTGATCGTGTTCATCTGCAGTCAGAACTACATCCGCAACCCCTACCTGATTGCCAAGCTGGTGGAGGTGCTGTTCGTCACCAACCCAGCGGTGCAGCCCCGCACCCAGCGTTTTTTCGAGATGATGGAGAACCACCCACTCTCCATTAACCAGCTGGTCCCTGCTCTCATGAAGTTCTACACTGGTGAGAATTTTAAGTGCTCTGTGGAAACTGCATCTGTCAGAGTCTAGTTCAAACTTTTACTGCTACAAATAAAATATTTGAAACTGGAATCTCAATGTAGAATGGAAAAAACTGTTTAGTTATAGACTTTGTCTAGTAGTGAAAACTCTGGCTCAGAATATAATACATGGCATTAAAAAATGTCACGTGAATTCAATAAAAAGCTTTTTATGGGTGATTGAAACACACCAGTGTTGGATATTTGTGTAGAGAAAAGAAGGTAAACTCACATTGTTTACACACAGACGTGGAGCACACCGGCGCCACCAGCGAGTTCTATGACAAGTTCACCATTCGCTACCACATCAGCACCATCTTCAAGAGTCTTTGGCAGAACATTGCACATCATGGAACCTTCTTGGAGGAATTTAAGTGAGTTCAGCACTACTTTGGAAAAAGCCTAGATCCACGATCCTGTGTCCTTTAAAGGAAACTTCTAGAGCATTTCGATCCTTAGCCCTACCAACGGCCCTCACTGACCGATAGCAATGGGGTTATCGTTTGAAATTATCCAGAATTTTCCTTTAAGATGAACTGAAATGTCATTTTTTAGCCAATACCAGTGAAGTCCACACAAGGAGAGTAATATTAAAATCATAATATAATTTAGTGATTAATAAAATGTGCGCTCACCCTCTGTTGTGCCTGCCCATGTCTTTCCCCTGTAGTTCTGGCAAGCAGTTTGTGCGCTACATCAACATGCTGATCAACGACACCACCTTCTTGTTGGACGAGAGCCTGGAGTCCTTGAAGCGCATCCATGAGATCCAGGAGGAGATGAAGAACAAGGAGCAGTGGGATCAGCTGCCCAGGGTAAGAGCAGCAACACAATCAGGGACTGCAGTGCTGAACACAGACGGCCCTGCACTCGAGACCACATCACAAGCGTGCATCTAAAGCTACACTTATACCATTATGATTGTTGGGAATAAAAGAAGTGCTTTTGAGTCTTGAAAGAATTTAGTGCTTGCTGGGCCATGCGTGTTGGTCACTGGCTCTTCAGACTGGTTTAAGTGCTGCTGTGCCAAACAGTCTTAAAGCAGTACCAGACAAGCCTGTAAATTTTTCATTTTTAAAAATTTATTTATTTTAAAAAAAATAAAAAATATTTTGTTTTGATTTGTTTGCAAACCAAAGAATAAGAACCAGCTATGATCATTTTTGAAGTTATGTTATTGCCAAGGTAATAAATGCGATTTAGTTGTTATGAGCACGCAATGTAGCGTGCTCAGTTGTGAATATTTTGCCTGTGCTGTGATTGATGTTCAGTGGCTTAGGGGGAATGTTGAAAATGCAAATATGTTCACGGCACGTCTTGCTTGTAATTTGGTTACAAGCAAATCTGTGTTGAGTGTGCTATCTGAGAGTTGCTGTTTGGGTGGTGAGACGTAGTCTTAAGTTTGAAGAATATCTGACTCTTTCTTTTTTTTTCTCTGATTCTTTCTCTCTCTCTCGCTCTCTCTCGCTCTCTCTCGCTCTCTCTCGCTCTCTCTCGCTCTCTCTCTCTCGCTCTCTCGCTCTCTCTCTCTCTCTGATTAATCTTCAGGAGCAGCAGCAGAGCCGGCAGTCCCAGCTGACGCAAGACGAGCGGGTCTCGCGCTCCTACCTGGCCCTGGCTACCGAGACTGTGGACATGTTCCACATCCTGACCAAGCAGGTCCAGAAGCCCTTCCTGAGACCTGTGAGTCCCCACCCCCACCCCCCCAAGCCCCAGCCTCCATCCCCATTGCCCAGACAACACAGTCAATACCGATCACTGTGAATGTGGTTGTCTGTTTGAGGTCATGGTGATGGCTGTGTGAATTCAATTTGATCTGTGTGTCTGGTAGTCTGGCTGGGCCTGTGATCACTGGGTGGAAAAAGGACAGTGGAATTTCCACTGAACCCTTTTGCACCTCTTTGACAACAACACCCAATCCATTCAGGGGAGATTTGGTGCAATTAGATCAATTCTATGATTGTGAAATCTCAGTGTTATACTGCTCATCCAAATGTAATGTGATACTAAAGCCTTTTGAGGAGAAATCAGTTGATGCGAATAATTGTCTGCATTGCACAAAACAATGCTGGCCATTAAATGCAGTGCAGTACAGTGGAGGAGTATAGAAACAGAAGGTGGCAGGGGGACTGGGGGGTCGTGTTTTACTGTTGGTACAGATGGTCCACATTGCCCCCTGATCTGCTGGGGTATTTATAGTCCCCAGGGAAAGTTGAGCTGCAGGAGTGGGGGTCAGAACGCTGGTTTTATTTAGCCAGAGGAAGGGAGAGATAGCAGCAGAGGTTGAGAGAGAGAGAGAGAGAGAGAGAGGGAGAGCGGACACGATTGAAAGTGAGCCCCACCAATACCTCAGCGCTTGGCTGAGTCTGTGGAAAGAATGCAGCTGTAAACTTGCAGCGGTGGGTGACTGATGGGTTGTCTGTGTTGACCACTCCACCCCACCCCTCACAGGAGCTGGGACCCCGTCTGGCTGCCATGCTGAACTTTAACCTCCAGCAGCTCTGCGGACCCAAGTGTCGCGACCTGAAGGTGGAGAACCCTGAGAAGTACGGCTTCGAGCCCAAGAAGCTCCTGGACCAGCTGACGGACATCTACCTGCAGCTGGACTGTGCTCGCTTTGCCAAGGCCATTGCAGATGACCAGGTGTGATTCTGCAACATAAGCCCATCCCTTTTTTTAATTAAATGTCTTGATCTGAGCGGGTAAATTGGTAACAGGAGAATGTCAGAGTTCTAAGAAATCTCTGCAAACAGGTTTTGAAATCCATACACAATCTGAAAGTTCCCAGGACCTGGCTTCTCCATCTCTTTGGAATGCATATTTTAATCTCATCATCTGAGTTTAGCTCCCCTTGCCCTGAGTGATGAATACAATCTGGTAAAGCCACAGCCCAAAAAGTCTCCCTGTCAGCAAACTGCAGCTATTGAATAGCCTGTGTTCCAGAGAGCATTGGTTTGAGAGGGGGGAAGGGTGGAGAAACGCTGGGTAATATTATGCCTGATGCTCATGGAAGAAAGCAAAGCAAAGAGGCCATTTTATTACCCTTTTGGGGGAAGCTTGCTTTTTTTCCTTTTTTCAAGTTTATCTGCCTGTTTTACACACACACACACACACACACACACACACACACACAGTGACTGTAGGTGTATCTCTATATTTTTTTTTTTCTTTTTAACTTGTGTGGCTTTGTTCCCTTGGTGCAGAGGTCGTATAGCAGGGAGCTGTTTGAAGAGGTGATCTCTAAGATGCGCAAGGCTGGCATCAAATCCACCATCGCCATTGAGAAGTTTAAGCTGCTCTCTGAGAAGGTGGAGGAGATTGTGGCCAAGAACTCCCAGTCAGAGATGGACTACAGTGATGCCCCTGATGAATTTAAAGGTCAGAATGAACTGAGTCTCACTAACAGTGTATTACTAACATTTTTACTCTTTGCCCCCTCTCCCATAGACAAATACACACACACACACACAGAGGCAAAGCTCTGCATCACACACTGTTGGCTTTGTATCAGTCCTAAGGTCTCTGTCCTTACCACAGACTGCATGATGGTAGCAGCCTCGCATTTAGGAAAGGTTGTATAAGGACACGCATCTCACATTTTTCCTTTAGCCATTTTGAAAGGCTGTGGCAGACGCGCCCGCTCTCTCTCTCTCTCTCTCTCTCTCTCTCTCTCCTCTCTCTCTCTCTCTCTCTCTCTCTCTCTCTCTCTCTCTCTGTCCTCTCTCTCCTCTTAGTTCAGTCCTGGTGCGACTGAGGACAGCAGCACCCTTGAGAGGTGTCACTGAGTGGAACCCTAGAGTGAAACATCACCAGTGATCCCAACCGTATTATTTTTAATCCCTGTCTACAAATAGAATCCAACTTGCCATGACGGCTCTCAGGTCTTTGGGTCAGGATGCAGGATATTTTAATGTAGCATACTTCTCCACTGTACATGTAGATATTCATATATATATATAGGGTTGGATTCTGGGTGATGCTCAAGTGTCACACACATGAGCTGGCTAATGACCAAAAACAGAGTTCATACACAGTATATTAGTTGTATCAAAAATCAATAGCTAATTGAAATGCGTTACTATGACCGTGTCTGGTCATGTTTTTCCTAAAGTGCTGTATAATGATGCACAGTATATTCAAAGCCCTTTATATGGTACGCTGTCGTTTGAATGGGGATCTAGGAGCGCAGAACCTCTACAGAAATATGCACTGATAGTCATGAGCTGCCTGTCAGCTGTTTTTGGGCTGGTGTGTGTGTGTGTGTGTGTGTGTGTGTGTGTGTGTGTGTGTGTGTGTGTGTGTGTGGGTGTGGTGGAGCTGTGGTATGACTCTTCTTCTCTGTCACTGTCTGTGACTGTAATAGACCCTCTGATGGACACCCTGATGACTGATCCAGTGATACTGCCATCAGGCAACATTATGGACCGCTCCATCATCCTGCGCCACCTCCTCAACTCCCCGACGGACCCCTTCAACCGACAGCCGCTCACCGAGAGCATGCTGGAGTCTGGTAAATGCCACACGTACTTGCAGCCTTCAGAGGATATATGCACATTTTTCCAAACACAGACATGTCATTATTTCACCGTTGCTAAAGACATGCCAATGACTGAATCCCAGCTTCCCTCTTAAGTCCTAAAACCTGAACCCTCAAACACTTAAAGGAGAACTCTGGCACATTTCAACCTAGATCTTGTTGTTAAGAGGGCTTCACATGCTTTCATTCAGTACACAAATGATGAAAATTTATAGCTAACAGGCCAAAGCTGGGCTTTTATTTTGATGCGTAGAATCTGCCCTGTTAGCTACGTTTTGTAGGTGCTTGCGATATTTGCAAACGAGCTTGCTCATTTCTCAATGGATTTTTGTCAGGAGTGAGAGTACATGAAGCCACTAAACGACAGGAACTATGTGTTTAAACTTGATCCATGATCTATGCCTGTGCTTAAGGGTTCATGGCTTAGGATTTAGGGGACATTTAGCCTTTGTGGATCTACAGGCACTGAAAAACAAACGTAGATCGGTAAATATTTGAGATGAATGGATACAGACACTAACCTAATGAATATTCTTTCTCTCTCTCTCTCTCTCTCTCTCTCTCTCTCACCTCTCTCCTCTCTCTCTCTCTCTCTCTCTCTCTTCTCTCTCATGTCACAGTGCCCGAGCTAAAGGAGCGTATCCATGCCTGGATGCGAGAGAAGCAGGGAGGCAGATTTTCTTAGTAAACCACAATGTAACCATCAGTGAGGGAGGTTTTCACCACACCAGAATTCAACACCAAGCTATGAGAGAGAGACAGAAAGAGAGAGAGAGAGAGAGGGAGGAAATCAGCTAAACAACAGTAACAAAAGGAAAATATCCTGATTTCATTTTCTTCCCTTTTTTTTTTCCATTGAGCCATTGTCCTTTAGGCTCCTGGGTCTACAACAAAAGCATAATAAACAAATAGAATTTTAAACAAAAGGTTTTGCTGATGACTTTGTATATATATCGGCATATATACATATATTTAATTGAATGACTTCCGGGACTTACTGAGAACTAAAGGAAAGTAGTTAGGCTGGCTCTTGATTGGATCTTAAAAGAGCCCAGATTTTTGTTGACCTTTACAGAGTAAAAAGACAACCTTATTTGTGCATTTTGACTGATTTTAAAATTGAGGCATAAGGACACTTGATTTTTACCAGTTGGAAGGACAGTTCTCTTTATTGCCCATTTCATCCTACTTTGCTTTCAGTATTCAGTGAGGTTAAACAAGATGAGTAGTTATGGTCTAGGAAAAAAACTGCTCTTTTCAACACAGTCTGGCAGTTTCTGGCTTTTACTGTGAATCACCATGCATTCTCCTCTACTGATGACCCTTTTAAAGAGGGAATCCATGTAATTAAAAATGTCTTGAAATCGACTGCCTGAAAGGGGAGCGTTGTCGAAACATAAGTAAAAGGTTGGATTGGATTTGGTGGCATTTTTAAATGGTCAGTGCAACTCTGGAGTGACCAGCAGATCAAGTGTGGTATTGAATGTTTCTTCCCGTCAACTTCAAGTCGCCATGCATATGACTGAAGTGGCACCTCAGTGCACAGACAGAGCCGGACCATCGCAATGATGCTCGAGCACGAATCCAAGGACCTCGTCCGGGTGTGACGCATTCGTACAGCATGACCAGCATTGGAGAACGATGCGTTCGCACCAGATGTCTGTTCTTCAAAACTGTCATTGATTTCTGTGCCCACGCTGAAAAATGGTTCATCAAATCCTGCTGTCTATAACCCATCCTCCCCATCCTCCCTTGGTTGTTGAAATCTGTTGTGAAGTTATTATGGCCGAGTCCTTTTTTTTCACCCTTCTCCCTCCCAATTTATTTAAAAGAAAAAGAGATTACAAAAATTAAATTGTACAGGGGGACTTGGCTTTCTTTGCTACAAATCTTTTTTTGAATTCAGGACTTTGAACTGTAATAAATGGTGATGCACACAGACTTGCCACTCCAGTGTCATGCTTGTTTTTTTTTAAACATGGAAATCATGTGAGGGAATTTGTCAGTGTGAATAAATAAAAGGTCATGTGAAATTTTGTTTTGGTTTTCCACATGGTCTTATTATATTTAAGGGTTCAATGACTTTTTTCTATGCTTTGGGGTTAATCTATCATGTAATCATCACTGACATCAAAAAGGAGGGAGGGGGCAGATACGCTATTTTGAATGGTGGTACGAATGTACTGGTATCTTCTGTGTCTAATACTACTTGCCCAACAGCGTTTACATTTTTAAATGTTTAAATCTGTGGTTTCATATGGGATATCTGACCAAGTTTCTTGATTTTCCATATGGCTTTAGGTGTTTAGAGACACAAAAAAAATGATTACACTTCTTCAGATTTCTGCCAGGTGGCGTAATTTCACGCTCGTAGGCGGACGACCCAGTGATTGTGCGACGGCCGTAAGAAATCCTGCAGTATTGCGTCACGACGTCGGTACCAACCCATCATGTATATTGAAGTTAGTCATTGGGCAACGAATACAACGCCGAAGCACTAGCGCGATACAATTGGTCTACACAGCTGACAGTCAACATAGTGAAGCGAGAGTTGACGTAATCTTTTCACTAAATCAGCGCATTCAACCATCTCCAAAGCTAGCTAGTGAACCTATCCACCAGCACCGCTAGTTTCATCTCGCAAGGAAAAATAACCTTCGGCCGATAGAACCGAATGCAGTGGAAGCCCGTGTGGTGGAGAATGAAGCATTGCTATAATGGGTGTATGTGACAAATACGGAACTGTAAAACATTTTTCTGTCCTTATATTCTGATTATTGATCGAGACGTCATTTAGCCTTCAAGTCCTGCTGGTTTTCTATGGTGTTCTAGTCCTTTCTCGTGGATTTTCATCGGTAAGTAATCTCTAGGCCTATTTACCCTTCTAACGAATTCAGACAAACAATTTAACAAAGATTCACAATTATAGATATAACTAGCGATATGTTCTTGCAGCATTGTTTGCAAGATGGCAGGGAGGTGTTTTGGGTCAAATGCTTGGGAACCATATTTGTCTTAGGGATGTAAGATAGGTTAGCCAAATTGTTTTGTTTTTGTGTTGTTATTTCCGATGTTACGTGCATTAAAAAAAAATGTTGATGTCTTAGAATGGGACACTGTCAAGTTGATGTTAAGGGTGTTGAGGAATTCATTGGGAATAAAAATGTGATCTAAAAACTGCTGTATTTAGGAGGCAAATTCCTCACCTCACTTGCATGTTTCGTCGACGATGCTGTTGTTCAAATTTGTAATTTGGTATCGATGACTTTAGGTAACAGTAGGCTATTCGTTTGAAAATCACCGGTGGATGAAGTTGCAACATTGTGGCCATACGCTTCTATTTTGGCTACCGCAGGGCGACATAGGATCTTACCGATTTCCTCTCAACATCTGTAGGTTATGTATCGTGTATGCAACGGCTGAATATAGGCCTACAATCTGGATTGAAATTCCATACTGGGATAATATTTTATATGAAGAGACGCTTTAGTTTTTGCAATGGCAAAAACAGTGTTATTGTGTCTGATAGCCTAGCCGTTTCTCCTCTCTGACCAAAGTAGTCGGATTGAATTTCATGGGCGTATGCTTTAGGAAGGGAATGGCTACAAGGGCACAGGAGCATAACATCTCTTATTTGGTAGGCTATCACGAGAGTTTTTCGAACATTATTTTAACCCAGTTGAAATAGATTTTTAGGTATACATGGGTCTATTTTGAGCGTTCAAAAAAAGCATACTCAAGATTTATATTCCCAAAAGTCGTTTCAGGAGGTTGACTGATGAATGTATGCCTTTTACGGAAATATTTGTGTTTACATATGGATGATTTTCTTGTCAAATACACCCCCAAGCTCATAGTCTTTGTATGTCGGGCAGTGGTTTACGGAATGTCCAGCTATGGCCCATCCCTGCCTGCCGCAGGTTAGTGGCAGCCATGTTTACAACGAGTCGACGGAGGCAGAGAAATACAGTTCGGTGCTGGAAAAGAATGAGTGCACTTTTCAGATCCTAGAGCAGATCCTACGATGTTGCAGACCATATGAATTGTGTACTATCGCGCCGACTAGGCACACGGCATCATTTGTCCTCATTGAAACTGTTTTGGCCCAGTGTATCCTCGCATTCCTTTGCTGTTGTCCCTGACATGACAGTTTCATGACACATGGCTACCTGCAGTGTTATTATGTGCCGTCATTCATTGTTTACCAAGCTTTTGTATTTGGCTTGCACTAGTCCACTGTGGCTTTCAACTGAAACAAGCGCTGATTTAAACACAATTTAGAGACCGCAGTGTTTTTATGCAGTTGTGTGCCTCAATGCTCTAGAGGAAGGATTGCAGTCAAGCAAGATTTGTTGAATTGAGGGATTATTTGCTGCAGGCCAGTGGTGACATTTAACTGTTAAGGCGTTTACTGCCAGACAGAAGGGTATTATCTGTATAAATGTGTAACTGTGTCTGTCGTGTTTGGCTTGTTTTATAATTTAGTTGATTGTGAAAAAAATCTTTTTTTTTCCCCCCCAGGAAAAGTGGAATAACTTGGGCGTGAAACCCCACAGTCGCAACCATGTCTGGGGCCTCGGTGAAAGTTGCAGTGAGAGTGCGCCCCTTCAATACGAGGGAGACGAGCAAAGAATCCCAATGCATCATTCAGATGCAAGGCAAGACCACCAGTAAGTGTCCCGTCTATTATCCAAACACCAATGTTTAAGTGGGCTTTGTTCTACCTCTTCTGTGTAGCCCCCAGAAAGACTACCAAGCCTTAGAAGAAACTCAGAATATATCAGGAGAGCAGATAAGGGTGGAGAAGGAGAGGATCTTCTATTTGATGGCAAAAGCCTGTAAAGAAGAGCCTCTGAAGTAGCTTCTCTCTTTGTGAAGAGGAAGGAGGTGGAGGGAAAGGATTTGGTGCCAGAGGACTGTGTGTCAGGAATGCTGAGCTGGTCCATTTTGAAGCCACTCTCTCCTCCCCTGGCTGGCAGCCTCCCACCCGTGTGTGTGTGTGTGTGTGTCTGTCTGTGTCTGTGTCTGTGTGTGTGTGTGTGTGTGTGTGTGTGTCTGCCTGTCTGTGGATGTGTCAGTGTCGAGAACACTGAGAAACTATCACGACTCAGATGTAGTTACTGTTAAGGGTATGTCTTTGTTGTGTAGGACATGATCTGCCCTGTCTTCACTGCAGAGGAATGTCGCATATTATATTGTGATAGGCCAGTTGCTATTTATGTCAAATGACTTGTATTTATATTCTGATGATAGTTTGCTAGAATCATCTAAGGTACTGAAAAGACAAGAATTTGGGGAGGTGGATGTTCTCCTGTTGAGCTGTCATGTGACTTATTAGTAGCCCACCACATCAGAAACACTGCAGTTCTTCACACAGATGACTGATATGCATAGTTTTTATATTACTTGGTTTTTCACTCCTTGACTGAGGATGAAGGTGCTTGCTGAGTGACCTGGTGGATAGCAATGTAGCCTGCACAGGCAGGGTGGACATATGCGCCCTTGTGACGAGCATTTGAAGTTGGTGAATCATCGTGCCCACCCAGTATGACTCATCAGCCAGAGTCTGTGCTGGCAGGCTTCGGTGTCAGGTGTCATACAATGTTGGTCTTCTGCCGTCTGTTTATGGTTTTCAGAAATCATTTCAAAGAGATGTATCCATTTTTTTGCAACCTGGACCCTAAAGTGTGTAACACACACAGTGGAATGTTTTGTTGTCTGTGAAGTAGGTCAGCAGTGAATCTTGTGTAGGTTATCGCACAAATCTCCAGAGTGAATGTAAATCAAATTGACCCACAAGAGTCAGTCGTGAGCATTCCCTTTCATTACTTGCTTAAATCTCTCCCCCTCGCAACTCTGATGCACCGTAAGCTTTTCCTCTACTCCTTTAGCATGAGTTAATTCCCAGCTAATGTAATTTTGTCAGTTTTTGCAAAGGTAAGCCTTGTTTTGGTGTGGATGTTTGTTGAGATTCAGTTGTGCATTAGAACACCTCAGGAAGGCATAGAGCAGTGCACATGTGTTTCCTTGTAAAATGATGTCCCTTGCACTGAAAGCAACAAGTAGTGGCTGCACATTTTCATGTCTACAATAGAGGGATCAGATGCAGAGGTGTGCAAGGCATGCACGTTTTGAAGCGAAAGGTGAGAGCCTGGAGATGCAGTCTTTTCTGACTCTTCTCTTAAGACATCCTTAGGCCTGAGAACAGAAGAGAACAGAGCTGAGAAGCTGGCTTTTGGCCCAATCCTTGCCTCATCAGGTCACTATTGCAGAAGGTAGCCTACACCCAGTTGTGTGTGTGTGTGTGTGTGTGAGTGTGTGAGTGTGTGTGTGTGTGTGTGTTTGTTAGTTAATGCGTGACTGCAGAGAACATACATAAATGGCTGTGTGTGTGTGTCATCATGGTAGAGGTCTAGATGGAACAGGGAAGAGGTCCAGGTCATGTGACTGTGCTGCATGCGCACATTAGCGGTTGTGTGTCCTTGTAGAGGTTAGCCTGTATCACTGACTGTAAGCACATTCTGCTGGAGGATGCCTGAGCCTTGCAGTGCTGCTTGTTTTGTCTCCTCAAGTTAGTTAGGGCTAACTGGCTTGAATTTGCCTTTCCACATTCAAAATCACATGATGTAGGTCTTAACCATCTGAAGTCAAAGAAATCCTTTCAAAACAAGATAAACTTTGACATGAGTGTATTGCTTCAGTCTAGTCCATGATGTGGTGACCCTGGTTGGTTGAAAGTCTCTCTGTAATTGAGAAAGCACACAACCCGTCCTTGCGACCTTGGGTGCTATTGACCTGGTGCCTCACTCGTAGCTGTAATATTGACATGCATTTTTTGAGAAAGGGCTGCTTCGTTTGAAGCAGGAAATACCCGCTAAAAGTCTGTTTGGTGTGAAACGGGAAATACCTCTACCTCGACTAGTGGTTTAAGGTGATTTGCACCTTCTTGAAAAAGCCTTTGGGAGTTTTTTTTTTTTTTTTTTTTTTGCACTTTGTGTGCAAATGTTTGAGTGTGAAGAAAACAAAGATTTGGGCATTTAGTTGATTTTGTGCATGGACTTTATCCATGTCGGGACTATTATCATATTTTTTAGTTTTTGCAGAGGCTCATATTGGCAAGTCCTTGCAGCTGCGTCTTATTTTGCCACTATGGTTATGTGTTTGTCTGTGTCTGTGTCTGTGTTTGTGTGTGCCTGGTGGAGTCCTTTTGAACTGCTGTGATGCCTTTTAGTCTGTCCATTGCTGTAATGCTTTTGTATTTCTTAGCTGTGTGTGATGGCGTGAAGACAGGATTGCAGCCTGCTGGTCAGTGGCTGGATCACGGCAGCTGTTTTGACTGCAGTGCTCCATGTTGCCACTTTATGTCTCAGCCACAGGGAAATAGGTAGAAGTGGGTGAGGGTCTCTCTCTCTCTCTCTCTCTCTCTCTCTCTCTCTCCCTCTCCTCTCTCTCTCTCTCTCCTCTCTCTCTCTCCTCTCTCTCTCTCTCTCTCTCTCTCTCTCTCTCTCTCTCTCTCTCTCTCCCTCCCCCTCCCCCTCTCCCTCTCCTCCACCCTTTGCCAAGCAACATTATGGATGTGGGAGCATGAATGGGGGATGGTGAAAGGCATAGTTGTGGTGAAGTGATTATTTGATTAAGTCAGAGGGTCTGATTTCAGGCCCCCCGATCCCCCCTCCCTCCCTTACCCTGCTCAAAGGCGAGAACACACACTCTCTCTTTCTTTATCTCTATCTCTCTCTTTCTCAGTATGCCAGTACTGTGTCTGCTGAGGGTTTCAGGGCCCAGCAGAACAAATGTAATCAGCCTGGAGCTGAGTGGAGGGAGGGAGGGAGTGAGTGAGGGAGGGAACTGAGCCTCTGCTTGTCCAAACCCCCCTCTTTCCTTCCCCTTTCCATCGCCTTATGTAACCTCTCCCTGTACCCCTGCCACCCCCCTACAACCCGGGTCTCACTGGTGATGCACTTTGGCCCGTTTAAGAACATGAAAAGCCAGTGCCCCTATTTTTCTCTAAGCAAGCAGCATTTCCTAATGGTCCAGTGTAAGTAGCTTGCTTTTCTTTTTCTGCCTTTGACTAATGGCAGGCTGAGTGTCTGTATGAGGACGGGGGGAAAAAAGACTTAATTGCATTAGGGATGTCTGGGCCCCTGACCTTTTTAAAGAGTGACAGAATGCCTTACTCGGACCACATGGCAAAGCCACCATTTTCTATTGAGTGGCGACCTTTCCCATCTTCTCTGGCAAATGGAGGTACAAGGTGATCTGACAGCTTGTCTGTTGAGAATAAGGACTACCTGAGATGAGAGATGGGTGTGTGTGTGTGGGTGTGTGCGCCTGTGTGCATGTGTGTACAAAAGAATGGCTCAGCTGCTGATGGACAGCCAGTTGTCAGAACTGGAATGAATGGATGTGATGGTGAAAGCAGAAGGCCAGAGGGTTCTTCACAAGAGGAGTTTTATTACACATTAGAGAGGTGGGGATGGAGAAAGGGGAAAGAAAGACAAGATGAAAGAGAACAAGAGAGGTGGAGAAAAAGGGATAGAACAAGACAGAGAAAGGGACATGGAAGGAGTTTGGTGATGGGGTGAAATAGTGACTGATGTCAAGTCAAATTTCACAAGATGGCGAGAATAAGAGATAGTCCTTGAAACACAGAGAAGGTATTGTTGTGATGAGAGAGAATATGAATGCACTGTCCAAGGGAAGGTCACATCTCCATTGAGTTGTCAGTAGGTGTGTGTGTGTGTGTGTGTGTGTGTGTGTGTGTGTGTGTGTGTGTGTGTGTGTGTGTGTGTGTGTGTGTGTGTGTGTGTGTGTGTGTGTGTGTGTGTGTGTGTGTGCGCGTGCTCGTGGGGCCGATTGACCTGATTAGGCAGCGTAATCCCTGGGCTTGCCTGAGGACGCCTTCAGGTTCCAGGCTTCAGGGCACTAATCCCCCTCCAGCCTCATAGGTGCCCGAGCCGGGCCACCCACACTCAAGGTGTCGCATTGCTTCGCCGCTGTGGGCAGCAGCCGCCTCCTCATTGGAGCATGCCAGACCTAGTCCAGAATGGAGAGGAGATGAGACCGTATTCAGGTTACCAGTATCTATTGAGAGACCGTACACAGTTGGTGCTTGACCCAGACATGCTGAGCTGTCCTATCCACTGAACACATAAATGGGGATTGAAATAGCGGTTGCTTGATCCTCAGTTGAAATGAACAACATGAGATCTGCTTGACAGAAAAACTTGAATGCCTAAATTGATGTCTAGATGTTTAAACTTAGATGCACATATATCTGTCTGTATGTATGGTAAGGAAAGGTGTTAATGGTTTATAATTAAGGGCGGGAGCCTAATTGATTTATTTTTCAGACATTGAGTAAGGGTGTTATCAATCACTGTTGTACTCTGTCACCTGTACCAGTTGGTCTAACCTTTTGACCTATGATGTGCTCAGCTAGCTCTCCTTAAATACTTTTATAGTATTGCATGATGCAATGAATCCTTTTTCCAAGATCAATATTGACCTCTCCTGAGCAGCTAATACTGCATATGGTCTTGTGTGTTTCTTCATAGTAAAGTCTCTGCCAGTATCCTCTATAATTGCCAGAGGACAAGCAACAGCACACATTTCTATGCACAATCACTACTGTCACAGGTGCAGATATTTTGCTTGTCTCCGTCGACCATGACAGAGTTGTTACATAAGCCTGTGTGCGGTAAGGGTGTGTGTGCGTGCTCTGCATATAGAGATGCCCTACATTGGCATTTATGCTTCTCTAAGTCCATACCCAGCAGCTGCGTACTTTATACACGAGGTTGTGGCCAGTGTACACCAGCCTGTGTAGTGTGTTACGCACCTCTGAGCTTGGTTTGCTCGATAGGGGTAATGGCTGCTCTGTGTGAAATTGCCCTTGCATGTCTCCCTTCACTGTGTCGTTTCGTGTGTGTGTGTGTGTGTGAGAGAGAGAGATTGTGTGTGTGTCTGGACCCATGTCTCTGACCCCTGGTCCTCCCAGTCGTAACTCAGTCAAGGCTAGGCTTAGTTGGGGTCAACGGCATTAAATCCAACACAGTGCTATGCAGATTAGACATCTGATCTCTTTAACACAGTCATTGTGTGGTTTTATAGGGGATACATAGTCGGGCTGTTTATGATTATGTAGTAGATATGCATATGACATACTGGGAGTGCACATTTAAAACAATGTATGCATTTTTCATTTTGTCTTGAGCATGGATGCCCTCTTTTAAAATGTATGATGTAGTAAATGTAGTTGATCGTTTGCTGAAATTCCTCTGAGGAGATCAACATTAGATTAGAATGTTGCATTAGAATGTTGATAAGAAGAACAAGTTCCTAAGTTCCCTCAGTGCTGCATTCTAGCTAAGTCCAAAATAACTGTGGCTCTCATCCAAATATTATTTGACTAGCGTGTTAAGATGCCCTTTAAGTCTGCGCGTGAGTGAACAGTTACAGCCCCTTATGTCCTCACACACTCTCTCTCTCTTTCTTTCTCTTTCTCTCCTTTTCACGCTCCTCCTCTTGCCTTGTGCATTTTATGTATTGTGGCCAACAGAGGCAGGCTTAGAACTGTAGTTATGAATGAAGGACAAGGAAAATGGCAGCAGCTATAGTGAGACATGCACTAACTATTCAATACCGTTTGAAGGAATTGCCTCTCATGACCATAGAATGAATGATCATCTCAGTTAAATATTTACACTGGGGTGTGTAGTATCTAGTACATCCCATAAACGCTAAAATGCAGCGGCAAATACCTCTGCATCTTAAGGTGGTTTCTGTTAACATGTGTTTCATGCTGATGTTGGTCAAAATAAAATCTATTAGTCGCAGTCCTCTCTCTCTCTCTTTCTCTAAGGCTCTGTTTATTAAATGTACATCATCATCCGTGCTTGTTATGGCCATTAGTAGTGTGTTCTTGATTGCGGCTGCGCTGGCTGTTCTCAGACCTGTGGTGAAGGCAAGGCATGAGAGGCGGGAGGGGGTGGGAGAGATGCTGCGCCCGAGTGCGGAGCACAGGCGGTGTCACGTGCACAAGAGCGTGAGGCAGCATCACTGCCTCATGCCCAGGAATTATGGGATTTTTTTCCCCCCTCTCTCCTTTGCTCTCTCCCTCTATCACTGTTTCCTCTTTCCTTTCGGTGCAGGGACAGTGGGATTTAAGGCACACGCGCCAGTGAAGGCTAAATGAGATGGATTAGGCTCGGGGGAAGGGGTGAGGGGTACAGGGAGCATCGGCCTATCAGAGGGCTGGGTGAGTGTGAGCGGATGGGGGCCCGAAAAAAAAAAAACTGCATCCATCCAGTGTTTGTTTAGCATTGACTCAGGCCTCATTCGGCCCTGTCTTTGCTCCCCTCTCCCTGCAGACATGGACACATCAGAAGTGACTTCAAAGGAGCAAGCAGGAATTTGCCTTGGCTGCGCACCAGACCAAAGTGAAATCTATTACCTGTATTAATAAGGGCGGCAGGCCAAGGCCAGTACCCAGCCGTCTCTAGCGAAACAGCACATCGACAAATAAATCGTAACACTTTAAGTCTCTCGGCTGCCAGAGTACACGATTGGCCGCCGGAGGAGATGCGCCTTTTCTGGATGTTTCCGAGACAAATTGAGTCTTAGCTTGGCATTGCAAATCTTGCCGTATCCCATTTCACTTTTCATTTGTGTCCATTTGCAGACTAGGAGAATGGGAATAGGAGTGCATTCCCTAATTATTTAACTTTTCAATTGCAGCTTGTGGTTGAGTGAACATCGAAGGCTGCATGGCCGCTTAGATGTAGAAGAGATTAAATGCAGCTTTTTTAAAAGCACATGTCCAGTACCCAAACTGTGTCCTTCTCTCTTGCACCCACCGGCTACTTCCCAAGCCCCTTGTTTTCTGTATCACCCCATCCTCACAAAGGAGCTTAAACACACATAATGAATCAGCAGGGAATTTCTCTCTCTCTCTGTCTCTTCTCTTTCTCTCTTTCTTTCTTTCTAGCTACAATGTTGTGTTCATTAGACTTCAAGACTGCTGCCCTCTCAGGCTCTGCTTGTTACCTGAGAACTGGGCATGCAAGTCTTCTCCTCCTCTCTCCGTCTCTCTATATCTCTCCATCTCTCATCTGTCCATCCATAGTTTGCGTCCATCAATCTATCAATACATCTGTGTTCTTGCTGACGCTAGTAGATCCTTACCTTCCTTCCCTTCTTCTCTCCTTCCCTCTTTCCCTCCCTTGTTTTCTGTGATCTGGTCAGTGAATGAGTAAGAAGCTGTATCAGTGAGCAGCACCAGTGCAGACTGGGCTTTGTAGTCTGAGCACGGCCCTTGGTGAGCTGCACTGGCATTGATTCTCCATTATTCAGCAGGCGGGGACGGGAGGATAAAGTAGACATATTTTCATTTTTTCCCCTCCCTTCCCTCCGCATTTATTCCCAGACACTCAGGGGTCATCTGTTGTGCTCTGAATTTTATTTGGCTGTTTCGGACACTGGGTTGTTTTTTTTTGTTTGTTTGGTTTTTTTTTTTTTGGTAGGAAGAAGTGAGTGAGGGCGAGATGTGGAACTGTTTTGTTCGTTAAAATGTCTGCCTGATGAAAAGGAGTAATCACATGCTGTTCATGCTGAGCCTGTTGCCTACAGCTACTCAAGGCACACACACTCAAACACACACACACACACACACACACCACATACAGAGCTAGGCACACGCACATTCACATGCATATCCCTCCCCCCCCTTGCACACACACATACACACACACACACACACACACTTATGCAGAGTGAGGCACACACACACACACACACACACAAACAAGCACACAGCCATCACATCACTTCCGTTCACTGGAGAACAAAGCAGTTAGTCATCAGACATTTAGCTTGCTCGTTAGCGTGTTTGTTTTCCAGTCATCTCCGACACAGCCTTATGCTTTGTGATCGTTTCCTGCTCAGAGCCTCACAGTAGTGTACCTCTGCAGGACTGAGAAGAGTGGTAGCATCACCACCTCCATGTTGACCATTGGGGAGGTGGGGTGAGACTTAGAGGGGTAGTGTGGGTTTGGGTCACCCTTTCACTGAGAGTGTGTGTTCAAGAGAGGCCCATTCATCACTGAACAGATTGGGAACCCGCAAGGTCACAGAGGTCGTGCCTGTGTTGGCCAGGGGGGCCCTGTGTTGCAATCTCATGTTTAAAAAGGCTGCGCGGTGTGCATTTGCTGCAGCGGTGGCATGCGGCACGCTCTCAGAGAGCCACTGTGGCTCTGGCTGGCAGGTGGTGGTGTTTGACTAGGAGGGGAGGGAAAAAGAGGGGCAGGGTGCAGAACAGTACAGAACAAAGCAAGAGGGGTGACCTGCACAAAGACCACAGCCCCCAGCCCAAGCGAAGGGCCTCTCCCCTAGTGCCCCTGTTCTGCAGTGACCAGCTGATTCAGTCTGTGCTTCCACAAAGTCACACAGGCCCCAGATCAGTCACACTTCAACAACTAAAGTCATGCAGTCAGCTATCGTGGTTGCAAGTAACTTCACTCGAGAAATTCCGCATAGGTCATTACTGTTTTGCCTGTAGTGTAATTTCATGTGTATGGAGGGAACCCAATACCCTTCCTATAGCGTGACTTTTCAGAGGCACAGTTATCAGTAGATAAAAGTCCTGCGGTGAGATTGTCGTCTGATGTGTGTATGGGGGAGTGGAGAAACCCGAGGCGACTGTGAACCTGCGTTCAGAGAGTGGGCATGTAGGAGGTTAATGGCCTTTATCAAAATAGACTGACACACTGTACTTCTCCCCTGCTCCTGGAAAGGGTTATATTTAGAGCAAGATGCGGCTCAGGCACCTGACCAGTGCACTGGAAAGGTCTCCGTCCACGTGGATCGATGTACAGACTATACACACACACACCACACCACACATGCATGAAAGGTAAAAGCAGTAGACCCAGCACATTCTACAGACACGCTCCTGTGACACGGATGTGTTTTGATCTGTCTAGGTGTTGGGTGTCTGGGGCACCTGTCACCATGCTGTTTCCTGGTTGGCGTAGCTCCACGGGAGCATGCGTGCGTGTTTGCTGGCCATTTGTGTGTCGACTCGGCGGAGCTGTAAACAGCTGAGATTTGGCACACGTTCTCAGGAAGGATTCCTAGGCATCCTCTGTCTCTGTGACAGATATGTCACCACGCCTCTCTCCCCGCTATCACCCTGTAAGGTGCAAACCACCATGCATGTTGTGGTTTTCTTAGGTTGACTGGGTTCAGATTTGCCTTTGGAGCAAACGCTTGTGCCCCTGTATCATCGCTTGCTTGTAGATGGAAAAAAAATAGGGCTTAAAGTTTACAGAGAAATAAGACTTGGCTTTGAATGACTTTCCTCTTAATCAGATTGGCTCCACAAAGTCCTTCGGGTGGGCTGATGAAGCCATTATCAGTCCGACAGACCTCGGTATTGAGCATTCCAGAAACGTTGCTTTGGAATTTCTGTGTCCAGGTTTTGGCACTTTCTCTTCTTGAAATGTTCTTCTACTTGTATTTTCAAAACGTTTTGGTTGGTTTAGCCTTCTAGTGTGGACCACAAACAAAACAAAAACCACAAACAAAAACCACACATTTATGGGTCTTGGCACCTAGAGTGGAGACAGAGAAGGAGATATGAGGGGACTTTTCCATACACTAATGCTGCTCCAGTAGCAGCAACCTTAACCATAAACTTGATATCGATTGATATTATCTAGAATACCAGCTTACCAGTGTCTCATGTTGAATATTGCTATGAAGTTGCAAATACTCATTAATTAAATGGCTGTGGTGACTGTAATTACTTGATAAATTGATAAATACCAGCCCCAGTATTGGTAATTAAAGCCTATTTTTCTACAGCTATTTTGGCTGTGCATGTTCAGTGACATTTCCTCAACAAGCTGTAATTTGTTTTGCAGTATTTAACATGTAACCTTAAGCATTAGCCAGCAGTTTCAGAGCAGCTCAGAGGTACCTACCCAGGGCAGGCCCTGAAAGCTGTCTACAGAGGTGCTTCCTGCAGTCAGGCTATGCACCACCTGCAAGGCTGGAAGGTTAGGGGATACAGCCCCCCTCCCCCCTCACTCTCCCTCACTCTCCCTCACTCTCCCTCACTCTCCCACTCTCCCTCTCTCTCTCTCTCTCTCTGTCTTCCTGTCACTGGGAATCTGTCAGCGGGCACAGCACCATCTGCCACCTGCCGCTGTATAAATAGCCATGCCTGTGCGAGCGGGCAGCTGGGACAGTCCCCACTCTTCTCTTCTCCTCCCGTCCTCCTCTCTCCTCTCATCTCACAGTTGTTTTTTTTTTCACCCAGCCAGTCTTTTCCCCTCCTTCCTGCCCCGTCTCTCTCACTGACTCACTTTGAAGGTTCCCAGGTTAACAATCTCACGCTGTGCTTTTATTCTTGGTTGGGTTTTCTGTCGGCTAGTTTGATCATCTCGTAGACGTTACAGGAAGGACGGCCCCCCCACCTGTCGTCTCCCCTGAAGATGTCTGTGTTTTCCTTACAGTGGCTGTAAAGTTTGTGTTTTATGGCACATTAAACACCCGTGAACTTTTTTATGCTCTCTCTAGGAATGTAAACAGAGGAGATAAGAGCTGTTAGGGAAAAAATGATCAATGACCTTGTTCTCCATTCATCCTAGGCTATCACTCTGTTCCAAGTTTGTGAATCACAATCTTGCTATCTCTTTCTCTGCTTATCTCTATTGACCTCCCTCATTCTCTCTCTCTCTCCCTCTCTTTCTTTCGCTCTCTCTCTTTTCCTTTTTCTTTCTCTTTCCCTTGGGAACCTCTCACAACCGAGACTGCTGGGACAGTTTCAGTCTCCTCCCGTCTGAGGAAACTCAGTCAGGATGAAGCCTTGTCACAACAGATGAGCTAACCTTCAGCGATGCGGGCCCTGCCTCATCCCATCCCACCGCTGCTGTCTCTCTCCTTTCTCTCCCATGCCATTGTTCTCTTCTCTTCCTGTTGCTCTTCCACTTTCATGGCCGTAGCAGGCGAGCTACAGCACCCCCCCCCCCTTCACATGATCAACGTCAGCGAACTCCCCAGCCATTTTTAGGGCTTCTCAGGGGCTTTTATTTTAAACCACTTGTTGAAGGCTCCTAATTGGTCATCTTGACTAAGAGAGAAGGTGTCATGATTTGCTGACTTTTAATTTTTCAGTGCTTAAGCTCTCTGGGAGTGCCAGATTTTAATTTGGGATACTTGGACAGAGGGTGGAAAAACCAACAGCAACTCATGTATGTAACTCAATACGTGACCCCCCACCACACCACTCTTTCCCCTCCCCTCTATCTGGAGTGTACTAAAAGCAGACTGATATCGTTTCAGTTGTATATTGTACATCTGGGCCATTTGCCAGGGACAAAGTGATATTTTTTTTTTTTTTTTTTTTTTTTTGAAGACTGCTGAAGTGCAGAATGGGGACCGAATTTGCTTTGATTTAGTGGATAGTGAAGACCCTGTGGTGGTTCCGTCACAATGGGGCTCAAAGGCTTTGGAGTTGGAGCCTTTGGGGGTGCTGACACACTGATCTCTATGACCACCCTTACTGTTTTGGAGATGTTGTGTCCAGACTGCTTGGCGTGAGTGCAGATCAGCTGTTTTCTCCATGACTGTCTGTGTGTGTGTGTGTGTGTGTGTGTGTGTGTGTTCTAGCTCAGCAGTGGGTCAGCGGCTTGTTTTAGCTTAACGTTTGAGGGCCGGCCACTCTGGCACTCTGGCAACTCTGCCACCTGTGCTCGGGGGAATCTGGGGGAAGGGGGGTCCTTGTCCCCCGGATCTTGCGGCGCGCTGCCAAAGCAGCCCTGTGTCCGGCACGCTGGGCATGTAGGTCGGGGAGCTCCAGCACAGCCTGCCCTCCCTCTGGGTTTCCTCTTGGAGGGGCCCCCTGTGTCCATATGGGCGTATCGGTGTCTCCCTGGAGCTCAAGCTGCATCCTCAGTTCATATGTTATCATATATATCATCTCTGCTGCTAATTGGTTTTCCAAGCGGAGCTGAGCATCTGTGATATGTACCGAGAGAGAGAGAGTGAGAGGAAGAGAGAAACAGAGATCCTGATGTGTGGTAGGGAGGGTTCTTATTTAGAGCAAAGACACTGTGTGACTAAAAACCTTACAACACACACACACACACACACACACACACACATTCAGCCCCGAGGGAACCCATTAAAATACCTCTGCCTTACTGTGATGCACACATGCGTACTAAGCTTTGCCTTGCCCGAGTGTCTAATCTTAACCAGCACTGGATACTTTTCATCTCTTCTCTGTTGTGTCTTTTATGGCCGTTCTTCACCCAGACGTGTCTAGCCGTCTCCATTTTCTGGGTGGAGGTGGAGGTGGAGGTGGTGCTAGGCTGGGCTTGGCTGCCTGGGCCTGGACTCCTCACCAGCCTGTCTGGAGAGGGAGGGTGACTGGGCTCAAACGTACTAAGCTTCGGCATCCCCGCTATTCTCAGGTCACCTTGCGCCATCCAGGGAAAACCATGGGCTTATCGCCATGCCCTGGAACCCAACTCTGAGTCATTTGTTAGGGGTTTAGGTGGCTGGGACTGAGGAGGGTTTGGCTTGGTGCTTTTTCCAAGTAAAAACCTGTAACCTGAACCCCCCCCTTCCTTCCAGCTGTCATAAAAGATGGTTAAAAATCAGCACCTTCAAAAGAGAGCGCTGTGGGGTGGAAATGAAAGCAGAGGTGCTCATTAGTGTGTCTGTGTGTATTTCTGAGCGTGCGTGCCTGCCCTTGCTTCGCACAGCAGGACCAGATTTGCCTTCATAATACGTGTGTGTGTGTGTGTTAAGTGTGAAGGCATCTGTGTGTGAACACTAGAGTGATGAAGCGGGGGGAGGTGGAGAACCATGTGTTTTCCGTCCCTGTGGTGTTTTTTGAGAGACGGTCTTTCACCTCTCACTCTCACTCGCATGCACTCTCACTCCTGCTCTCTCACTCTCACTTCCCTCTTTCTCTGACCGCCCCCAACTTTGTGCAGTCAGTCAGGCAGGCCCCGTCAGTCACTTAGTTTAGGCTGGAGAGTGCACACAGAGAGAGTCATGTGATCGGTTGCGCTGCCCCTCATTGGTGCAGGCAGCGGATTGGGGTCAGGACACCGTTAATGGGCAGTGGATGACACATTGACACGTACACTGTGAAATTAACATAATGAAGGGTTCTCCACTTAATGGTGCATTGAGGACCAGAGCATAGAGGCCAGGTGTGCAACTGCAATCCAGTTTTTCCAATCCACACCTCTGCCGATGTTATTTCTGTTAGCACATAGCTGTTGGCATCATGTCTATCATGTGATCTCTGTTTAATAAGCATTGCTTGGCCATTACAACAGTTCCATTAACCAAATAAAGGAGCCTGGAGTATTTTTATGATGCCAGACTGTGCTTAGCTTGTAATCAGCTGACATGGGCTAGCTGGTTCATATCACTGGCAATTATTCATAGTTGTCGCTGCAACAGAGTGTGTGTGTGCGTACGTGTGCGTACGTACAGCTTGTGCCTGGAGTCCCCCCCCCCCATCAAAGAATTATGAATGTCTAGAATGCTAAGTAGCTTAATGTCTAAGTTACAAATCCTAATGCCGTCATTTTGTGTGTGTGTGTGTGTGTGTGTGTGTGTGTGTGTGTGTGTGTCTCTAGCATGTTCAGTCAGCTTTAAAGGATTTTTTAAGGCTGAAAATGTGCTTTAGAGCATAATTGCATTATAATTGTCAGTAAACATAAAAGCACTGACTCTGAGCAGAGCAGCATTATGGGCAAACGCGACGTGGCTTTGTTGGAATGCTGAGAACTGCTATGACGTCCGGCACCCTCCACGCGACGTGGAAGTTGCCATGGTTACGATGGTTCAGGTCTGCTGTACCTGTTGCCATGGATGAGCGGTGCGAAGGGGGATGACGCAGATTGTCGCAAAATGAACAACGTAGGTCTGGGGATGCGTTGTCCACGAGACTAGACTAGCCAATGACACGTGAATATTTTTTTTCCCCTGCAAAATACATCAGTTTTGATCCAGGCAGTCTGGGGTTTTTCTTGCATTTTAAAGATGGCACATCAGTGCTGACCATATTATCCCCCATCTCCCTCCACGTCCTTCATATGGGAGAGGTGTTTGAACGCATTTGTCCGTGGCATGTCCAAGCAAACGTCTGATGATGAAGTGGTTTAACAAACTCACCATCACCTCACTGGGCTTACTGAGTGATGTCTGCCTACTATATGTTCTCAGCTCACTGTGAAATAAGACCCACAGCCCTGTGTCACCCACTTTCCCACTGATCCCAGAGCAGGTGATCAGAAGGCACCGCGAATAATGTAGAATAGAGTGTAGAGTGGTGGCAGAATAGAGTCACCACTACACTACAGCAGACCTCTCACTCTGCATGCATGCCACATGGCAGATGGACAGACCGGAGAGAGAGAGAGAGAGAGAGATGGTTGAGGGAGGGAGAAAGAGAGAGGAAGAGAGCTAGAGAGAGGGATGGGTGAGTGCAAGCCGACAGTGTGAGAATGAGTAGGCAGGTGCGTCGTGAGGATGACTCATCCCCGCCAGCAGAGGAGTGGAGAGGAGAGGAAGAAGAGAGGAGAGAGGGGGAGACGAGACACATCTGACAAACAAGAGGGGTTGAGTTGAATACAGAGAGATGAGGCAAACCAAGAGCAACGCCACCAGCCTGGCAGGATGCTACTAGGGGGAGAATTTAGAAAGCATGACTGATCGACAGGTGTGTGTGTCCGTGTGTGAACAAGTGTGTGCATGGGCTTGCATTTAAATGGCAGTCACCTCATTCCTTGTGTACTGTGTGTAGTATTGCACTGTTGATCTGCAACAGGGGAAATCCATCATTTGGGGTTTGATTGATGTGGTGAGTCTGATGGTGACGCATATGATATGTCTGGCCTGTACCCTGTGCCCTCTATCCCATCATGGGCTATGTTGGGCTTCTCTCAAAGCCCATCCAACCAATACTCCACCCTCCATTCTCCACCCCCTACCTACCCCCACCACTATGCTGTCCCTCTGCTTGCCTCGCTGGCTGTTTTAATATGGCTGATGATGGAAGAGAGCATGTCCAGTGCTTGGTTTATGGTCTCACACACACACACACACCACACACACACAACCTTCCTCACTCCCTCCAGCCTTGGCCTCGATGGGGTTTTGTTCCAGGAAAAAAAAAAAAAAGAAGAGAGTCGGGGGTGAAGAATGACAGGGCAGTGTAAATCCCCCTCGATCTCGAACTCTCCTCTCACCTCCCACCTGCTCCTGCCGCTCTCCCCCCCCGCTCCGCCCTGCCACTCTCTTCTCTTCTCTCCAATACGCTCCTGCAGGACCTGGGTCAGAAGGTGAAATCTCACCCTATTTAGCGCCTCACCTCTGCGGTTGCACCGAAGGCCCAAAAAGGCAACCATCTCTCACCCTCTTCCTTCTCACGGACCTGACCACGTGTTCACCTGAGCAGGAGGGACACTCACTGGGGCATCAACAAATGTTGTGTGTTTGTGTGTGAGTTTGTGTGTATGCGTGTGTGTGTGTATGTGTACAGTATGAACACACACACACACACATACACACACACCTGTGTATGACGTGTTCGAGAGAGAGGTCGATACCTGATCTCCTGTTGTGTGTTTTGCATTATGGATTACCTCAGCTTGATGGCCCAGCACTCTGTAGCGGCTGGGGAAGGGGAGGAGGTAGTGGTTGAGCGAGAAGAATGTTCACGTCATAGAGGCCGTTCTTATTCCCAACACCCCCCATCCCCTCCCCCCCGGATGCAATACACTCTTCACTCCCTCTGCTATTCCTCTTGAGTCCTCTAATGAGTCTCCTGGACGCCTGCACTGCGCCCCCCCATCTTCTTCCTCCTCCTTGTCCTGTTGTTCATCATCTTATTAGACAAGGCAGGAGATGAGGAGGAGAGGAAAGAGGGGATGTGGAAGTAGGTGCAGTCATCATGTAGTCATGGCGTTTGGAAGTGGGAGCACGTCAGGCTATTTTCCAGACAGACTCATCGCACTCATGCGCTCTGTTTCTCTCTGGCTTGCTGTTGCCTCTTTGTTTGGCGCGTTGCTAGGCCCCTAGGAGTGTGTGTTCGTCACATTCGTCAGTCTCTCCTGTGTGTGTGTGTGTGTGTGTGTGTGTGTGTGTGTGTGTGTGTGTGTGTGTGTGTGTGTGTGTGTGTGTGTGTGTGTGTGTGTGTGTGTGTGTGTGTGTGTCTTTTACGACTCCCTCCCTCCTCTGTTCACTCCGCCCTTGCAATCCCAGCTCTCCCAATGGTGGCATGCATGCCATGGCTGCCAAGTGTTGTACGTACACGTACACACACACACACACACACACACACACACATACATACATGCACTCACTCACACTCACAGTCACAGTCACGCACACTCACAGTCACACTCCTGTGTCATCTGGGACCTGGGTAACAACTGGACTCTGGGTTATATATGTACATATATATCTCCCCGCCTGGCACATTCCTGCCAGCCCCAGAGGCCTTGTCACAGCAGCATCAGGCCCCTTAAGCCTGCAGGCCACCACAGAAAAGCTGCAGCTCCATGGCCAGCAGGGATGGCATAGCTGGCGTGGCTACAGATTCCACTTCATTAAAGAGTGACTGACTGGGTGGGTGGGCGGGTGGCCCCTTTGATGGAGGAGACAGAGACAGAGCTCTCGTGTTTCTCCCTCAGAACATGCGCAGAACTGCGTACAGTGTGGAAATTTCTGGCATAGTTTACATGGCACTGGAAATCCAGTGCATCAGCAAGCTCATCCTAACACCCCCCTCCGTTTTCCTTAAGGCCTTAATTCCACTGTATCATGTTCAGTTAAGCTCCGGAGTCCACAGAGTGCCTCTCGGTTTATGAAACTGGACTGGTATGCCACTCAAGGAACACATCCTCAGTCGTGTGAAATGAAAATAGTGGTTTACCATTTGAATACTGTGGTCCTCCCTCTGTGTAATTGGTGGCCTTTGAATAAACTTACTCAGTGCCAGGATGTGCCACGCTGTGCCACGCTGTCGCATGAATCAATCTACATCCCCATTCCAAGTCTAGTCAGGCCTGTCAAAACATAGCAAATAACAGGTAGTTGGACTATATTTGATCAGATAACATAGCAGCATGTTATGCTTCCCTGTTTAGTGTGAGCTTCAGGGCAATGCTTGATTTCCTCTCTATTGTTCAAGGCAGGATTATAATGAAAGCAATGTTGCTTGTGGTTGCTTGCTGCCATGAGTTGATGACATGAATTACTGATTTAATGTCTATGTTCTCCACCTCATCCTTCTCTCTCTCTCTCTCTCTCTCTCTCTCTCTCTCTCTCTCTCTCTCTCTCTCTCTCTCCTCTCTCTCTCTCTCTCTCTCTCTCTCTCTTCTCTCTCTCTCTCTCTCTCTCTCTCTCTCTCTCTCTCTCTCTCTCTTTTTCCAGCTATCCTGAACCCTAAGAATCCCAAAGAAGCAGCAAAGTCCTTCAACTTTGACTATTCCTACTGGTCACACACTTCTGTAAGTCTCAAAACTCCCTTGTCTCCTCTAATTCATCAGATTTATGGTTATTAATTTTCTAAATTACCATTGTACATCAGATTTATATTTCCTTAATTGTTAGCTGTTAGCTGTCAGATACCACCGTTATTGTCACACAACGATTATGCAATTATAAACAATTTATATAACAGCAATGGAATGTTAACCTCAGAGTTTCTCCTCCTCCCCCTGTAGCCCGATGACCCCAGCTTCG
Source organism: Tenualosa ilisha (assembly GCA_015244755.2). Classification (NCBI taxonomy): domain Eukaryota; kingdom Metazoa; phylum Chordata; class Actinopteri; order Clupeiformes; family Clupeidae; genus Tenualosa; species Tenualosa ilisha. The sequence goes on from PYXC01002597.1 coordinate 2,547,362, forward strand.
CCTCACAGAACCTGGTGTACAATGACATTGGCAAAGAGATGCTCCAGCATGCCTTTGAGGGCTACAACGTTTGCATCTTCGCCTACGGCCAGACAGGCGCGGGCAAGTCCTACACCATGATGGGCAAACAGGAGGAAGGACAGGAAGGCATCATACCTCTGGTACTAATCTGAGTCACAGATGCAGTCAAACAGATAAACACACACACACACACACACACACACACACGCAGTCAGGCAGATGCACATATTTACTTATTGACTCCCACAACGTAAGTTTGAAGGCTATAGGGATATTTAATGGAAATACGAGGGAAGGGATAGCCAACACAGCAGCACTGTAGGTAATTTTTGCACATTACTTTTGATTGTTTTGTACATGAGACACGATATACATGCTGCGTAAACTAAGCCGGCAGTGTTGATGTTACAGACTTCTGTGTTTCTGTCACTTCCGAAAAGGGAGTGTCAGTCCGATATACATGGTAGAGTTGTGTCTTAGTCAGATTATGAGTAGTCCAGTTTGGTTTGATTTCAGTCAGACTGAGGTGTTTACATGCATTTTAAAAGTTTGATTTTAGCCAGACTAAGGCAATACTTTGATTTTTCTCTTCCTGCATGTAAACATTACCAAACAAACCATACACACAAACACACACACGCACGCAAATACTAGCAGACACAGGCAATAGTAGATTCACAGACAACACACAGGCATGTGCACACACACACACATGCTGCCTCTCCCACATAGATGCAAAGATGAACGTATGTTCATTTCACACCTTCCCTTTAGGAGTGTGCTCTGGCTGAACTCTGAGAGAGTTAGCTGGTGTAAGTCCCATGAGAGTGTGTTTTTTTCTTCTGTTCTGTTTGTTAGCTCTGGCTGAAGTTAGCCAGCTCCCATTATGCGTGGGCAGCAAGCGTGGCTCCCTCCAGAGTCTGTGATATTTTTGTCCCTTATCGATCGGCACTTTATTCCCTCTGCCGTCTAATGCATCCCTCTCTCTCTCTCTTTTCCTCCCCTCCCCCCCCCCCCCCCCCCCCCCCCCCCACACACCTCTCTGCTGCAGCTCTGCGAAGAACTGTTTGAGAAAATCAATGACAACAACAATGAAGACATCTCCTTCTCGGTGGAGGTGAGTGGACTGTACCACCAACCCCCCCAACCCATCTCCCCTTTCCTCCCCACCATTAGTATCAAAGTCTCCTCTCTCCCCCTGTGCTCTCAGTGTTACTGTTGCCAGAAATGAGTCCCAGCCATGAGGTAATGGTGCCTATCTGAGGCCAGCTTTCAGCTGAACGAGATTGGATGGGACCCATGGCATTCAGTGGGCCGAGGAAACCGGCGCCATGCAAATGCTAATGGACTGTACATAGAAATTTGTGTGTGTGTGTGTATTGACATTGTAGCTAAGCTTACAATTAAAAATGGCTCTGAATCTTTGTGTGTGCATGTATTATGTGTGTGTGTGTGTGTGTGTGGTGTGTGTGTGTGTGTGTGAGAGAGAGTAATGCATTGCCCAAGGTAAAAGAATATAACTGTATAATCGGTGACCTAAGACTCCAGGGTGACCATTGAATGGCAGCCTGTTTCAGTGTGTTGATGGTGTGCCCATACCTCTGCTCTGCTCTTCTCTGTCCTGCAGGTCAGCTACATGGAGATCTACTGTGAGCGTGTGCGGGACCTGCTCAACCCCAAGAACAAAGGCAACTTGCGGGTGCGTGAGCATCCGCTGCTGGGGCCCTACGTGGAGGACCTGTCCAAATTGGCCGTCACCTCCTACACCGACATCGCTGACCTCATGGACGCTGGAAACAAGGCCAGGTAACTTGAGCAAACTTGAGACTGGGAACGGGAGGGGAAGAGATGGTGAAAGAGAGAGATTGAGATGGAGGATTGGTAAAGGGAGGGAGATTAATGTGAGGTTTGAGGGGAAAGTTCTAGAAGGCAGGGATATCCACACAGGCAGACACGGTTTGACTAGTTTCAGTTTGTTTGTTTGTTTATGTCCCTCTTGGCTTACTGTAGGTTACAGATCTGGTCTTTGTTCTGATGACGTAAAGAGTGTTCCTGGACAGTTGCTGAATATCAAGAAGACTGCCTTTGTTTGTTTTTGTTCAGAACTGAACTCATTTGTACCTCGTGAGTGTGTTCTTCGAGCTCTTGCTGAAAAAGAAGAAAAGAGAAAAATGAGCTGCAGTCATTGTCTCTGAGTGTGCGGTAGAAGTCTAGGAAACGAAGCTCTGCTTTGGCTCTTGAACAGAGCTTTCTCCTCAGCCTTCCTGCCTGCCAGTCTGCCAGTGTGCACTCAGTCTGAGCTCAGCTCAGTCCAGTCCTGATACTGCAGTGGGTCGAGGTCACAGAGTTTGTCGCCCTCGTGATGAGCTGACAGACTTTACCTGTTTCTGTTTGTAGTTAAATGTTTGTGCTTCTTGAGAGAGAGAGAGAGAGAGAGGGAGAAATAGATAGAGATGGACAAGGCATTGTCTCGCTAGAGGAAGAAGAGACGGGGCTTTAATCTGCTTTGCTGAGTCACAAGGTATATTTGTGGCAACGTGGCCAGTCAAAGCCTCTCTCTCTCCCTGTCTCCACCTCCGGCCTACACTGCCTCTTCCCAGAAAACACAGATCAGATCCCATTCGGCACATGCTATCAGCACACAGAGGCCTCTCCGTCACTGAATTATCCCTGTCCTTTTTCCTACTAATCCCACATCCCACCTGCATTATCCTCCCACTCAGGATTGCCCCCCCCCTCCCATCCCGCCCCCTCCACTAAGAGCAGCTCAAAGCCTGTAACGCCTCAGTGTCTGGGGGCACGCCATTGAGTACCCATGAGTCAGGTCCTGGTGGAAAAAGTCCCCCATGTGTACAGTATGTGGTGTGGGATTAGTTTACCAGGGTGAATAACACATGAGTGGTGTCCATTAGGTCATGGCTTCTTTTGATGGTGATATAATCCCCTCTGCAGGACAAGCCAGGTTTGCCATCAGAAAGACAGGTGTTGCTCTCCCTCCTGTGACCTTTGGCTTGTTTACTCGCTCTGTGTGTGTGTGTGTGTGTGTGTGTGTGTGTGTGTGTGTGGTGTGTGTGTGTGTGGTGTGTGTGTGTGTGTGTGTGTGTGTGTGTGTGTGTGTGTGTGTGTCTGTCGTTGCTTTAACTCTGTTGTTATGGTCTCTTCTCTTTGCTCCTCCCTTTTCCCTTAGGACGGTGGCCGCCACCAACATGAACGAGACCAGCAGTCGTTCGCACGCCGTCTTCACCATCGTTTTCACGCAGAGGAGGCACGACAACGAGACCGACCTCTCCACTGAAAAGGTCAGACTGCTTCCCCCGGGGGGCACATGACGAGCGACTGGCATTTCTTTCCAGCCTTTGTTATTTCCCCTTCTTGCACTCTTAGTTGGGTGCAAAATGCAACTCTGCGCTCCCCTTCCCGACCCCAATCCGCACCCGACACAACCCTTTTGCTCTCAGTCACACCAGCACCACCACCACCACCACCACCACCGCACCCTGTCCCATAGCAGCATAGCAGAGCTTCCCACTCTTCCTGCCATTGTAGGGGTCATTGTCTGGAAGTATGGCTGCACAAAGCGTCGCCTGTGCTCCCAACACACACGGCAACCATTGTGTCATCAAGGCACTGCACGGGCCGCACTTCAGGCCTGTAGGGAACTGTTGTCCTTTGGTTTTAATGACAACATTCCCTGAGCCTAAACAGTGCCCTAGTCTGGGGTGTGCTCCCAAAAACAAGTAAGCAACTTTGTTGGTTGCAATGCAATTGCCCTTTGCCAACTAACTAAGTTGCTAGCTGTATAGCACCTTGTGACTGGTTACCAATGTTTTTTGGAAACGGACCCCTGGATATTATCTAGAGCTCTGACACCACATAATCAACTTCTGCAGAACAGAATCCATTTCAAATATTGCTCATTGTTTGCTTTAATCTCCTTTTCTGGTCCGTCTCCATCTAACCACTATAATAGGCTTTTTGGGATGGAATTCTTTGTAAATTACAGCTTAATTTGAGAATAAGAAGCTTGTGGAGAAGTATGATCGGCATACTGTGCCCCCAGAAACCCGTTTTTCTTGATTTGTGTGACCTGATTATTTTTTTTTTCCAAGTGATGGATAGACTTGTTGACAGGTTAATCTTGAGGCAAACATACCTAATGGGGTGTGGTGTGTTTTTCATATCTAAATGACCCGTTTCTGTTTGGTTTGTATTGAAGGCCTCTTGAACTGCTCTTGTTTCAGGTCAGCAAAATCAGCCTTGTGGATCTGGCTGGCAGTGAGCGAGCTGACTCGACAGGAGCCAAGGGGACCAGGCTGAAGGTAGAGTAGGGTTCAGAATACAGCCACAAGGACACTTCCTTAGTGTGTGTGTGTGTGTGTGTGTGTGTGTGTGTAATGGAAGAATAACTCTGGAAGGGCTGTCTTCCACCACATTCCTGTGGTGTTTACAATATATCTCTGCTGTGTTCTTTCTAAATATTCTAAAAACACGTCCCTTCAATATTATTGTTCATTAAGAAAGTTAATTTAAAAAGAGTCTGCACGTTTTATTTTAATTTCATTCACTTTATTTTTTTAATGCCTGGTGCATTTTGTCCTGCACCTGGGATGTGCAGTACTTTCCCTAACCTTCACTGTCATTACCAAATTGGGCGTTATAAGAAACAACAACAATTTAATGCAATTTAATGAGCATTAGTCTCTGTCTTTTTAATAATCACAAAGGCTGCTCACACTTTTTTGCTGCTACATAAATTAGCCCTGCAATTATGAAAAGCATTACGTTCCTACATTCCTACATGAAAGCAGTGCCTCAGTCCTTCTTGTGGTTCAATATCTGCCAAGAAGTCATTGCGACAGGAAGTGATGTAAAGTTTGTATTTGTTGTAGAATTGTTGGCTCAAACACCTGTGAGCGTGATAAGTGATCTCATGTGAGCTAATGCACAGTAGATATGTTTATGGGTGCAATTTGGCCATCACCCAGGGTGGCGAGCATGTTGGAATAAGTGATAAGAGTTTAATAACGGGTATCTAATTGTGTTGTTCTTTGGACTTGACAGGAGGGAGCCAACATTAACAAATCCCTTACCACATTGGGGAAGGTTATCTCCGCACTG